>VXAL01011833.1:141226-267585 GCA_013399475.1 Chauna torquata
AAAGGAAAAATGAGTAAATATAAATATGAGCTGTGATTGCGTCTTTAGAAGGAAAAATAACAGTTTAGCAGGCAGGAAAGGAGCCATGGTGTTCTTCAGAAGGCTCTGTAAATTGGATGATGAGATGCACTGTGGAGCATACATGCTCCAGTTCTGACACGGCAGTTGGGACCATACAAAATGACCTGAACAAAACAGCCTGGGGAGTCAAAGCCCCTTATTCAGATCCACAGTTTAGAGGTGAATAACGATACAAATTTCAGGAAAACACCACTATTCTGTTCTCATTCACTCTCTGGACTTTGAGATGTTTAAAAGCCAGAAACCTATGGACCACATCTCTGTCCAGATTTTAGCTCCACTGCTTCTTCCAGCACAAAAGAAAGTATACTGAACTCTGTCAGTCCCTCAGTTGCCCAACTCATTTGAAAGAGGTTCACTCCAACTGGGACATCTGGCAAACTCAGAGTAACTGAAGAGTGCTAGGAGTGAGAAAGGCAATGCTGAGAAATTAAGTCATTTGGTTCCTAAGTACAGCTGGCTGCTTCCATGTCCCTGAGAGCCTGGGGGAGGGGTAGAAGTTACTTGTTTCAAACTGTCCTTATTAACTAGACATTTCATTTAAATTGTACTTAGCACCTGCCTCCAATTACCTGGCTTCAAGGCCCATGCATGACAGAAGCTGGAGCTCTGATTAAATCCATGCTTCGTACTAGTGAGCCATTAAGCCAAATCAAGGCTCACCGCTTCTTTGAAGGAGATCATTTGTCTTCATTAGAAGTGGCCATCCCTGATTGCCCTGACAGGAGCATCTCCCTGCAAGATAATAAAGCCTGTTATTGTCGGGAGGTAAAATAATGTATTGCAGTTCCCTGGAGAGTGATTTGTATTTATTAATGTTCTCACAAATTACTGTACCCTGATTAACATGTGACTGTGAGAGGCAGCAGGGGTGCGCTGCTCATCACGGCCATTCATGCAGGCCACTGGCTCTCCTCAGATGACAAGACAGTAAAAGAATCCAATGGAGCTACCTCCTGCCCTTTAATAACGCCTTATGTCTGTCAGGGCACGATGGACAGAGACTTAGCCAGGTTGTGAAAACCTGTGAAAACCTGACTAATCACATTTCTGACTAGGTCTGAATCTTCAGTCCAGATACAGAAGACTACACAAAAGTCACCTTCTTTGCTAGTAATATAACACTCCACATTCTCACTGCTGTGAACCAGCATCTTATATTTCTCATCCACAGATTTAAAGTGTTTCACACTACTTCAGTGGTGGGGAAGCAGAAGAAGACAAAAGTAAACTGACTTTCTCAGGATTACCTGGGAAGCCAGGAAAAAAGCCAGATGTAGAATTCAGGTCCTTTGAACCCACCATTTGGCACACTGAAAATTGTACAAGTCCCACTGTACTTTACTTTTGTGATAATCAAAACCAAACTAGAATTAGGGTAACTTGTTCTTCCACAATGCTATCATAAGCAAACCATCTACAGAGGCCTGGTGAATGGATGAAAGGAAGCATATAGGAGATTTATAAGTAGATAAATAGCTGCAATACCTACTACAGTGGGACTGTTTAGCCAGTCTTGGGGTTCCAGCTTTAGATCTCTTTCATTCAGTCCCCTGAAATCCAGACGTTCTAGCCTGGGACAACAGCCAGTTCTGGCTAAAATAAGCTCATTCCGTATCCTGGCTTTAACGTAATTTTTAGCATGCCACTCTACACCTGTTCACTTTTTGAGGGAACACAGTGTCAGACAAACACACCACAGTGCCCTAGACCAGAAATCAGGAATATCTCTGAATAGCTGCTCACATCTATACTATCAAACTCCGGCTAGTTCAACAGAATTCAAACAGGGAGGCCTGAATCTGTACACTGTAAATGAAGGAAGTTGAAAGAATGCAGAACTTCAGAATAAACTCAAAAGGGATATTCCATTGAAGATTTAGCATGTAGGCAGCTCCTGTTCTTTCCTCTAAACTTCCAAGTCAGAGTTGTCTAGGATCAGGTTACCACCTCTCCCTAAATCCAGAACCAAACTGAGCTGCTGATACAGCAGCAGAGGCTTGCAAAAGCCATAAACAGATTTATGTTCTGAGTGCTCTAAAGCAGAGATGGGAATTTTCCAAGCAGACAAGCTTCATAGCCAGTTATGGAGGCAGTAGAAGGCAATGTTTGTTGGGCAAATGCAACTATGTCCGGGGAGCGGGGGGAGGCCAGTATCCTCCAAACAAGCACAATCAGTAACATTGCACAGCATGTGAAAATTCTGGTCATTCCATATACTTCTCCAATCTTGGTGTAGTACTTACCCTGCCATGGGATAGGACTTTCTAGTGGACCCATCACATGCCGGTCTGTAAGATATTCTTTTGGTCTATAATAGAAGAAAGCTCTTGGCTGCCAGAACAATTCATTTAGTCTGTCTCAGCACTGCCTTTACAGCTGAGAGATGCCCAAGAAAGAGAGAAGTAGTGGCTGGCAGGCTGGATAAACCAGTCTTTCAGACTGAAGCTCCATCGTGTTCAACACTTTGGATCTCTTTGATTTTGGCACGTCTTCTCACATCTTTAAATACACACTTACACAGTCATTTGTTTAGAATTGATTTGCTGGTGACATTAGCCAGATGAAGAAGCAGTGACCTTCAAATTCTTCAAATGTCTCTTTAAAACTCTCTTCCATGAGGATCTCTACAAAACACTGGGCAATGTTTAGACAGCTGAAATGTCCTCACACTTGTTATGAGTACCCCGCTGTGTCAGTTCACAAGAAATCTGAGTTTGCTACAGCCATCCCTTCTGAGTACGATTCTAACTCATTAAACCTAGGAGCTGAGAAGCTTTTATTTTTGGTGATCAAATTGCCTGTCACATTGGCCATGAAAATAGCCAGCACTCTAACTACTGTTTATCACACAAATTCTTATTCTTTTACTCTCACTTTGTACATCTTTCCACGTGTTTCACTTAACTCTTGCTTCACAACTGAAATATGGATACCATATCAAACTACTTGCAGCATTTCCAGTGGAAGAGTTTCATTGCTATCTACTGACTTCAACAATGCAAGTAACACCTGAAAACTATTTAGGGGGAAGAGCTTTTTCTGTAAGGACAACTTTTAAAATAATGAGTTTTGACTTGATAATTGTTATTAATTTCATCCACCTGATGCACTGCATGCCTATATTTGGGTGAAGAGATATAAAAAATAATTTAAATGTGTTGTCACATAAAGTATGTTAACTGTTATGCAGCGAAATTTTCTATAATTCTCTTTCTTTGTGAATTTTTGAAATGTAACCTAAGTACCACTCGGATTGCTAATCCAGGCCACTAAGCCCAGTTCTATCACAAAACACATTCTTCCACTCTAAATATTAGCAGTAGAAGTGACATGGGAAGGCATATCTGAACATACATGCTGAAAAGAATACAGACTGCATCTTCATATTGTATTTCGCTCTGTCATCTGAGCTCTTTGACCCAAGAGAGTCAGACAACTGACAGGTCAGCAAGAAGAAAGAAAAGTCGGACTCACTCTCATGTAGTCTATCAGTGCCTAATGAAAAACAAACTCTCTGCTCTCACAAGCTGCCTGGCTTCCTCATAATTGCTCATGTGCAAAGTAAAGCTCATCATCTCTCTTAATATGTGGCTGAGAACATCAGAACATCACTGATCAGAAGCTGGGCGATTAGGCAGAGGCATGCTCCTTGGGATGTAACGATCAGGCGGCTTTGATCACAGCTCTACCAATGAAAATGGGGTAGTGCTGTGTATCCTGTGAGCCACCCCACCACCACAGAATTCTGGATTTCTCTCCTCTGACCTTGAAATCTTTAATTAGTCCATTACACCAACCCTCTGTCATTTCCTCTCAGTCCAGGAATCCTTTGGTACCCTGCCCTGTCATCTACAATGCAAATATGAATAAGGGTCTTGATGATTAGATACATAGTGCAGAAAACAGATGTGAGGGGTTGCAAAGTGTATACATTATGAATAGTATTACAATAACATCTTTAATCCCTTAATGAGGGCACTTTGTCAGGGTAAGGGAAGATAGACTGATGGATTTTGCCACTGTATACAGAAGCCCAAAGAATGCTCTTAAACTAACAAACGTAACCAATGTCATGACATGTTCTTACTTCTTATCTTCATACTCCATGAAACTTGCACTGATTTGCACATGTTTTCAGAAATGCCATTTTTATTTTCATCGAAGGGTCCTCTTTCATACATTAATACATTTTGTCTGTGACTTTAACAGCAACATACAGGGATAGCTGTAAATTGAAAGACAATTGAGAACAGTCAAGACCTACACACCTTGGTTGAGCATTTTGGGCAATACTTTTCATGATCTTCTCATAGAAGTTGACATGAGCTGGGCCAGTGTATTTGGAAAGCACTCATGTACTGTGTAGATTTGCTTGGAAATGTTTGCACATGTCCAGTAACAAAGAACATGCATCCTAAGGAGCTGATGGCTTGACAGTACTTCCCAGAGCTCTGGGGGATGCCTGTTAATCCTGCAACACATCTAGGCCCTTCCAGGCAGCAGGCCTAATTCCTGCCTATGATCAGAAGTAGCATGCAAGAGGTTTATTTTGTGGTATTATTGCATTTGTGCCTCCAGACCCAGACGCAAACCAGACATAAAGCAACATCATATTCCAATAGCTGAGACACTCCAAAGGTTTGGATTATATTTGGTACTGAAATGGTAGGAGGAAAGTGGGGAGGGAGGAGAAGGGCTGGCAGAAAATTTTTCCCTGTTCCCAGCTAGACTTGGGTTATGAGAAAATGTTTGGTTTTTTTCCTTTTTTGTCTGAGTTGTACATTTGACAGAATTTAGCGCCACTGATGTCCATGGCTGTTTGCCCATACTCACTCCTACCCCTGGTATTATCTGGAAAATCAGCAGTTATACTCTTTTCTCCCCATAGGCAGCAGCAGCTGCCAGAGATGGATACAGAAGCCTAGGACAGCAGGAAGAATTCCCATCTTGATTTTACTTGAATAAACCCACAGGGACTCTGGGCTTACTCTAGATTGCTCCACAGTTTATCAGATCAGAATCTGGTTTATAGCACTTTCTATGATTCCACTGTAATGGGCTGAAAAGTTGAGTAAACAATGAAAGGTTGTGAGTGGCTGCAGTACAAAGCATTCTTAACGAGATGACATTTTGGAAGGACTTGGGCTTCATGCGTAGAGGTGTAGGACATTTGACACGCTGCTGGGTAAAAGTTGCAAAAAACATTGGAGGAAAGAAATGAGTAGCTTTTTGTGTACCAAGCTAATATCGTAAGTCAGCATACTTATCTATGCAACTTTTCCGAACAGTGGGGCTAAATAAAGCACTTAAAGTTCCTTGAACTGTTGCAGCAGAGTTATCATTGGCCCTCTCCGTAGAAGTGTACAAGGCCAGGCATGGAAAAGATGAAGAGTTCTGTCTCCCCAGTACGTTGCCCAGCATGATGGGTCTGGCACAAGAGGGAAACCAGATACCCAGAAAAGAATGGCTGGTAAAGTGTAATAACCTTTTAGTGTAAATGAGAAGAATGCACAGCCATTGTTTCCTCTTTGGGCGACAATCTGCTTCCAGCAAGTAACAATCTGCTTCCAGCCTTGGCCTCTACAGCTTTGTGCAGTACCATTCGTAAGATATACTGCAGCATGTCAGCTCTAATCTTACGTGGAGAGGCTAGGGTAAAAATTGGGAAAGTATCTAAGAAAGTATCTATCTAGATCACAACCAAACCATCTTATCCAAACCTGTGAACACAGGACTGGTAAGGCCACCCACATCATCACAGCCCATCCTCCATAGCTGTGGACAACCAGGGAACAACTGAGCTGGCAGATATATGCAGGCTCTCTTGCAAGATTTCCAGGACTTCCAGCATCTGGCTGGGCTGGAAAACCCCAGCCTGTGCTGTGGAGCATTAGCACAGTACTTCCATTTCAGACTCCAGCTGGAACGAAGGGCGATAGAGACAGCCATGAAAAAGAAGCACTGTTAACAAAAAAAGGACCCTTTGAACCAAACTTTTCCAAGCCATCAATATGAGCCACAGAATCCATTTGAGAACTGGAAATTCTAAAGTCTGCATCCATTTGGGTGAAATGCTGGCAGGTATATTGCTGTGTGATGACTCTATCAAACAGGAAAAGGCACTGATACTTGTTATTTTTTTCTTCTTCATATGAAAAGATTTCTAGCATTCTCTGCTATGTGTATTATTCTGTCTGCTATCATAACCATTATTCAATTTCACTGAGCAAACTGCCTCCCATCAGCATTGGGACTTTGCTTGTAATGGGTGCCGTGCAGTCCCTGCCTTCTAAAATTAAGATAAAGATATGAAACATTATAAGGGATCTGATTCTACAGATGTTTTCACTGGACATAACCAATACTAGGACCCTGGTTCCCAACACCTTTTAAGCTTATAGTAAAATTATCTCCCTCTTTCCTCAATTTTAAGAACAACCAGAAAAAAAAAAAGAAAGAAAAAAAAAGAAAAAAGAGATAGGAAAACCCACTAACATTTAAGTCACATTTGAGCAGGTGGCTTAGGTCAGTCTTGCATCACTTAGTATACCCCTTCTTGTTGCTATCAGAGAGACTGTCAGTTAGTACGCTAAGAGACAGGGCAGCCCTTCCGTGTGAAGGCTTCAATTTCTCCATTTCCTATACTCCCAGACATACAAGTCTAAAGAGGTGAATATTATAAATCTCATATCCCAGAAGCTCAAGCCAGAGATTTCAACACTGCCTATATTCCATTAGCATCTTAGTGAACTCACGGAAGTTGCAAGTCCTTAGCACTGTCCAGATGAGAAAGAGAAACAAAAAGCCAGTCCAGCCATTTGCACAATTTTACATATCATGAGAAATAATCCATTCCTAAGGATTTCCCACATGTTTTATACAGTCAGTGGCTGCTCTGTGTAGTGCCTGGTCATATATTTTGAAATACAGGAGCCACTGTTTTCTTTACATTATTTAAGCCCAGATGAAGATCTGGCCTTTTCTTTTTTTCCTCACTGCGCTGAATCCATACACCATATGTATCTAAAACGTAATTGTAAAAAAGTCTCCTTTTATTCCAGTGAAAAGGGGATTTACAAATCTAAGAGTAGGAGGCCCTTCTTACCTGTGGTATTCAAAATTTTTCCCCCTTTGGTCTTCCTCCAATTGTTTCAAATGGCATGTGGGAATAAACAGGCATTAGCCAGTCAGCCCCATTTCACTGCTTTGATCAGTTTGTAAATGAACTTCAAGACAGCTAATCAATCTCCAAGTGGGGAAGCTCAGAATCACCAATGATGAATGCCTATATTTTGTAACAAGGTCTATTTCCATCTGTGCTGAGACTTCCTAACAGCACACATGTGGCAACTTGTGCGCTGCTGCATAATGAATTGGATTGTAGAAATTGAAAAGCTTTTCACTCCTTCAATATACAGAGTGGGCACAGTGCCAGACCTGGGATAAGGAAAGGTGCCAAGTTTCCAGAATCTTGTCATGATTTACTACTACTAAAACAGAAAGTGTGCACACATATACATGTGTGCATGTATATAAAGCATACTCTGCACTTTCTCACTGTTATTGAAAGTGGCCAAATTCAGGACAGTTAATTCCTATCTTAATATACTTTTGGGGTGCAGGATGGAGGAAGTCTCTTCATTCTCTTCCATTGCCTTGTATTCCATAGAAGTGGGTCAACAGCACCTGCTTCCAAATCCTACAAAGCAGCCATGGCATTGTACACATTGTCTACAACTTCACAGGACTCATCTGATCAAATTACAGCTGATAAAATTAATGGAAAACAAAGATTGCAGCATGAATAAGAGCAGATGTAGATTTAATTCCAGTACTCTTGACTTTGTAGATAGACACATGGACAATTTCCTGTATTAAACCCTAAACTCACTTCCTCTCCAAAGTGTTTGGGCATACCCCTGAACTAAGGCTACACTATGATGGGGGAACAAACTCAGAACTACGTTAACTCTCAGCGTGGGCCCAACTTTGCTTCACATTAAGAAGTCAAGTTAGTCACTACATTCTGCCTCAAAAAGCATCACCCCTGTGTTCCCTCAGGGGTAGCAGCACAGGTAGGTAGCCCAAGTTCGATGTGCCGCATGCCTACGGGCACCCTATGTCCTGGCACTGCATATAAGGTAGTTAAGTGAAGGAGCTCGCTGTGCTTCAGCATGCTTACTCCCCTGCATTTTGTCAGGCAGTCTAGCAGGACCCTGTAAAACCTCGTGGATGTTTATACCATAAAATGCAGCTAACACCACGCAAGCTGGTGCTTCTAAATGACGCAGTGTAATACCTGCATTTATACAGGCTGACGTTGGACTGTACTTTGGATATGACGCCTGTCACTCAGCAAGACAGCCAGTTTAACTGAGTGCCACTTTTACATGGCTTTACTGCTTCCAGTCGCTGAAGCTAGCTCATACATTGTTAGCTTGAGATATCTGTACAGGATGACAGTAGCATAGTACTGCGTGAGCTAAATACACACCTAATGTCCCTCTGAATTTCACTTCTGTAAACCAAGAAAATTCTTTGTGTATTTGGGATGTTAGATGTTAATAAATGATGAACTTCATCTAGATTTACATGCTGTAGCAGAACTCAGAACTCGAATATTGTGTGCAGTTGTAGAAATATCAGTTCAGGCTCTCTGAAAAGGAAACCACACCAAGCTCAGCGGAGCTCCAACTGATTTACCTCACTGTGTGAAAAGCATTAGTTGAACTGCATGCAGATCTGGCAGTGCTGCAAAGCAGTTACCTTGAAAATGAGACAGCTGTTTCATGGATCTCTCTATTTAAAAACAGTGTGTCTCACCGAATGTTTTGTACCCACCAGCAGTACAATGATTCCCTCAGATTAAAAAGAACAAACATTTCCCTTTATTTCTGACTGAAAATGTCTCTTGAAGAACCGTAGTAAAATGAAAGTTCAAAACTATGTGAAAAAAACACAGAGAAGATGATTACTGAGCAAAGAAAGCTGCACTTACAAACTGAAGCAACCAGCGACTTTCAGCAACATAGGGAAATCTCATAGCTGCAAAGCATCGACATAAACAAGCAAACTCCATTCTTTGTGAATTCAGAATGCAGCTTCTAATCATACCACAACAATGAAATCCATGACATTGTTGAAAACATAGACTGAAGAGACAAAATGTTTCATGGCCACTTTTTATACACTGTAACCTTTGCTGTGAAGAAAAAGAAGAAGAAAAAAGAAAAGAAAATGAGAAAAGAATGCTTCTAAGCAGGGTGTGAAGATGAGGAGGAGGATGGGGAGTGGATGGGTGGGACCCCAGACGGAGTGACTCTTCCCTTTAGAATTTGTTGCACATGTCAGCTTTTGACAAACCAGCGGTATTGTTCAGGGCAGACCTTATTAATTACTGTTCAGTAGGTGGCAGATGATAGCATCCACAACTGCAATTGTCATTGTGCCACCAATCACCCCATTTCATACACTTGCCAAAGCAGCAGCCTTTATATGAAAAAAGGATTCACAAGGAATGAGCGGATACCTGTGATGACCTACAGGGACTGCCCTGGGAATCTGCTTCTCTTTGGATTCTTCACCCTGTGATTTTCAATGCATTAAGAAGATCAGCCCATTCTACCCCACTTTGTTCATTGAGCTAATGGACCTTGTATCAGGGATGACATACTTCACTGACTTGCTAGACAGGCATGATAAGCTTTCATTCACATAAACCTGTACTGCTCACATAGCAAATATTCCTCCACAACACTGGAATCTAGAGGAGGAATCCAAAACAAATGGTAACTCTAAACGCTATTGTTGAGTGAAGGTTTCCAAGTTTTTGAATTGGGATGTTCATTTATAGAAAAGAAAATGTCAACTCCACCATGCCCCTCTAAAAGCAGATGGAAAGAGAAGTCATGTCAACCTATACTGATGAAAAGCACGTTCCAATACTTTGGGGAAAAACCTCAGGAACAGTTTATACAAAGGAAAACGTTAGTCTTGTGTTTTCTGGCCAAGTCAGTGGCAGCTTGGGTTATCTGCAGCAAACATGCCAGTTAGATGTGCCCAGAGAAATGTCAGGCTTTTCCAGTCCACTAACTCATAAACATAATTCTGGTCAGTAATACTGATTTTTCACTTGTTTATGCCAGGCTTCTTTGCTTAGCCCTTCTGTCTTCCACACAGCAAATGGTTTCTGCCAGTGATGCATTCTGATATAATTCCAGAATCAAGTCTGAATGTGATACTTGCTTCAAGCCAGTGTTCCCCACAGGAATGGAGTCTAACTGGACCTCATGAGCAAACTTTAGCATGACCTTGTTCAGCATGCTAGAGGAAATGCTCAAAAGACAACCTGGACATTACAGCAAATGGTGCTAATTTTTCTCTGGTAATTCTTGTCTTTTTAGTTTCAGGAACAAAACTAATACAATATACTAATGAGGGCTCTGCTGCTTGGGTTCTGTGAAGACAGGAGTTTTGGAGATAAAACACAGAGTCGTATGATCTGGACTGCAGAGGGATTCCACTTTTTGAATTCTTCACCAGACTGGTTATTTATAGGTTCACCCATTACTTGGGGACCAGATGGGATGAGGAATGAATTTGCATTACCTGAAAGCTCATACCCTGGGAACTATTTGTTGTATTGACCTTTTTTATTGCTAAGTTGTTCTTCCAGTTCTCAGCATGTTTTTCTGCTGTGTTCCAGGAACAAGAAGTTCTCCCATTGCATACTCAATGCATGAAAGTTTCCATGCTTGTAACCTAACCCCATAAAGCCTAGAAAAAGTCAACCTGGTGGCCAATGATTTCCTTGAAATTTACAGAGCGCTGCTTAGGTTTTGGTAAGCAGTTTCTTCACAGTGAATTTCTCGTTGACTGATCATGATGATCAACATCATATTCGAGTTTGTTCTTTGTCATAAGACCCACACACACTACTGATGACGCCTGCTTTTACTCTCTCCAATGCACCACCACGTCCAGAATCCTCTGCTGCTGAAACAGGACTGTGGGGCAGACATTTTCTCAGGCAACAGCATTCCAAGCAATACAATTAGTCTCTCATAAGGGGGTGAAGGATGAGAGAACAGTTTGCCAATGCCAGCTGCCCCATTACAGCCCACACCCTGAATATAATTCAATTTACATCCTCCCTGGCTCCTCGCTTCACTTGAAATTTGATAAAAACAAACTTAAAATTCCAACTGGAACTGACTTCTCTTTCAGGTCCCTTTTGTTCTGGCATTATTTTCTTTTACTTCAGAGGCACAGACAGCCCCTTTAACATCCTGGGTGGGAGTAACAGGACCCCCCTGTTGTGGCTGTCTGGATAAATTTAAAAACAGCTATGCATCTCCTTAGTATTTAAGTTGTCCTGTACCTCTGTCTATATGAACTTGAACATTATACTGAGATCAACATCTAAAATGGTTTAACAACACAGTGATTTCACTAGTCTGCATACAAAAGGAGGGCTGATCCATTCTAAAACACTTTTCCTTCTCTTCCTTTGTATTGAAAAGTGCTTTTGGAAATCTGCATACAGGAAGAAAGCAGAAAATGAGCAAGCTGTCCAAGTGGACAGACTAGAAATAATTTTGGCTTGTAAGCACAAGAATGCACATAACCCATCTTTGGGTGATATTATGCCAAGAGCAATATGTTGAAAAACAAAGCAGACTAACTGAGCTTTCATGCAGACAGTCGACACCTCCTAATAAACACAACCTGTAAAATCTATGAGGATTGCAGATCCCACAATGAAACAGTAAAGGAGAAATTTCATGTAATTTTTCTGGAAAGAGAATTACTACTTATCTCAGAAACATATAAAGAAAAAGTGCCAAGACATTTTAAGTAGGAACACAGAAATGCTAATAGCATTGGAGTGCTGGATGGAGGATAGAGACACANACCTTGATTTTTTTAAAAAAAATGGTAGATACCAAAGATCAAAGCCCTGTTTTTTCATGTCATGCTACTGGAGGATGAAAATTCAAAGTTAAATCAGAGGAGGAAAAGAAAGGACATTCAAAAAGAATAGGCAGTGGGCTATGGACTATGAGTAGTAGTGTGTAAATTAGGAAGAGATTCTGGAATATTTCTGTGGCTGACCTATTTTCTAATACACATGAACAATTTGAAATTAACAATCACCCCCATTGCAGCATAAGGCCAGAACAGTAGCAGAGTGCTCAGGTTTTTCAGATCATCATAGAGGACCAAACCACATGTCCTGCTAGTCTTCTGGCTGTTACTTGCGAGTTATTCTTTGGTATTTATTCTCCCATAGTGCTGAAGTGATATATGCTTTCTGTCTTTTCTGAGGGCAACAGAGTCCACTTATGTTTAATGTTCATTCCAGGAAGAGCAAATATGAAGCTTTTCAATGCTGCTAAAGAATATAAAACTGAATCATACGAGAAGCCCAAATCCAACCTTTATCTTTTACTCTGTCACACAGCCATGAAGAAAGGTGGCACTGACTAGACACTAGTTTGCCAATTGTGGAGTACTGACCAGCTCTGTCCACATATCATGGACACTCTTACAGCCCCATTGAAAAACTTTCATTAGTCTCCTAAATTATCTGAATCCTTATACGTACATTGTACTAAGGCAGCTTTGAAAATGTAAAACATGTACATGTAGGTCTATTTGAGAGTTTCATGGTTATTTCTAATTGAACGTTCAAAAAACTGAATAATGTAAAATGAAAGTTACTAGGAAAATTAAGAAAAATAACATGGAAAGTATGAAGCAGAGTTTGAATAAGCTTTTCTAACAGCTTGATACAGCTTTTAACCCACTAAAGTGGATGTTGTTACAGCACTGTAACACAATCTGGCACAAATGTTTCCTTTAGAAAGTAGCGTTCAACCTTACTCTTCTCTTTGTGTTACCATGCAGCCTAACAGGTTCTGCTGAGTATCTGACAGAAGACGAGAAAACACATTTTTTAGACACCTAGCTTGATTTGCATTGTGTAGAGAGTCCAATCACCTGATTCAGGGCTGTAATTCCCGGTAATGACTTGGCATCTAAGTTACACATTGTAACACTGATCCTTAGCTGCACCATGCTTAGGAATTTAACCCCAGTCTTGAAGTGTCTCGGTTCTCCACTTGTACAATGGGTATTTGTACAGTATTACCTAGCATTACAGTATTACCTAACATCACATGAAAGAACAAAAGCATTAAAAAATTGTGAGATGGCTATGCTGCAATGGAATGGAGCTGCAGAAACACCTTCAAGAGGTGACAATCGTATCGAAAAATGGCTACTGATTTACCAGCATGTAAGGTATATGCTAGCAGAGCAGAAGGGGGAATATTTGCTTTTCTGGAGTCCCTGCTTTTCATTCCCCCACATCTCCTAGTACTTCCATTCACTGCTTTCAGTACAAAGTTCATTAACATCCGCCTGGAAATCTTTGTGGTTGCTGTTTTGCTGGTGTTCAAGAGCACTTTCCACTCTTGTCGAATGGTTTACGTAATTGAAGGCAGCCGTCCATTCAGGTGCTAGAATACAACACACTCCTGCCATGGCTTCTTTTTTCACGCTCCTTCCTCCCAGCTTTGTTTTGCAAGTGCTGATCTGTTTCACTTGCATTCGGGATTTCTTTCTTTATAGGCTACAGTTAACACATGCTTTTCTCCAACTGGGAACTGGACATGTCTTTGCTAATATCGCTCAGATGCTCCTACAAGCTTCTTCCTACATGAAGTTCTCTTTGATTTTTTCCAAAGCAGCATGGTTATCATCATCTCATGTTGCCTTCTACAAAGGTCTGGGTAGGTCCTCTGTTGGCAGAAGTTAGACAGCTCCATGGACGTCAGTGAACTGATACATACTCAGCTAGAGGAAACTGATAGCTGTTTTCCCATGCATTACCTGCCTTCTCACTTTTCCCCATAAACCGCTATCTGGTAGATCCAGTCCACATATGGGACAAAAACTGGAAAAGCACAGTTCTGTTTGTTTATACTGGAAAACTGAAGCACTGAGCTAAAAAAAAAAAATAATAATGTCAGTGTTACAGAGGAGAAGAAAATTAACCTGCCATCCTTTCACCCTTTTTCATGAGATGTGAGCTGGGGCTGTCAATGAAATTCAATGGCTCGTGACATAAATGTAAAGAGAGATTATTATATGCAATGCATAGTCAGATGGCAGTGTTCACTGCTGCAGGGGAACAGAGCTAAGCACTGAGACGCGGCTAGATGTAACTGTACTGATGTGGTCTGAAACAGAGAGGATAATCAAATTTCATGCTTCAGGACATGAGCTGATTATTTTCTGAGCCCTGCAGGCTACCACACCCTCTACAGCACCCAGCCTTCTGCTGGATGCTTTGCAAAGGCTTCAGCCTGGTTCTCCAGAAGCCATAATTGAACAGAAGACACTAATTTACAAAGGAGGAGGAGAATATGCTGTGATCAGTCTTGGCATCCTCTTCCAATCCTGAGGACAAAACAACTATCATGTTCTGAAGGTTGTTCATATTTTCTTCATGAACCAACTTTGCCAGAAAACAAGAACGTTGGGGGGAGAGGGGGGGGGCTATCTTTTTTCTAATTTTGTTTTTCTTCCAACGTGAAATTTTGTTTTGAAATTTAATTTCTATGTATGAAGTGCAAGCATTTTAAAAAAATCAAAGCGAAGCATTGTTAAACTACTGAAACAACATTTCAAGAAA
Source organism: Chauna torquata (assembly GCA_013399475.1). Taxonomy (NCBI): domain Eukaryota; kingdom Metazoa; phylum Chordata; class Aves; order Anseriformes; family Anhimidae; genus Chauna; species Chauna torquata. Next base: position 156,012 of record VXAL01011833.1, read on the forward strand.
CCCAATCTTATTTTTTTCCATTTCCCACAGCAATTTTCTGGATTTCACTTTTTCATCCCACTAAGATGAGAAAGTAATAGGAAATTCACAGTTTTCTTGTGGGATAGAAAAACAAATCTTCCTATTACTTCTGCCATTGGGAGAACTCAAGTACAGCTACTCCCTGTTACACTACTGAGATACAACGAAACAGGGCCAAGGCTTCAATCTCTTTGTCAGCTATCAGCAGATCAGACTGTCATACAGGGAGATCGAAGCAGAACAACTGTAACACACTCTGCATCTGCAGAGGCAACATTGCTCCTGGATTTGAGTGGGATTCTTGCCTAAAATCGATATTTTTGTGAAAGAGTTGAGTCAAAAAACATTTCTCAGTCAAATTTAGTTTCAATCAGCTCTAGAAAGACAGCAGCACACCTGCTAAAAGCCTTGACTCACAAACACACTGACATTCAAAATAAAAGCCAGAGTTGTCCAACTCACTTGTTTCTCAGACATACGTACTGCATGGACAGCTGAGCTGATAGGAATCAGCATCCTTACAAATTATAGCTTGGTATATCAAGAAAACCAACAGACATTTTGTTTTTCCTTGGTGTATCACACTAACTTCCGACAATACAGCAGATGTTTGAGGATCAGCTAAGCTACTCATACAGTGGTGTGAGGACTCTCCAAGTGGTAAGGAAACTCCAATGGAGAGAAGCAAAGCAGACAGAAGCAGGCAATAATCTGTGGCCTAAATTATGAGTCTGAACTCCACGAGAAGAAGGATCTGGTAGACCTGTGACACAAAATCTGCTCTTCTGGATACCAATTCAGTGCTTAACAAAGCCAATTTCCTTCTTTTGACTCTAAAATATAAAGTCTTGTCCAATTTCCCTTCTCATTTTCTGTGGCAAAAAGCAGCACAGCAGAAACAAATCTCTGTAAAGTCAGTGTGTATAACTGCTATAGGAGATAAGAGTAGTAAGTGATTTTTTAGAACTGGACTGTCATAAAGATGCTGCTGACAGGCAATGTCAGAGCTAGGTTTGCAGGCTTTTCCATAGCAAGCACTAGTAAGTGCCAGAGAAACAAAAGGAGGTATTTTTAACATTTGGAATATCTCTCAGGTTCTGTTCTGAATCACTTTGAACTTCAGAGGCAGCAGTTTCTTGCTAGGTTTCAGCCACAATCAAAACAGGCGAAATGGGACATTGTGAGAGCAGTTTCCATTTCAAAGCATTTGAAGGTTTTGCACCATGAATTTGACTCTGCCTAAGTAAATCTAATAAAACACTAGAATATCTTGTAAAAGTTGTATAGAAAGGAAGCCTGTCATTCAGTTTCACATTCCTCCCTCACTGCCCTCCACGTCCCTAATTGTGTTCTGTCCCCAAAGTCTGTCACAAACGTCTCCACAGACAGCCTCACAGCCTCTGCAGGAACGAGGAGCTCCAGTTCAACTCTCATGGACTCCAGCAGAGGTTGAAGAGGGTCAAATGTGGGTCTAGCTGTCAGTAAGTTCTACTTCACATAAATTTCACGTAAATAACACTAGCATTGACATTTAATCACCACTGAGGTGAACGGAGTTCATTTGTTTCCCCTAAACACCTCTTCTAGGTAAAGTCAGAATTTCCAAAATTTTTGATGTTTGGACAAGAAAAGTGGCAAATTGCATGATCCTTCTCATCTTTATGTGCCAGGAAAGGACCTTGGTGAGAGAAAGGAGAGGAGACATCTGTGGTAAACATGGTTTGGAACAAGCTTTCGCTAAAAGCCTCTGGCAATAGATGAGAGCCTTCCACCACAATATCATTATTTCCAGTTAGCAAATGCAGATTTCATGACTGTTCTCAAGAGACCACTGTCTTGCTACCATGAATCACCAGCATCGCTGAATGACCTTCTGTAAGTCCAACACCAAGTCTGTTCCTTGCATTCAAGCAGAAAATAAGGCTTCATTAGTCACTCTTCATGTCAAAACCACTAGCACAAGAAGTGCAAGCCTTACTCATTTATTTGCTACAAGGCCTACAAAAGCATAACTTTATTCCACCTCCCTCTCTACCTTTAATTTTTCTCCCTTAAATATTATCTGTACTGCCTTAGGAGCCCACAGTTCCAGCTGAGATCATTGTCACATTGGAGTAAATGGTCTGTAAGAGCACACAGCAAATCTTCACTGCAGCCTTAACTCAGACTTTTATTGATGGCTGCCCCACGCCGACTTGTGTCAGCACAGCAGTGTCTTGGAGCTATCAGCTTAAGCTAGCAGGCCTAAGCAAGGCTAAGAGGGGTCCCTACCTCATTGATTGGGAAAGTCCCAGAGGAGGCCAGCTAGCTGTACATAATTAGCACTGTCAGCTAGTTGGAATTGGTATGGAAACACAGTGCTCTGGAGATCAAATCAGAAGCCTGCATTACATATTCACACAGCCCTTTCTCCAAGGACTCCTTCTTTTATTTTTTTTTTCCCCTCTCTCTCAACCTCTCAGACTCCCTTACTCCCTTTCTTCCCCAGCAGAGTCCTTACTTTTTGTCTCCTTTTCTTTCCTCCCACCTAAAAACTTTCCCCTCCTCCTCATCATCTGTCTTCTCTCCTAAACTTCTTTAGCAATAGCCTTTTCCTTCTCTTCCCACTCCAGCTCTGCCCTGACAGCTCACATCTGCTCCTTCCAAGGCCTCATTAGTTGCCTGGATTGCAACTGTCTTTTCTGTCTTCCTCTCACAAACTCCCATAACATTATAGATGTCTTGGTCTGCTCAAGCATCCTTGGTGAAATCTCTGTGCTTTTCCCACCCTGTGTTCTATCCCAGGCCCAATGATCCTGCTTGAGTGATGGTGAACTGCTGCTGTGTCCAGTCTTCTCCATCCTCAGCAGTTACGTATGGCGAGGGGTCTCTTAACAAAGGGTTGCCAGGCTGGGAGAGGAACCAGTTGCCCTCCTTACACTCTTTCTCTTTCTAAGCTCTGTATTTCAGAGGCCATTTCCTGTAAAACTGATTTGGAACTATACGTAAACATCCCTGGCAAGGCCCAGAGGTATGTACTATACTTTTCACCTAGATAGACTAAAAGGTGAGGAACACAAGATGTCGTAACTTCTACACGCGTGCCTGTTTTCAGCTCCTTCCAGAACTGACACAAGGAACTGGCACCACACTTAGTCCTCAACCCCCACAGAAGCTCTGCTGATGCAGAGAGATGTAGCGAGGCAGCCACACAGTTTTTCTTTATTCCTTTCACCAGTCTCTGTCATAAATCTCTCCCACCCCACAAACAACTGAAGCCATAGAATTTCATCTAAGGCTTTCCATCTCTTCTTTTCAAAGGCTCTGCTCTCTCAACACTCTCCAACAGACCCACAGACAGAGGTTCCCCTGGGTCAGCTGCCAGTCTGTGTAACTACAGGCCTACTGCAGACCTGGCACTGCAACCGATCTCACTCATGGCAGGGTGGCAGGACAGGAGCAATCTGGCTTCTCTGCTGCCTGGAGACCCAGTCAGAAAGCGTAAGACAAGGTCTATTCCATAACAGTACTTCAGATATTCTTTAAAGACTGATCAACTTTGTCAGGAAAACCAAACTGGCTTTTTTTGAGTTTGTTCTGCAACAAGTACAGACTTTTTTTTTTTTTAAAGTGCCTCAAAACATTTCAAAGCATTTATCTGCCACCATATGGCTATATGAATCTTTGTATTCCAGCTCCTGTTTTCTTTTTAATTTCAACAAAGTATTTCAGATAAGACCAGACAGGGAATAACAAGAAATGTTTTCTTTTCTGGATGCTGAAGTGTTTTGATTGAAACAATGACATCTCCAAATATAACTTTTTTTCAGAATTATCATAATCAGTTTATTTTTTTTTCAGCTGTTCATTCTACTTTGCAATGAAATTAAGCGTTAACCTTCCCAGCTAGTTTTTATTTGTGACTAAAAGGAGGGAATAATCAACACAGAATACATTCCTCTCTCTTTTGTTTTGAAATCCTTCTATAAATTTGACCAAGAAGATTCACATTATGGGCTAACAACAATGTGAAAATTAATGTCTGTTTTTATATTGCAGAGGATTAGCAGGCTGATTAGGTAAACTATACACTCCTGTCTTCATATTTTTCAGGGAATACCTAGGAAAATCCTATCATATTAAAGCAACAGTAGGGTTAGGGTTTGGGTTTTTTAACGGACTAAGCCAATTTTTAAGTCATCAGCGTTTTACTACTGAGGCACCAGATTGGGTTGTTGTGGGCCATTTTGTTCCTCAAAACTACATTCATCAATGCTTTTGAAAAGTCATGAGGATTTATCCTCATACTATTCATTTTTGCCAAGGGAATACTGAACCTGTTCTGGAGATCTGAACCAATCCACTTATGGTCAGAAATTCGACTCTTCTCTGTAATCCAAGGCCAGACTTCACTTGTAATTCCTTCCATTCTCTTTTGAACAGGTTTCATCCTCCAAAATGCTTTATGTCACATATTTTACCCACTTTTAAGAATAAAATTTAGAAATCTCTTCAGTATGTAGGTGAAAATATTTGACTACTTTTTGTTAACTATTGTGATCAATGCACTGAGATACTGAGATTCTTCTGTGTAAGGCAATGATCAGTGTGCACTGTGCCACCCCTGTCAACAGGTGGGATATGGGGTAAGAGGGAAGACAAAATGTCCTCCTCTTACCTGTTCACCATCTCACCTGGCTCAGATGGTGTCTATTTTACTTTTTGAAAGCAGTTCATACATAGGCTGTTGGCAAAGGAGCTGGAGCTGAAACGGCTGAGACTTCTGCTGTCACTTCAGCAGAGGGAGCTGTCCTACCGGCTACGGAAAATAAGCCTGGGATTCTTGGTAGATATAAAGGAGTATTTTCAGAACGAAGTGTATCAGCTATTCCCCTTGACAGCTGCATCGTTTCTATTGCTCTAGACTATCTGGACTAGCATCCACAGGCTGTAATTAAGCACTGATTTTTGCTGAATATTAACACCTTACTCTTCCACCAGTACAAATACGTGCCATGCGTAAGGAAAAGTTTTTACCTCTTAGGGCTCTACCCTGCAAGTGAATCCTGTAATATCCAAGTGCCTGATGTTCTAGACACCAGCTGTCAGATACCAACCCAGAGATGCTCATTACCTGTAACAGATGGAACAGCTATACGATGAGACTGTGCTACACAATGAGATCAGGTTCTGCAGGTGTTTACCTGACCACGGAATGTCTTTCTGCAGGCATGGGACTGTGCTTTGTAGAAAGCCGCAAAAATGTAAATCTGTTGCAAGCACACGCGTTTTATGCTTTTATAGGCAGGGAGGCTATGTAACCAGCTAGTGCACAGAAGCAGCTCAGAGACTTCTGCTACCACAGAAGCATACTTCTCCAGCTAATCACCCTTAAGTTAAAGGGCTGCAGATTTAGCCAAATTAATTTTTTTTGCCCTTAAGACTGTGATCTACTAGTATCCCTAGCAATGTGAGAAAGCAGAAAGTGAATGACAAAGAAAGGGTTTGCAAGGAGCTCCTCTTTGGTGCATTGCACTTGATCTGCAAAAGCAACAAAGTGAGTGAACTTCACTATATAAAAGAGAGGAAATGCCTTCAGTGTCAAAGTTCTACATGGGATCCTTTATCTTCTGTTTCTCAGACCTATTAGTTTTATTTAGGGTCCTTCTTCATCTGCAGAAAGAAATAAAATGGAAAAGAGTCTCTTGTGGAAACTGGAAAACAAAATATCTTCCCATTCCTTTCAAAGAATGTTTTAAAATTTATCTCCAGTATCGGAGAACAAGCTTGCAGTCAGTGAGATTCCACAGTCCAGCTATACCCTGGCCTTCTTAAATGGGGATGCTGCATAGATGAGGAGCCCCTCTCCTCTCCTTATGTGGAAAACGCCAGAAGCTAAGCTCTGAAGGATGGCACTCAGCCTAAAGAATATGTAGTACTCAGAATACCAACAGACAGGGGATTCTTTGGTAGAGTAGATTAAGCACCAGAAAAGCAAAGGGTATAATGTGCCTTGCTCACCAGACACGTGGGGATTAGCCTATACCCATCATCTCCATATATTGTATGTATAAAATCAGAGGCCATACTGCAAGCAGTATGTTTAGAACAATAGCCCCATCCCGGTCCATTCATATGTAGCACAGCTGATGCTATTAAACTGTGATATCATCTACTGATAAAAATCAGCTCATGGATATAAAGCAGTGGGTTCGAGCCAGGACAGAAGCAAAACAGAAAAACACTTGAGGAATAGTTGGAGAGAGTTTCCTCTTTGCTGAGGTATTGCCACTTCAGCATCCTCCTGGTCTCCTCTCCTGCCTCTGGGTGCCAAAATACTACCAATGGCCAAGAATATTTTTTATATATCACAAGCTGGCTGATAGGATGTATCGTTCTTCCTGGAACCAGTCATAGCACAATAATCCAGGATTTTTTCTGCACTGCTGCAATACATCTACCTGTGACCAACTGCACATGGGCCACCCAGGAGCTCCAGCTGAATCAACAACGCATAGCAACTTGCCTCTTTCATGGTAAGGGAAAGACAGATGATAACACATCGCACTGGGGCTTCTTGCTGTATATCGGTACAACATGGACCCACTTAAAGGCCCTGACATTGATCTTAAAGGGCTCAAGAAGTAAGCTATTTACTGACAGCTAATGTTAATAGCTATCAGTGAAAATGGTCAGACTCTGCAAGGGAAATAGAGCTACACCAGGAATCCAGTGTTTATCATGTGGTTTTCTGAGAGGTCAGGAGGGTCCAAAGATGTTATGCTCTGTTCTGTGATGAACTGGAATCATGTGAAAACTTTAGATCAGGGATCCTATTAACCATGAAAAAGAAGAGATATATGGAGAGACTTCTGTTAAAAAGACCAAATTATTTGCCAATTTAGACTAAATTCAGTAATGTTTTGTCTGAAATAGGTATAGGTTAAAAAAATTACAAGATTTGAAACATTTTAGATTTGACTTTAAAAAAAATAGTTTTCTTATTTTTCACTTTTGAAAGTGTTGCTTTTCCAATTGACCTAAAGAGTTGAATACTTCCAGACAAATTAAGACATTGCAAACAAATATAATCTGCACGGCTTATTGCATGGCCTCTGGGCATTGGATGTTCAGAATGCGGTTTGCTTCTCTCCCCACCCTTCCTGACCTGTTCCCTCAATCTGTGGCATTTCCCTCCCTTGATTGTGAACATAGTGCCAGAAATCCATACGCTTCCTGCTTCTTGCCACCTACAGAAAAGGTAAACCACAGAAACCCCCATATGCATAAAATTAATACAAAATAAATCTGGTTGATCATATATTTTTCTAATAGCTTTTTGGCTTAGTTGCTTTGGGCAGAATTATGAAACTAAAAAGGGCAGACCCAAGCTGCAATGACTAATTGCTGGGTGGTACAGCCTGATTCCCATCTCAGGCTGGTGTAAATCTGGAGTGACTCCAGTGGAGTCCGAGAACCCGTTCCAGGGATGCTACACATACACAGCTGGTAAAGTACAATGGTGCACTTATGGCTTTGGGCAGCCTGACTCCTCCTGTCCTGCGAACTAAAAGAAAACAGAAAAGCTGGGTAGACTGCATGGTTTCCTAGCAGTTACCGACATTATTAAGATTCTGTTCAAAGATAACAAATCACTAAACACAGGTGTTCCTGTTTGACAGAAAATCAGAGAACTCGAGATGAAGATGACACACTAGGTATTTCAACTAGTTTCCCAGACAAAACACTTAAAGAAGTTTCACACAATGAAACCTTCCTGACCTTTTTCAAAGGAGTACTGGATAGTCACGTAGCTCTTCCTTTCTAATCCAAGCTGGCGCTCTCTCAGTTGGCAGCTGACATCCCACTGATAGTCACAGGCCAGTAATCCCAACCCTTATTCAGTTCCTAAGATATTTACATATTTGGTATAATCATTCTTCCCCATATAAGGGAGAATTTCTACCTGTAGATGCTCTCCTCTCACCCTTCACAATTAACTCCTCACTCTTAAAGCCAGCTTCTCAGCATATTTTGTTAAATTATTATTATTTTGATAGTGTGTAGCCTGAAACAAAGACTCAAGTTTCACAGAACATTTACGTGTATTACTTAAATCAATCTCTGTTTGGCAAAAACGTCAACATATGCTTAATTATAAGTATTCACTCAAAACCTCTGCAGAGCACAAAAGGACTGCTGGAACAGGGCTTGCCTCCAGTACTGTTTATACAGTCCCTGCAAGATAGACAGTTCTAGCATGGTTCCTGGTTATTCAGGGTGATTCATTTCACACCAGAGCTCTACTGTTAATCCTCCAGCCTTCCACAGGAGAAAAACATTAACTGTGCCATCTAGATTTAAGGCAACATTTAAAAACAAGCAGCAAGTCGGAGCACATCCTTGCAAAGCTTTGTGTAGCAGTTCTTTTAGTCTTATTTGGATTTTCAGCTCTGACTGAGTCAAGGCAGTGAATGCCACCCTTTTGCCTATCTGCCTGTTGACATCTCGGCAAGAGCATTACGTCTCCAACACTTTGCAGTGCTGCACACACATTACAAATGCATTGAGTGAAACAAGTCATTCCTAGCCAGACATTAGACCTTCTGTTTCACAAAACTCATATATCTGGTACCTGATGAAGAAAGGGCTCAGGCACTTGTGTATAAGCTTAACATGATGCGCAGCTTGAAATGTTTTTTTCCCCTAGCAAAGCCTTGCTTGCTTGATTTGAGTAAGCAACCCTACCAATTTGCAAGGATACTGTTCTCTTCAGTAAGGTGAGCTCAACCGATATTTAAATATGATTTCTGGAGTGGAAAGAAAGAGTTTCAAGCCAGCCTTTAGCATAGTGCTCAGATTTTATATTAGCCTTTGTCACTTCTACATGAAAAAGATTGTGTATACAGAGTTTCATTCTTGTACAAAACTGCACCCATGAGGAAATAAAAATTAAGTTCCATCGTTTCTCACAACCAATTTATATGCATAATTCCCTTTAAGACCAGTAGGTTTTAGTAATCTAAGTATTCCATTATACAAACCTGAATCTCTAATAAATTGAACTTAAAACAAAGCTCTGTAATCAGTCCTAATAACTTTATCTGTATTTTAAACATTACTTACGATCTGGTTTATAATTCTGTTTGTATGCACAGATAAACAGTGCATTCTGTCAGGCAGTATGTATCCTAGTAGATCCTAATTAATCACAGACCAACAGATCAGAAGGATAAAATGACTGCAAACTCTCCATCCTGGAAGCAGCTTTTTGCTGCATGAAGTTGTAGGAAGAAGTTGTTGACAGTATTTCATCTTTAACCAGTAATTAGAAAACACCTTTACTCCAAGTCTTAATTCACACATAATTCTGGTTGCTACCTACTAGACACCTTTTGAGTGTGGAAATTTAACTTAATTCTATGATTCTTACACACTTCTCAGGCTGCAGTACTGAAGAGATGAAGCTTTCATTTGTAATCAAAGTTTGAAAGATTCTATTGTTCGTTAGGAAGATGGATTAAACACTCTCTTTTCTTTTCTTTTTTTTTTTTTAATCCATTGCAAATTTAAAAATCAGACTGAAGTAACTTTAATCCCAATGGAAAATTGAACAGGTTGTCCTTACAACTCACTGCTGCCATTTCCACTCTTAGCTCCTGCTCTCCCACACCCTCCCATAAAACCTTAAACCTGACAATTTCTCATTCACCCTCCAGCCACATATCTATCACTGTTGGTGGAGGGAACCTATGATCAGATATAACCTCTTCAAACATACCTTGAGCTCACTGATAGTAGCAACTGCTGAATCCTGACCCTCCTGGAGACACTGAGCAAGACTTTGCCTTCACTGCTGCCATAGCTTAGGAAAGGAATCGTTGTGTGCCCACATCCCATCTTTGTACCCCAGCACCAGCTAGGTTCCTGCAATGATTTCTGCAAAAGCTAATCTTGAGAGATCAGCTCTCCAACCTTGAGAGGTGATACCATTTCAGGCTCAGTCTTGCATCTGGAAATTCTTGCTGCAACTGAAATAAATAAACAAACAAACAACCCCAAGCCTATATAGGAGTTTGGATTTGTCACCCTAGTAAAAGCTGCAGCTGTTCAAAACTTCTCCACAATCTTGAAGAGATCTGTAGATCCATCATTATGGAGAAGCTTGAGCAGCTATGGAAAAGAGGAGCTCAGTGGCACCAGCAGGTATGAAGAGTGGATTTCCTAAGATGTAGAAGAAAGCACATGCTCTAACACTAGGGTTAGTTTGATTTTTCAAACGCTCACAGCTCAGATGGCCAGGACATGGGGAAATGCCCCCAGCTGCTATGTGTGGTCCTTTAATGATTTTTTTTTTTCATTTGCCAGGAAAGAAGAAGCAAATAGCACACAGCGGTGAAGTAAACAGTAGTAACTTATTGCATACATGCAGATTCCAACAAACAATAGTGAGGTGTGTGTGGTCCGAGAATGTAAGGGACCAAAGAAAAGGAAAGATACCCATCTTGGGATGCACTGACATAATTTTAAAGAATTTTGCTCACAATGTATCTGCAAGCTAGGAGGTAAAGAACATAATTTAGACTTGACAAAGCTGGACTGATTAAAGTTAAAAAGTACTCCAAGGCAGAAGTGAGAATAAGCACAGGAATCCCTATTTGTTTAAGTGAGTAGTTGTATAATAAATATAACAAACATGTACACATATATCTTCATATGTATATAAATGTATGGTGGAAATAGAAAAGTGGCATTCAATTGCATTACACAGCAGATCAAGCAGATCAATGTTATCAAGCAGATAACATTGGAAAAGATGCTAAGGAGTATCCAAACTTAACTTCTAACAGGGTTCTTGCTGACTGTGTGTGCTCTCCGGACCTGTCAGTCTGTCCATAACAGGATGTTTCCAGCAGCTAGGAAAACTGAGAAAGCTAGCCTCAGCACTCCCAGGACTTACGGTGGCACTCAGTCTCCAGAGAGCACCGTGCTGCAATGCAGAGCCCAAAGTGCCCCATCACTTAAGCCATGGAGGATGGTGACTTCTTGGCTTCTCATCTTGCATTGTAAACTCCACCCTCATAGAATACGAGTTAAAAAAGCAACTCAAATCATTGTAATAGTGACCATCACCACCATGGTGGTTTGGGTTGCCCAAATTATGTTGAGGAGGGAGGAGGGCAGATGAAGGGAAAGAAGGGAAACATTTCCTGCTGATAAAAACTAACTCTGAAATAAGAACTGAAAAACAAGAATCTCATCCACATCTTGCTCCTTGGGTATACTGATGATTTTTTTCTTAAGAGTTTTTTGTGAAAATCTCAAAGTGCAGCATTGTTCCAATTGACATATTTCATAAACATCTATTTGGAATTTTTTTCCAGCAAGAAGATTGACATTTTTCTGCTCCTCCCATTCAAAACTTGTTTTCAGCTAGAAGCAGCTCTTTGCTTGAAAGGTAATTTATGCCATAAAATTTAATTTTAAAACATCTTAGAGGATTCTAAAAAAATCCCACAAACTTCCCCTCTTAGCAGTAATGTTAGAAAAAATGTCGGGGGTTGGGGCAAAATATGTTTTGGTTTATGGAAAAAAAAAAATAAATAATTCATAGTCCTAAGTAAGTTATTTGATTTGAACAGCTCTCATTTCTTATTGCAAAGTGACCTACAGTCCTGGTTTTAACTACGCAAACGGGTTTCTTTAGTAGGCAGCGCACAGTGCTAGCTGCTATCACGCATTAATGCTAGCATACCTGAACCTTAACAACTGTATTTTTTAAGTGGATCTTTATATTAGATATTTGTGAAACCAGAGAATCTCTTTCCCTTCCAAAGCTCAATAAACAGCTTAGTCAAGGTTTTGACTATCTGTTTCATTTAATTACATATCCCTTGATTTATGGTTCAGGAAAGGCTGTAAATGAGGACATCACATTTGCAATCCAACCTCAAAATGTTTTCAAAATCAGCAACAAAAATCCTCACAAGAAGTCTTATGAAAACAATCCCCCGGGGGAGCCAGATGCAGTGCAGCCTAGTTGGTTTCTGTGTTTACTGAACAGGAGAGATGAATGGCTGACTTTGATTTTTTCATAGGTGTGCAAATAAGGAGCACTAGACTTGCTTATCCTGAAGTGTTTACCTTCATCTGTCAGTGCTGGGAGCTGAACATGAGGCCCTGTGCCCCACGGGAGGCATATGTCAGGAGATGTAAGGCTGAATTAATGTGGGTTGGCAGCACGACATGGTATCAGAAAGCCAGAAGGCAGATTGTCAATTAACAAGGGCAGTAGGCAGCAGAAGTCATAAAACAGTTTCTAGATGCTTGATCAACCCACCTCACTCAGACTTTAGAGTCTCCAATAAGCAGATAAAACAACAACAAAAACAGATGCAAAAAATCTGAAGAAATCCACACCAAAATCCTGCTCCCAACACACCTGAACGTGGAATCCCCTCCACCCAGACCTGCAGCAAGCCGCGCACTCTGTCATGCCACCCCTGGTGTACAGCTGGCCAAGAAAAATGCCAGATAGGAATAATCTCAAATAATTAAGCTCATGAATAGCAATTTCAAAGGAAGCTCTGGGATATGGAATAAACATAAAGATTGTGCCTTGCAGGATATGTAATCTTGCATTATCCAAGTTGTATTTTGGTTCATAGATGAAGAAACTTCAAAACTGTAGGGGACCACTACAATCATCTATACAAACGCACCCAACGATTTCTACAACAATGTTGTAGCACGTGGCTAAGCTGTAGTGTATTTTCTAAAGTCAGCTTGGGTGTCTTTCCAAATACCTGCTAGTGGCAGAGAATCCACCACACTTCTGGTAATTTATTCCATTGGTGAATTATATTCTGTTATATAAACTGCTAAAATATTTTTTACTAACAGATTAAAATAGAAATCTCTCCCTCTTGTGGATGTTTTCTTTTAACTTAGGTAAGATTAACACTCTGAGCTTCATAAGCCTTTTGATCTAAGGCAGGTGTTCAAGACTTTTCATTCTTTCAAATGAAAAGAATCATTGAATCATTCTTTTCAAACTGTGAAGGCCTGGAAGAAGAGATACAATATCCCTGAAGGAACCAGCACAAGCATTAGTCATACTTTGAGCTAGCCAATAATTTTCTATTTTTATCAGTTAGGAATGTTCTCCTGGGAGCTACTGATTCACCCTCGTGCCATGCAGTGGTTGAGGTGAAACTTTAAGCAAGCAGTTCAGGTCCAGGGAATCTCTGACCGACCTGAGAAAGCAGCCACGAGCACAGGCAAGGGCCTCTAACTGGCAGTCACGTGCATAAAGAAAAATGACACCAAAGTTTCTCCTAAAGGACAAACACACCAAGGATGTGAACTTGGGTCTCACAAGTCCTTGGTAAGTTTTCTTTTGATAGGATGTTTTGGAATGTTTAATTTGCATGGCAATGCACAACAAAAATAGAATTTGACGTATCCTATCTACTTTTAACAAACTGGAATTCTTGTTTGCTGATCAGCCTCAGATACTTCAGTGAAGGTTTCATTAGCGTTATAAACAGAGGTAATGAACTTCTCTTATCCTTCTTGCTATTCCTGAGTCTATATTCTGGCAACAAGGTGAGCTTTAAAGCAGAAAGTTTAAAAAAACTCCTTGAGCTGCAGGTTTTCTCAAGAAAAATGCCATTTTTATGTTTCTTTCTAAAAATCAAAGGCCATGTTTCTGTCTAGGTCATTCTGAACTAAATCACTGGATCCACATCTCCCCCAGAAAGAATGGAGAGAGGAATCTTGTCATTTCCACACTGGCTCACTCACCCTTAGGCTGAGAAGAAAACTTAAGCCCTTTTCACGTGGCTGATGAAACGGCTGACGGGCAGGAAGTGCGGAAGAGAGGCCAGGGAGCGTGATGGGCAGCATAAACCTGCCTGAAGTGCCAAGCAACTCACTGTACTGCGTTTCTGCAGAGGCACGCTTTGTACACAGTAGTCTGGAGGTGGAGGCACCCTGCTTCTGTTCTCACACGCTCTTTATTAAATGGGCTTTTGTTAGGCTTATAGTTAAGATTAACTCAGCTCAATGAAGTACCAGCTCACTGATTCTTCATTTGATGGATACATTTCAAAACTGGACAAGTAGAATATCTTACCCCCTACAACTTAATGTATTCCTGAAGTTCAAAGAACTGTTCAATAATAAACAGCTGTTGCTGATATTACAGTTATTTCCCACCTATTGAAATGCTTTTGATTCAGATATACAGGGAAAATTACAACTTAAGCCACTGGTTACTCTGAGATAGCAAAAGCTGCGTTTTACCATTCCCTTAGTACCAGCCACTGTGGGGCAAAGGCCTGTGCAAAGCAGCCTCTTTCTGGTACTTGGATTCAGAGCCTTTCTGCATATAAAAGTCTGCGTCTGAAATCCAGTCTTCATCTCTTTTTCCTCCTTCATAAAAGGACCACGAACCCTCACTGGAGCTAGGCTGGTAAGCTGTGCTGAGGTACACCTACCTCACCTCTTCCACTCGTGACAACAGAGAAACAGCTGGGAGGTGGCATCTTTCTGGCATACCTGTCTAACAGTAGGAGCAGTGAGGCCTCCAAAAGCCTTTTTTAATTTCAAAGTAGCAGTGCTAATAACACGAAGTGCCTTTAAAAGCACAGTGCAATTTCAGGTGAATGCCATTGATTGCTGATTCTCATGTTGGACCATAAAACAAAAACAAGAACAGCAAAAGCACATGTATCACAAGACTTACAAGTCTGAGTGTTAGTTTCTAACTCTTGCAGGAGGGAAAAACATCACTTTCAATAGTGCAAGACGTGAAAAAAATACTCTCCAAATTTCTTGTTCTTGAAAGCCCTATAGTTCTTTTGGTTGTCATGAAAAGACAATTTCCTAATCTTTCAGGGTTTGATTTCTGATTTTTTAATTTGGTAATACTATTTGTATCCCCTAGAAAGGAATGGAAAAATGCACTCATGTAGCTATCCCTCTTGCTTGCTGAACCTCTGTGTGCTTCAGACGGGTCATCCTCATAACCCCTGTCATTGTATACTCTCTCCTGCATCCCTGACTGTGCTGCTTGTAACCTCTTTGACTGAACCAGCTGCCTAATGAGCTTGCAAGGAAACACCAGATTAGGCTGGCTCCCTGGAAATATGCTGGATTCTGGCACTCTATACCAAAATTCCTAACTCAGTCACTTTCCAAATATGCTTTTCAGCAGTCTGAGGACTCTGTTTGGTTCAACAGCCTACCAGGTAGTACATACAACTGCAGCATCTCTAGCTCAGTCTGTTCTATTGGTAGGTCAGGGCAAAGAGGAAAAAAAAAAGCACTGAAAAAATCTGATAAAATACTTTTCACTTCCCCTCACCAAATTCTGTAACTTTGAAACAGCTTGTTTAAATAACTTCAAATTTGATCAAATTATCAGCTGCCTTCAGCCCACTCATGCCAAATTCGAAACTCAGCAGAGTAAGAATGAAACCGGTTTAGCAGAGGTGCCAGTAAAAACTGGATTTATAGAGGAAAACAAATTTTGTCCTCAGCTGAAGAGTGTCCCTCGTTGCTCTGCAATGGATATCTAATGATGTGAGTGTGAATGTGATAAGATTGTGAGTTAGACTTACAGAACGGTATTCAAATAATTCTGAGTGATCACTACTCTGCTCCAGATAACAAATTAAAAAAAACAGATAATGCACCCAGTTCCACTGTTACCTTCTGAAGGCATAGTGAGAGATTTTCTCTGCTTCCACAATTGTGCAGTAGAAATACACAAGATGCATTGAGGGAGGCATTACTAACTTCATTTTACATCTAAGCACAGAAAGACCAAGTGAATTATTCATTCTCACTGATGGAATGGAATTAAACTCAGATCTACTGAATCCTATGACTGAGATTTATCTGCTTTCCAGTCCATTTGCATCCTTTCCATTTATCAGTATTTCTAAAGCAATTTTAGATCTCTCGTTGAAAAAAATAGCAAAATAGAATGCATTCTTATTTATGCTACAGGGGAATTTATAAAAGGAGTAAAAAATATTACATGCAGATAATTAAGAAATTATAAGCATTTCTCACATTACCCGTTGATTTACTGTTTTAGAAGTTTGTGAGCTTATTTTTTGTGGGTATTGCAGGGCTTTCAAGCTCTGAAACTTTATTAAAGTTTCCAGAGGGGTGAATCCACTCCCTTTTTGACCCTAGACATATCTGTATCCTAACAACTACACAAAACAATAGTGAAGTGTGACTAAACGTGAATGGCAATGTGCTGCTGACAAGCTCTGACCATTAACATTTTTCTTTCTGTTTAACTCAGCAGGCGAAAGGCAGCTAACAGAAGCTGTCTGCTGTTATGAGCACTCACAAGCATTTCATTGTGAGCACGCAAAAGAAAATAAGTGCAATTCTCCTGGAGAATGCTACTTTCTAGGTTTTCATTATTTCTTTACAGATTAATTGTGGATAAATGCAAACAGCATATTTAGAAACAGGACACTTTCTTCTGTTGAGATCT
The DNA here is from genome assembly GCA_013399475.1 of Chauna torquata. Taxonomy (NCBI): domain Eukaryota; kingdom Metazoa; phylum Chordata; class Aves; order Anseriformes; family Anhimidae; genus Chauna; species Chauna torquata. The sequence goes on from VXAL01011833.1 coordinate 172,534, forward strand.
GTTGAGCCTCCAACCCAAGCAGGTGAAATAATTGAGACGTACAAGGCCAACATCTGCTGTGCAATTGTACTAATATGATTAGTTTTGCCATGGTGTTACTAAAAGAAGAATATAGTCCTTTTATAGCTTAATTGATTACATTTAGATGTTAGGTGAAGACTGAATGCAATGGGAAATCTTCTGCAGGGGTCAAGAGGGACTCCCCCTCACACTAGTATACAGCCTCATTTTTAACTGCTATACTGAAGCCCCTTAGACTACAGCAGGGCAGGCACAGAACTCAGGTCTCCTTTCTGGGTGAAAGTACTAGCTACTCTGGTGTTACAGGAAAGGTATGTCCAGCCTTGCCTGCAGTCGGGTTTTGAAGCAAAACAATGAGCCCTGGTCAGTTCTTTGGAAAAATCATTGTAGATGCCCATGTTCAGGAGATGATTCATGGCACTGAACCCTGAATGGATGGAAGAACCTGTGTGTTGTCCAGAATATGAACCTCTATTTCAGACAGGGCTCTGTGCTTAGCATTTCTAACTGGTTACTCTACACAGCTTCCTGCTCACAGTACTGGTTGCTTTGATTTCCATTCTGTGACACCTGCCTTAGCCCCTGTGTTGTGCCGGCAATTAACACTAAATTCTGGATTCCACTGAGGGGACTTGGCACTCATAATTTTGGGGTTGCGACACCTTGCTTTTGGGCATGTGAACCTGGGAATTCTTTTTGTGCCTTGATCCCCTATGATCGATGAGACCAGTGTTTGTTTAGTTTTCCCCTCTGTAACGTTACAGGATCAGTCCACAAAAAGTTCCAGACAAGTTAATCAGCTAATAAAGCGGCATTCCTAAAACATTGTTACACATTTCTCTGTCTACAGATATGATAGGAATCAGATCAGATGAAAACTTTGGCTGCTGTAAATCAATACTACCATTGAAATCAATGCAGATGTGCTGATTTACAACTGATGAAGATCTAGAGAGTAAGATCAATTAAAACAATTTTTTAGGAGAGAAATAAAGGCTGTACAGCAATGATCACCTATAAGAAAGCCTCTTCTCGTAAATGTCATGTTGTAGTTCTTTGGATTGTTACTGCAGGGTTCTACAGTACTTAAATATAAAGGGGCAATTTTAAAGTACAAAAATTTAAATAAAGAAAAGCAAAACCCATGCTCAGTGAATTATGGAGAGTCTGTGAAGGGCAGTAAGTGTGAGAATCCAATCCCCGCTCATAGAAAGAGCCCTACTGTATGTTCCTACAAATATTGATGTTTGAAATCCAAAGCACATGTGATGCATTAGTGTGAAACAGGGATTACATACATGCTGCTCTCTGCCCTGCAGTTCAGGAAAAGTCCTTATGTAATGAAGAACTGAAAGACTTATGAGGGAATCCAATGGACTGTTATCGTGTAAAAATACCAGTGCTCTCCAAAGTCAACTCACAGTTGCTCAAATGTATGCCGGTATGTGTTTTGTTTTCCAATAGGCCTGAGAGAGAAGGAGCTCCATTCATGTCAGACCCTGTTAATCTCATACCTACAGCTCGGCTTGTGTGAATGAAACAGTGACTTGGGAAAGCCACTGCTTTTCTTTCCAGTCAATTCTCAAACATATAAAACCTACCGCAGGAGATCCAAACACACTCAAACAATAACAGGCAATTTTGCCAATTACAGAAACTACTTGTAGGCAATAAGAAAGGAACTTTTCATCCAACTAGGGGCTCTGATTTTGGGTGTTGGAAAATTAAGCATGATTTCTTGATGCTTCCTTCATCTGATTCTCTTAATAGCTATCTGAATTTTCTAAGTTTTAACCATACACTACACAGATGCCTGGAGCAATTCTTGATTTAAGAATTTAAGAACAAAAAAGAAAGCAAAAGGTAGCAACAGAGCTCCAAGGTTGTGTAGTCCCAACGTGTTATTGATGAAAATATTATTTTAGCGGGCATAGAAAGAATAGGACCAAACTCAGAGTTTGTCATAGGCCAAATTCACTGTTCTTTTGAAACACTCTAATTAAGCAAAGCTCCCATTAACTTAATGGTAACTTACTAACAGTTGTAATTGCTCAAGAAGTGGTAAATAGTAGCTACAAAGAAACCTTCATGTTCCCTTCAGATACAGCAAATGCTCACCTTCAACATTTTGGGATGTTTTGTTTCAGCAATCATGTCCCATCTCACACACTAAAAACTCACTGTCCCTAAATAATACTACCGCTACAGAAATAAGACCTTTGCTTTCGAGAATTTCTCAGAAACTGCTTGCAAATCCTCAGCTCTGTTCGAGATCTCTGATAAGACATGATTGGTATTGTCACCTGCAAAGTTTAATACATTGCATTACTATGTGTCAGTATAGCAGAATGTTTTAATCCATTCTTGCTTCTGTAGCCAAGCTAGCAGGACCATCTATATCTCTAGATCACCTAAGAGTCAGTGATACAGTGTTGGTATGGAAAAGTAGTAGGTGACTTGGGATAAAAGGCTTCTAACAAGGGGAGGGAATTGTGAAGTCATCTGTGCAGGTTTTTATCTCCCTTCATTTATTAGTGTTAAAGTCCTCAGAAGACATAGTCCTATGATATGTGCAAGTAAGCAAGTCATGAAAGTGTAGGCTAGCTTCTACATTTTCTCTTCAGCTGTGTTTTCTGGCCTCTGAGAAGGCTCTTCTCTTCCACCCATACAGACTGCCAGTCACTGTTGACCATACAATCTGGGCAGCAAGCAGCCCACACATACTCAGACTTATGCTGTGTTCCACCACTAGACAGCCTGAGACACATAAAATGATCACTCACCATCCTTCTACCCTTGATTAACAAAGTTGAGTCTTATAATTCTAGCAATAAAAATGTGCATATAAAGATCCAAGAGTTACCAGATCACATTGAGAAATCACGTAGTAGGGTGTCAGATTCCAGAAACCCCAGGCCTGTATCTTTTCCTGCAAAGGTACAAATGAAGGAAAGATTGATCCAGACCTTCATTTATACTTTACGAACGATCCCCGGAGAGGGAAATCTGGAGATACAGAGCAAGAGTTTTCTATGTTCCATTAAAACACAAAGGGTTTGGTGTGCTTTCATTGAAGACTCAGGTTAGAAACTATTTTGAGTCTGTCTGCATTTCTAAATGGGTTTTGTGAAGGTCTGTATGTTATTTGTAACTCACCAGGTGTGTTCATGCTCTACTAGGTCACAGCAGCCCTATAACAGCTTGCTGGCACTACAACAGAGGTCTGCTCCCTTGGGCAGGGTAGTTTCAAAGGAAAAGGGGAGGTGCAATTAAATTCGCCACCCAGCTCCAACTAAATTTTAATGGAATTTGAATAACTAAATCTCCTAGCCCATTGTGGAAATATCCTTCCAACAAAATAGGCTTAGAGAGATGATTTGGGTTCTGCCCAAGTACTTCACGTTTGGGGACTGAAAGCCAACACTTGCACGGACTGGGAGGAATAACCCAGTGTTACAGAGACTATCAAACTTTTGAGCTGCCCAAGCCTGCTCCTATGCTTGAAAAAGGTCCAAGAATATTGTGGCCAAACCTCAGCAAAAGATAAGTAGTGCAACAGCAAGATGGAAAGAATGAATACAGATGGCTGTAAAAGGTTTTTCTCACTATCGGCTTATTGTCTCTGAGTCAGTAACCTTTGTGAGTGCACTGACAGGTAGGCATCCTGCAAGTGCAGCAGGTGTGCGATTACACCTTCTTAGGAGAAGAATCTATGCTACTGTTGCTACCAAGGAGCAGACTAAGCACGCCATGTCTGAAGACATCAACACCCACAGATGTAAAAAGTTTAAATCCTTGTTTCATTCTGCTTCCCCAGAGGCCAACAACTTCCTCAAGAATGACCCTGATGACAGTTTTTACATTTGACTGGACTTCCAAAGAGAGGTTTATTTTAAATGTATGCAAATCTTGCAAAAGTAGAGGGCAGAAAACTGTAGGATGGCATGATCCATTTAGTAAATTCTCCTACCGGAATAAGATCCACATGCTGGAAATTTTCCACTCAGAATTTTTCTTAATTCAGAGCAAAACTTACTGTGCTTTCAACTACCCGTATTTAAGACTATCAAGTACTTATAGAGAGGAGCTTTTTGAAACATTAGTTTGGTAATAAAAAAAAATACTGAAACATTTCACAATGGTGGAAAAAAAACATGTTATATACAATATAAGTTCTGGCTTTGACATAGGAATCTCCACAAGATTCTATAGCTTCATTACTCAGGAGGTCACAGTTGTCTTAAAGCCTTGTCTTAGGGCTCCATGGAAATTGCAAGGACTTTCAGGTCTTGCACAAAGTACCACATGCTAAAACAAAGGAATGCAGAGAAGGAATGATCAGAGCAGAAAGTAACCAGCTTTGCTTTAACAGCAAAAGGCAATTGTAAATTAAAGAGAATTCTCTATTACAGTTGGCTTATTCTACAAAGCATCAGAATTTTACATCCCTCGTAATTTGCCCTGGATGTTCACATTCATCTAACTATTTCTGAAAACCTAGTAAACTTTAAGTCTCCATGACATCTGTGTCAATGAGTTCTTCAGATCAATCATCTACTTCACAACTTTTACTGTGTTGCCTTTTGGTCCCTGCCTTCAAAAAAAGTGTCCAATATATTTTCACTAACTTCTTCCCCAACCTGTTGCCAGGTAATTTCTTGCTTATTGCTTCTTGAAATTTACAAGTATGAGGTCTGCAGAGCCTCGTCTGCCTTTGGTAGCTGTGCTTGAGTTCACAGAACATTGTCATCTGGTTTGTTGGGTCTGAATTGTTCATCAGAACAAAAACTAATCGCGTGTCAATCTGTGTCCAATGCCTGAATTCACGTGCAGTCAGTGGCTTCACTCCAGACCAGAGCTGGAATGAGAACTAAAATATAGGTCATGTGGATAACTGGGTCAAATGCTTGCTGCAAGCCAGCATGGCATTATAGACATAGCCTCAGTCTCTCCACATATAGAAGAGACTCCTGCCTTATAAAAATAAATATTTTCAAAAATTAATAACCAACATCTGTAAGTAAAGCAAGATCTACTGTGGACAAGAGATGAGCAGAAAAAGCAAGACATGCTTTCTGAATAATCTTTTTGCATGTTCTTTACCAGTCTAGTAACAGATAAAAGTCCAAAGAACACCTGTGAGGTTGGGAAAGGTTAAAGGAGGAACAGCTCTGGGCAAATAATTACAGACAGATTTCTAGAAGCAGCAGGGAGAAAAAAAACTGTGCTGAGGGGAAGTACGGAAAGTGGAATAAGCAAGGTAAGGAACAAGAGGGAAACAGGATATAGACCAGGGCACCAAGGTGAGACAGAAAATGCTTGGCAAGCTGGAGCACACAGGCAGAGTGGGACAGTTCTGATGGACTCCTGACATTTCTCAGGTGTGGAACAGCATTATTTGTTCATTCAAACAATATGTGCTTCTGAATTGGAATTGGGAAATATTTAGCTTATGACATCTGCCGTGTTCTTTCCTCTAACAAACCCTTTGCAAAGTCCCAGCAGTCCCCTTCTTCCCCTCAGCACCAAGATGCCCCTCTACATCCCTTCTCACATTCTCTGTGGATGGGCACCACTTCAGCATCTCAATTGACTCTGACCCGTAACCTTCAGTGTTAGATGGCTGTTCTCCAGCCTACAACAAAGGGATATTCAGCAAGTTCTTCATGACCAACTTATTAATAGAAGGCAGGGGTGTTTACTGTGGCTACTGCAATGTAGACTTCTGCAGACAGGCTCACTGCCTCTCTGCCATGCTCACCCTACTGTAACAGGAATCGCTCCAGCCTTATTTGCTGCTACTGCCACCAGTTACTCTAGCTGGGTGGCCCTAAAACTTCCAGGAACTTCATAGCTGTAGCTGGGAAAGCCCAGGTTTCCTAGCTACAGCATTGAATGCTTTTACTTGCAGTCTAGCTGGCAGGAGTACTTCCTACTCTGGCTGCTGCAAGATGGGTTGAACATCCTTCTGCCCCTTACAAGACATGGAGACAACTGCAATGCACTGAGCAGCTCACCAGTCAAAGTGTTTCAAAGCCATCTGAGTGGGAGCTGACAGAAGTAGAAGGAAGTAAAGGTTTGAGTGATTATTAGAGCCCACCCCTTCTGAATCTACAGATGTCTAAGAAAACTCTGTCATCTGCACTTTAAGCTCATAGGAGATAAGCAGAGGAAGGAGGGGTCTGTATCACATGTGCTGCAAAGCCTTAGTAACAAATGAAAACAAACCATGGCACTGACTTTGTCTATGAAAAATAGCAAAGCCTCAACCATGCCGACATTTTGTCAAAAAATATTGAATCAATTAGTGACCATAACTTTTCCTAATAGCTTCCAAACAGCAAAACAGACTTTGGCATAAATAAAAATCCACCCTCTTTATTGAATCCTTATACGGCAAGTTTCAGTGCAGAAGGAATTCTTAGCAGGAGAGTCATCAGGCCAGACCTTTGCAGCCAGGGTTCACTCTCACAAGTAGGGCAAACTTTGTTAGCAGACAGGACACAGAATACAGAACTGTGGCTCCACAGTTTAGGCCTCATCTTAAGGCCAGCTGGAGTTACTAAACGGGTGGCAGTTGGACTTCATGTGTGCAACAAGGGTGAATGTATCTATTTTGCACAGTTGCTGTATCATTGAGGATTTTGTCCTCGGGCCCTCCAAGGTAAATTTGCAGGAAGTCACTGTAATCTGGCTTCAGTCTTCCTTTGTTGGTCAAAAACCAGAAGCGATTCACATGGTACTCTGCTCCTCTCAGTTGATTTCCAATAGATGTTCTTCCCTCTTGGGGACAGCACTCAATGACCTCTGCAGCATTAATCTTCTCTCTAAGGACTTTTTAGGTTTGTTAATTTTGGGGATTCCAATCAGGGCATTAAATATATAATAGCAAAAATTAATCTTTTCTTCCATCCTATTAACCATCCTGAACCAAACTTCTTTTCTGATCCTGTTCCTCAGTTGTATAGCTGTCTCCTCTGAAGAAAAGAGCCACTGACTTTCCTGAAGTCCCACTCAGGAACTCTTCAGTCACTCAGAGCTTTGATCTCACTTTGTTCAGTGGGTTTCTTATCTCCAACTTTTGCAAGGCCTGCAAAAATCCCAGCTAAGGAAATAATTTATCTCTAAATTAACCCCATAATTTTGGATATAATACAGGACAGACACAGAAAAAAACACATCCACACTGAGAGCAGCTGGAGCATGAGAGAACTAATTTGCACTTCTAAAGTATTTTGAAGGTTCCAAAACAAAGACCACATTTTTAAAGTGATTTTTCACCCTAAGCTGTACAAGGTGACCAAAATTCATCTTATACACATTAGACATAGCAATTGATTTAATTTTTTTATGATACTTAGCAAGACTTTGCCACAGTTAGAACTGAAATTTTGCAAGCTAAATGTCTGCCAGAGAATTGTTACTTAGTTTTCCACACTGTGGTAAAAAAGGTTAGCTGTTTCCAACAATTAAATTAGGTGGGCAATCTTGTTTTGTGCACATTAAATATATTCTCACTTTTTTTTTTCCCAGAGGGTTCTGTTAAAAAAGCTGAAATTTAAATGAGTTATTCTCTTGTCAGAAATGAGCTTTTGTCTTCCCCACTAAAAGCAATTCAAAGTTGGCTAAATTCTAAGTCACTGGGGGGAAAATGTACATTTGCTTATATTCAGCAGTGTCATAGAGCTTAGCAGTTAAACTCTACAGTGAGTATATTTCAAGTGAGGGGTTTATCAGGGCTTTTCCCACAATTGCTTTTTCAGTCTGCTGGCTAAAGCATCAAATCTGAGACAATGGGAAATGTTCCTCTTTCATCTGCAAGGCTGAATTTTGCCCAGGTGCCATGGAACAGAAAGCAGCCTGACGTAAACGTAAGGAGAAGAGACTGCATGGAACTAGAAATGCCCCAGGAGACAAGGACAAATTGCCAAGGTGATCAGGAGCAAGAAGAGACTGGGCAAAGAGTGGTGGAGGGAATGACGATGGCGACGCAGAGATCGGAAGGCAGGAGTTGGAAATTAAGTCAGAGAAAACCTCACACTTGGAGGAATAAACAAGAAAGAAGTATCTGTAACCAAAGATTTGCACAATTCATTATTCCTTTGATGTCAGCAAGCATTCTCAAACTATGCTGGCTATTTGATCTCCCGGAGCTTTGGGGACTACTGATTTCTTCATTTTGCCATCGTTACCGTTGTTTAATAAAATGCCAGACATTCAGAGAAAGGCTGCCTGTAGTACCTATGGGCTGCACAGCCAACTGTCAGGGAAGAAAACTGATGCCCAGCTTAGATGTCTGCATGCCCACCTCTCTGTTACTTTGCTGTATGCTCCTGTGCCTGCTAAAGGGAAATCCATCAGTGTTTCCCTGAAGGAACTGGAATAACGTGCACAAGAATGGAAGTTCTCGTAAACAATGTCCAGCTGGCATCCACTGTGCTGGTATCTAAATTTTAAATAGAACAATGGTAATTTAGGTCAGTTAAAAGATTTTGCTAGTTCCTCTACTCTTTGTCCAGCTAAATACAAGAGGGATGCAACACACATAAGATGCTCACAGAATTCAAGAGATTTAAACAGATCATTTCTAATTGTTCTCCTGCTGTCTAAAATAAGAAGCAGTTGCACACTTTGGTTTTACAATTCTGGGCGGTAGTATGCTTCCAAGTGTTATTATATAGTGGGCTGTATCATAGCTGGTATTAACTCACTCCCCTAGGACACCCTTAACAGTGCAACGCCAATCAAAAAATAAAAGGCGTAGAAAAGTGAATGGGCTGAACCACTTTCTGTAGACCTCTCCGTTCCATACCAGTACCATTCCAGCAACGGCAGTTGGGATGCTGCTCATTTACAACAGAAATAACAGAGAGAAAAATCAAGAATACACAGAGTAACCTATTTTATAATTCTTTAACTTTTAATCCCTCCCCCAATCTTCACCTGCCTGACATTGCCCTTCTCCTACCTGAAACTCTCAGTTTATTTCTCAAACTAAACTTTCATCTCCTTGGATGTTTTCAAAACTATAAAGTTCTATAGAGGTGATAGCAGTTGAAAAGGTTTCATCACAGCTAGCAAAATTTCACTGTAGAATTACACTGAATCCCAGTGAACGTGAGATTTAAAAGCTAGACAAGTGTTTAATGACTCCACGGGATATTCAGGATATTAGAATGAAGAAAATCTTCCCCTCAAAATTATTTGCATGAGCTGGATACTGCACTGGAGTCAAAATAGTTTGTCTTCACTTGTCTTTATTTTGTGCTGTCTACACTTTTCACTTTTATAGAAGTGTTTATGCATGCCTCTAACTAAAGATTGTCTTTTCAGTTGCATGAAACTCTTATTTAAATACAGGAAAATATTTGGTAAAAAAACTGACCATCAGTATTAGATCAATATGTCTCTTATGTTGCCTGCACTCCAGACACAGTCCCTTACTAGTCTTCCTTAACTCTATGCTCATCCTTCAGTCTCGCGTTCCACTAAAGTCTAGGCTTCCTGGTCTATTAATTTTACGACACCTTTAAGTTCAAATCTTGTGTTAACCACTTGCTGTGGCAGTCTCCCAGCATATATACTGCCCCTGTTGTCACATGTGGTAGGCTCGAACCCTGGATATGTAGATACCCAATTTGTTTTCTAGAAGCTTATTACTTGGACATGATTCTGACAAACCGGAATGTCAGCCCAGGTTTTTTGGCAGTGCGCCTCTGCTTTCTGTTTCTGTAAGAGGCCTTTACTTTCCCAAGCTTCTTGTCCCACTGGTAGTTTTATAAAAAAGCTCAGCAGGTCCCTGGAAGTTCACAAAGCCTTCTTCATTCACAAACAAGCTGCTTGCGAGCCCCTGAACAGAATGGCTCTATCCGTGACGTCTGATTGACCTTCAAGAACTGCACACATGACAGAAAAAATAATAATAATAAAAAAGGGGGCAGAAAGTTTAAGGAAATAGACAAATGAAGAACAAGGGGCCCATCAGTGTGTTAGTAATGTGGTGAATGCAAGAACTAAAGATATAAATATCATGATGGGCTGTATTTGCATTGCCACAGTCTGGTTAAAAGAAAGAACCCCAGAGCTAGGAACCGACGCTTCTTGCATCCCTAATGGCTTCTATATAAAAATTGTCATTTTCTTTGTATGATTAAAATAAAGAGCACCAGCAAAATAAATTCTCCCTTCCTAACATGTTTCTTTTAGCGAATCTACTGCTGATAGAAGATGCCAGTTTAACAAGTCTGCAGACAGAGGCCTTCTGTCTGCAAGAATAGGTACAAGACAAGCAGTGGCAGGGAGAAGGTCTCTGCCACACACACTGCTCCCTGAGACCAATGAGACCACCCCAAGAGGGAAAGGAGTATTCGGGCCTTGGCCTCCTTACTGACAGCAGCAGCCGGGGAGCCAACCGGTGCCATTTCTCAGAGCAACTTTCAGACAGTCTGGAGTCTGATCACTTGGAACTAGAATGAAGATGACAGGTTATTTAGCACCATTTTCCACTGGGTACTGCTGACAACTGCTCTTGAGAGCGTAAGGCACATCATTAGTGATCTCTGCTGCATGAGTCATTCAAGCTATTGCACCTCCAGTTATTCTGTTAGGCAACATTCCCTGCCCTCTCTTTGTTCACCTACCTTCACCAGTCACTGCTCCATCCTAATTTGAATCAGGATGATCTTTCAAAACAGCCCCAACCCTATTTTATCTTCCCCAGCAAGCTCACTTGCTCTCTGTCTCCTTCATACTGCTATCTTTGTCCCTGCTCTTCCTTCCTAGCTGGCACTTCGCTTATCTTCCAGTGCTGCCATCCGCTCCAGGGGAAGTCTAACAGGGCAGCAAGGACTATCTTGGCTTTGAGCTGTCAGCAGCTGACCAACACACTCTTTTTCAGTGAATCCCATGCCCACACATTTCAAACTCTGCATTTTGAGTTTCAGAACTTTTAACTCTTTCCCCGCTGCCCTGCACTGCCTCCTGACTCTCTTTGGCAATGGTTGTCATTGCTGTGATCTTTGCAGTGCAAAGCCTCTGAGGGCAACAGCTGCTGGAGGAGCATTCTCAGGCAGAGGGCGAGCACACTCCCAAGCACCTGCTTTGTGATATAGGGAATAGGAGAAGGTACTGTGTTACCTCTTTTCTCCCACTTGATCTAATAATTCATAACAGTGACAGAAAGGATGCTATGGACTTTCATTTTATGTCAAATTTCAAAACTTTGAGTGACATGATGACTTGCAAGACTGGCAGTGGAACAAAGCTCAGTCCTGGCTAAGGGTGATCGCAAGCTAGGATCAGGTCCTGGCTGTAGATGGCCTTATCTTAGATGAACGTCTGCAACAGATAGTGAGTTTCCAACTGTCTGAAAAAGCATCATCACTTTAGGTAGCACAGCTGATAGTTATATATAGATATATAGTCATCATCAAGACGACCGCCAGTGTATTAGTCATGGAAACTGAATTAGGCTGTATTACTGCAGAAACAGTCACTCCAGTTTAACACTAAGTCATGCCGGAAAGGCTCTGTAGGAAAAATGCTGGCAATTCCTATACTCTAAGTGTTTTGGGGGTAAACAAGGAATTTCATCTTTAGGAATGTAAATCCAGAATGCCTCAGCTGTATTCTAACAACAAGAAAATTATCTTACAGGCCCTGAAGGATATATGCAAGGTCAGGTAGCATGTCTGTGAAAGCAGCCAGTGGGGACCCTGCAATGACTCAGATCATGGACCTCTTTTTTAGTGCTCCTTTTCCAGCTTGGTCTCTATCACTATAAGCAAAATAAATTCCCCCAGAAGCCATTCAGGTAAACAACCTACAATTTGTTGCTATCGAGACTGATTTTTAAGCCAGCATGTGGCTTGTCTAAGATGGTTAATATGTACGCAGGCATGTTCTTTGGTACAAGAAATGCACCCAAGCCTGTTATTTGGCACTAACACCAACCAGCATGGAACAGTCCTCATCCATGCAATTAGCTTCACTTATCCTGTAACAGGGTGGCCACATCCTAACCTTTTAATGCAAACTGCTAACTCCTGATCCATGCCCAGGAATCATGTAGGAGATTTCCAGCTAATGGAAGTGGAACTGTGCCAGGAACTTTTGCAGCAATCTAACAGCACAGAGAGCTGACTTCCAGTGCTGAGGAACACTTCCCTGCACTGCTTACTTTTCTAGTAGATGAAGCCTCTGAGAACCCTTTTTATTGCTAGCTTTGCTGGTCTGAGTCACCATTAGCAAAAATGGCAATGTACAAAAGTTTTCCCACTGAAGACATGGATCCTGGGTATTTGAACATATTTCTTTTACTGTTACAGAAATCACTGGAAGATATCGCTTCCTCCTCTGATTCTCAAGAACGTAATAATTTTCAGGCTACAGTCACATGAGACAACCAGGTATTCATCCCCATCCTTGTTGTGTCTTTGGTTCAGAACTTACCAGCTTCGTGCAGATTCTCATATGTAACTTCTCTGTTTACAGATCCCGATCCTTTATCGTTAAAAACAAAACAAGCAACTCTCAAATGATAATTACAGCATATAATTTTTCAGCAGACATGTTCTTCCCTGAATCTATATGAATATTGATGGGATTTCTGAATGCAAGTTGAAGGCAGCGGTTTAGAACAGGAAGCATGAAAACAGACTTAATGAGGCAAAAAAAAAATCCCATTTTGAAATCACTTATAATATTTCACAAATTTTGTGAAATATTTGCACTGCAACACTGCAATATTCAAAGGTGTACAGCAAATGGAAGCACTAAGCCAGCTGCATAAACAAATAACATCGCTGGGAGCTAGAAAACGGTGAAAGAATAAACTTGCAAAAGACAGCGATAATGGACCGTCAATATCTGTAGATACCAAGCAAGGCCCTCACAAAATAAGACAGTTCCTCCCTTTCTCTAAGTGAGTACCTAATACCACAGCATACTGCAATTGCCANATAATGGACCGTCAATATCTGTAGATACCAAGCAAGGCCCTCACAAAATAAGACAGTTCCTCCTGCAATTGTTTAATCTTGGCCCTTTCTCTAAGTGAGTACCTAATACCACAGCATACTGCAATTGCCAGTTTACTCCCCTCTGCTTGCGAACCACATTTTCATCTTCAGAGTTGATAAAGCCCAGAATTCAGGCAGACCTCTGCCAGGGGGAGTGCTCTGTATTTGTTCTGTAAATCCAGCTGCTGCAACTGTTGCTTTGATGACCAAGAGGGGAGCTCACAGAAATCCCTCTGCTAGGCTGCTGGATTCTCTGATGTCAACAAAAAAAAACACCCAGACATCATCTCCTTGGTTTACAAAAGGTGTCCTGACACCAGCTCTCCTCAGAAAGCTCTGTACCATGCAATATCCCAGACAGAATCCCTGCCATCGTGAATACTTACCAAAAATAAAACTATTTTTTTTCCATTGCATTTTTCCTGTTCTTAGCATCTAATCATACCAAACTTCAACTAGTCTTCGTAACCATTCATTGCAGGCACATTTGGTGAAACTCTCATGTCTTCTAATAATCCAGTAGAAATAACAATGCCTCATTATTGATGTACATGAAACTGAACGGATTTTCACTAATATGCCCACAACGTCACACAGCAGAAAGGGAAATGAGGCCTGGTCTAACTGCCTGACTCCCCAGAGGTGGTTCCATCCAGACATAAACTGGAATCCCCAAGAATTCTGTTTCTTCTCTCTATCAATACATGACTACAGTGAGCTCCCTGACACATAGTCATCAGCTTGGATAACAGAAGGTACAAAGTCTTGGAAACAGACCTCTAAAATCTTGTGTGTGCATGAAACACCCAAGGATATCATGCACGAAATCTGAGAAGCCCTTTAAATTCTGGAGCATCTTTACTGCACATAAAATAAGCTGTTAGGTGAACAGCTACTCACAGCAGAACATCAGCCTCTTAACAATTCTTTCCACTTATCATTTCACACACTCATTTTCTGCTAATTGTGGTTGTCCTGACATTTTCTTATTGCCCCTATAATAAAGTCCCTACAATTTCCAGAGCTGGCTATAAAACTAAGTATAAACTTGCCTGAACACTGTTTTGTAGCTTCTTAGGATATTTTAACAAAACAGGAAGGATATGAAAGTGGCTCAGAGTATAATGCAGGAGACAATGTAACGGGCTGTGTTACATGGATCACCCTTGCAGGCAGTGTACCAGCTTTTATTAACTGGCGCACCACTCCAAAAGACTTGTCATTCCTTCCATCCTCCTAGGAAACCATCAGAGGTTTTACAGAGTAGTCATTCTGTCAAGCATCTTTCAACTGCAGTGATCTATCACCTGCAGCCTCAGAGCCACTCAGTTTTATAGTTTTATTTCAAGACTGGAATATTAAAAAATGCTATGGAGTTCCACATGCAATGAAATAGGGCTAAGATTGTGCTTGAATTTTATAACAGACATTTTTACCCTCTCAGTTTGTGGTAATGCACTAAAACTGTTCCCCAAGGCACTGGAAAAAAAGATTCTATCTTCTTCAAGAATGTGAGTAAACTGAAATGTTTGAGACCTCAGCAAGCCTGGACAAAATTAACTGGCACTCTGACCTGGTCACTGTTTTCCATTTGCATATTTGTGGACAAGGACATGTACTTAATATACTCAAGTCAGAATACAGAGAGAACTGGTGAAGACCGCAACTATCTCAATGAGAATTTGAAGACTCTCACTAAGGTTAGTACCTGCCAGCTTTCATGAACAGCTGAAATGACTATATTTGGTAAGAACTTCAATTTTGCTGATTGTGAAAGGTATTGGTTTGTTTCAAAAATATTTTTATGCTTTTTTCTTTCTTTTTTTTTTTTTTAAATAACCAGACACTTTTCAACTTTTTTTTCCCGGGGTTCAGATCTCCTTTTGAAACCCAGGCTTTTGCCTTTACCTGTTAGAAGTATCTCAGCTGCCTGGGAACAAAGACCAGACACACCTCTGATTTTCCCAGATGTTCAGCAGTAAGAACCTTACAATTTTTAGCAGCTTCAATGTAACTTGCATAGCACTCTGATGTTTTCTAGCAGGGGTTATGCACACATCTGCTCTAAAGCTAACTTCCTATCTTTCCTTCTCTACATTCCCCTTCCTCCCTCTCCTGGACAATCAGAAAAAAAATGCAAAGGTCATGAACCTTACTGCAAGCATCTCTTCCTGCTCCTTGTGTGGTTTTCACCCTGACCTTGATACTCTTTTCTGTTTCCCTAGTGGCATCTCATGCTCAGGCCACCCCCTTGCGCTTTCTCAAGAACAGGAACAGCAGAAAGAGGGAAAGAAATTCTGACAATTAGAAACATACCCAGAGATTTCCTGCCTCTAATGCCTAATGCAAAGGCACTGCTGTTTCTCAGTTAACAGAGAGTAAAACAAGACCAAATTAACGAGCTCAGCAAATTGAGGACAAATTTAATAAAATGGGGCCAAATTCATCCCTGATGTCTTGTCTTTGAGGGCAACAGAGGGATAAATTTATCTTGATATTTTTAACTGCTTTTTAAGGACACGTGTGAGGACTAGGGGCAGGTTTTTTGGTTGGTTGGTTTTGTTTTGTCATTTGGTACTTGCTACCTACACTACTTCATTTATGTTCTATAACTAATTATTGTTACCATATTTCTGTAGCCAAAATAATAAAGAGTGGAACAACATGATTAAAGGTCTGAGTTACTCTCACTAAGGAGTGAGCCAGCCACTGAATCACTGCATGATGTGGAACAAGTCACTTCTGCTCTCTGTGCCTTTCCTGTCGCTGGCCTAGATCACCCACTTAAAGCAAGCTCTTCAAGATAGATGGTAGCTCTTCACTATACATGAGCAGTTACAAGACTTTTCTACTGACTGGCTGGGTCCAAGTGAATGGCTGTTATAATGAAATATTTTCATGGTTGGTTTACCACAGAACTATAAAGAGGGCACTTCTACAGCACTCAGGTGCAAAAACCTGCTATATAATACATTCAGGGCTAAGAGGCATTGGCTACACTGACACCTAACAGACTTACTTGGCCTTAGGAAAGAAACTTTTGGCTTGGAATTGTTACAGAGCTTAAATATGCAAATAATTAGAAAGTCCAACAAAAGTTTCCAGTGAATAAAATACTAATCTTCATTAACCACATTTGAACAGTAAATTCACTATTACGTAAGTCATATGTAAATGAAAAGCTTTAAAGCAGGTGTGGAACGTATTTGTAGACAAACACTTCTTAGCAGTAAATTCAAATGAAGCAGCGATTGCCCTGTTGTGGCCTAGGTGGAGCATTTGTAAGTCGTGCACACAGAACCGGCTATTCACATGGTTCTGGCAATCCTTCCTAGATTCCTGCTGCTAAATTACATTAAGAGACTCTAAGCATACTTTCTTAATATCCCTGCCCCCTGCAGGGAATTATTGTGGTTGCCACAAGAACATTACTGGATCATGATAGGGCAGGAAAAGGGCTTGGTACGATCCTGAACAAGCTATCCATGTAAGCATCTCTGGGGTCCTAATTCAGCCTGCTGTCTCAGCAGAATATGTAGCCTCTCTGTTTAATTTACATAAGGGGTTAGGTAAGATGGACTGCAATGACAGTGAGCACATTTTTAATTTTCCCATGACGCCAGTGGAGTGTTGAAGGTTACCACAGGTTGCACAGCTGCAATTATAAATAGCAAGCTCTGCAAAGCACAGACTGATTTTTTAAATTTTCTTCTTCTAAAATACCTCAATATTTAGGGCCTGAGTTTTATCTGTGGCTCCTCCAGTGCTACCGTAATATAGCATCGTATCTGCATAGAAATTATGACATATTAAAAGATGTAAACAGAAAGCCACAGCAGCAGAACAGTTTGATCACTACACTACTCTGATGCCAGGCAATGAACTGCCGTGTAGTTCAAATTAAGTCATTTTCGTGTTCGTGGGTCCCAACTTACCTTCAGTCCATTTTTAGAGTCACTATTCGTAAAATTTGTTTATTAATTCATGGCAGTACACACAGCAGAATTAACTCAGAAAATGCTACTTGGTGAATTAAACCAGAGGAAAAATGTGGCTATATCCCTATTTCTGAGTTTGCTTACGATATATCTGTGACATGCACACTGCTGAAAGAATACCCATTGATAATTTCGAGTTAAAAAAAATAAACCTCTGTTCAAGTTAAGTTTTCTGACTTAAATGCACTTGCCAAATTGTCATATTTTATATGTAAAATACAAATCAGTAACCTTTAATTCCAAAATCCATATCACAAGCGAGCCATTCCACTTAGTGATGTCTGCAGTAATTCCCAAACCCATGATTCTGCTACACCAGCTCTGAGAAACGGCCCATCTTCATGTAACTACCTTGGGGTGGGATCACGTTCCACTTTGGATCCTTTTTCAATCCAGCTTAATTCAGAGCCTTACTTGTTATAAATTGGTCAATGGAAGTAGATCAATTTGTGTTTAATGAGGAGTTTATCCAGGAAAACGTCTCCTTCAGCAATTGCAGGAGTGTAGTACATGTTATGTGCTGGTATCAACATACACACTTCTCGCAACAAAATGACAGGAAATCCCAGCATAGGGCAACGATGTTTCTAATGACTGTCTTCAGAAAACATGGAGCAACCTCAATCCATGCAGTTTCCACCTATCAGCTTGGAATTGTAGCAACTAGAGAAAAGGATAGTGCTCTGTAAGTAACAGCAGTGCAGGGTTACAAAGAGCAAAAATATGAGGTTTCAACCTTTGACCTGTCTGTGCTCTCTTGACTTATCTTTGCCCTGGCTTCTTACATTGATCTCAGCTGGTAGAAGTTCCTGCTAGGTTTTGTACATTTCAAAACAGAATTGTGTGCAGATCCTCCTTCCCACTGAATCTCAAATCAGATGTGAACAAGGCAAAACAATTCCATTTGTTTTGCCTATACTCAGAACTGGTCCTTGCAGCTTTCTTTCCCTTTCAGGGCTCTTCTAGTTACTAGCTTGCATAAACAGACTGTGCCTTGCACATATTCCCTTGTATTCTGGGACTCACACTTCAGACTTGAGCATGCATTTCTTGTTCAGAGTGTCTTATTTATATTTCCCATGTCCCTTACCAAGTACTAACTTGCCTGACAGAGCTGAGAAACAGGAAAGAGGTCAGAAGTCCACATTAACTTGCTCCAAGAGGGGTGAAGACTGGCATTTCCATAGGGGGCTCATTGCTCTGGGGAGCAGCGTTGTTCATTGGGAGCACCTGGAATGCACTGAACACTGCCTGGAAAATACTTGCATGGTTTATGCACTGGGTGTGAACTGGGCAATTCCAGGGGTGTAGAACTGAAGGTTTTTGATTTTGAAGGAGGCCTAAGAGGTTTGAATGGCTGATTGTTACTTAAATTAGGAGGAACAGTGTGTCTAAATCCTCCAGATGACTTTGAAAATCTCAGCTGGAGATCTGTTCTTAATTTCAGAAGACTCTCCTGAAATATAAAGGCTGCAGTGTGGGCTTTGAAACCCATTACTACTTGAGCTAAGGATGAGGGGAACCTAGAAAAGTACACCTGATGAGAAAACATGACAGCTTCTGTAGGGTACCAGCAGGAAGACTTGACTACTCTATTCCTTCTCCCCTGAAGGGAGAAGATCCTTCTTCCAGCCCCCTGAAAGCAGCATTTTCAAGAAACACGTGAGGCTGCATGATTTTGCTCCACACTTACGTGGGCTACCTAGCATCAGCGACCCCACCAGCTTCTTACACTGGACATTTCCTCACCCCTTCCAGGCAAGCACAGCAGCCTTGTCAGATCTCAGAAAAGGAGAGCAAGGTTCTGAAGCTCGTTCAAAATCAGAGTCAATGATCAGAGTAAATCCTTCAGTTTCCTCAAGACTGCAGATACCAAACGTGGCATATGACTGAGCTCTCATCATCTCCGTGAATAGTTCAGATTAGACTGGTGAACTACAGGTTCCCAGACTGAAAGAACTGAGATGCTAATGTAATGTTCTGTCATGACCTTCACATTTATTTTTTTAATGTGACCCTATAAAGATGTTCAAGGCAAAGCTATGTGTCTGGTCCATTAGTTGTGTATGTTCAGGTATTTCATCCACACTCTTCAAAACCTGTAAGTTTTGAAAAAGGTATTCTGACATCTCAGTGGTAGCTTGATACATGATACCTTTAAAAATTTAAGTCCACATCTTTTTTTTTTTAAGTCTGCCTTGTAGGCAAGTCTCCTTCCCCAGTGCCTGGACTACTGTTCTGGATTGCTAGTCAACAGTGACCACACTGGAACAATGAAGTTCAGCAGCATCCAACCAGAAACAGATCAGAACTTCTTGAGTCCGTTGCAGAGATTGGAGTTCCCCTTCCTCATAATTCCTTATAATTTGGAACTCTCCGAGCAATCATGAGAGTCTCCTGATACTCTAATCCCAAGACCCTGGAACTTTATTTTTATCTGATACAGACAACAGGCACTTTCCTTTCACAGATGCAGCAAGAGAAAAATGAAAAAGTTACTTGAGTCTGGCTCAGAGATCAAGGGAAAACCTCTCATATTTTATTGCTGGATTCTGTTGAGGCTGCAAAATAGCCAATACTTCCAGCACATTGTCACAGTTCCTCAGGTCCCTTCTCTGTTCTGATGATGCCTGGTTCTAGGCTTGTAAAGTAGTTTCAGGGACCTCAAATCTGTCCATTTGTAAAATATGTCTATTAATATTTACTTGCATCACAGGTAAGTAAGGCATATGGAACAAGGCTTACCTTATTAACATATGCAGAATTATTGGAGGTCCTTGATTTATAAGTATATCTGATGCTTTTAACTGGGCGCAGCTGGGATCTAGCAACCTGTGTTTGGACCAAACTCAAGACCAACCAGCCTATTAGCTGCTTTGAAATGCATTTGTTGGTCTCCATCAAGCTCCATGTCTGTTGTTTAGACTCCTGTACACTGGATCTGAGCCTCTTCACTGTTCCTACATCCTCCGCAGTGGGGACCATAGAAATAAGGTGCAGGAAGAATTGCACTGAGCATGTGCGTGATGAGGTCTTCCCCACCCTGGGGAAAAACAGTAATAAGAATCATGTTCCTGCTCTATTGCAAAAGCAGAACATACGAGTGGCGAGAAGGAGATGGATGTTAGTCTGGTTTTGAAATTAATGTTAAGCCCCTTTTTCTTCCGTAACACTTTATTCAAGCTCTGGTGTTTTCATTTGATATCAAAAGAATAAGAATACTTAAAATCATTTGCTAGCAAACTATAAAATGAAAAGTACGCTCAGTTGGAATCTTTTGAAACCAGAGGCATCTTTTGGACTTAATTAAAAAGCAAGGTACCCCCTTCTGAGATGTAGCGACATGCAGCTACTGACTCCTCTATTAACAACATACTGTCCCAGAGCCTATGGAGCAGAAAGCCAGATGTACTGTACTGCTGCAGTGCACAGTTTCTCAATTCCGCTTCATCGACGTACTGTGTCCCAGAACGTGGGGAGCCTGGTATTAATATACTAAGGGTCACTATTACTGTGAAAGAACTTGCAGCTTTATTAAAGGCATCTACTCTGGACATTTACTAAGTGCTGATTCACACACATTCTGGTATCTGCATGTGGAAGGTCTCACACAAATCATCAGGGTTGGGTTCTGAAGATCTCATCTGGCCCTAGTCAGGATGAGGCCTGTTTTACTGAGTTTTACTGTGCAGTGCAAAACTCAGTCTTTGAAATTGTGTGACAGACAGAGAGGGAGACATACACACATCTCTGATTGACATAATCTGATACTCTGAGGTAGGTATATACGATAATGCACATACAAAGCTATGAATACGCGATGTATAAACATAAATCCTAAATGACCATATATGTATCATTTAGATTAAGTTTATGCAAAGTACCCTTATTCCCAATGAAACTAATACAGAAGGGAGACAATACTTTTTGATGTTATTTTCATATGACTAAAGCTAGTTAATGAAAATAGAGCCTTTTCAGGAAAAAGTTATTCCTGACAAATGAGATGTTGCATTTCCGTGTGAAAAAATTATGTAACAATTACTTTTGCGTGTCATACTTTGTGGGAGAGATATATCAGGAAAGAAAAAAAAAAACCTGCTAATCCTTTTCTCTCTAAGCATATATGGTATGTTGCTCCTTGCCACATGAATGAAGAGAAACTGTATCAGTGTACAGCCCACTCACATCATCATGAATACAGCTGCATCTCGCCAGGGCTGGTACAGTGCTTTGCAAGAGAGCAGTAAGTCCTAACTGGAATTCTACGGTTGCTTTATGCAGGAAGTTGGGTGAAATCAATATAATGAACCATTTGAACTTTAAAAAACAAATCCTGGGAATCAGTATTTCTCAGTTTCTAAATTAAAAGGTGGCTGCACAAAGAAGGGAAGGGACTTCTTAGAATCATGCAACAGGTCTGCAGAATATGGCTAAGAAAACCTTGCTGCCATGACTCCTGCCTGATAATCTTGCACCTTGTTGTCTTCAAACCAAAACATGACAGAATTAACACCTTTTTATAGTGGAAACAACTGCCTTTACAACAGCTTATGCTGTCATATCCCCAATTTTCTTTGCTTAGCAAGTTTCAGAGGTTGTCATCATCACTGCTGGTTCAGCATAGCACTATACAATTCCAGTTATATTTTTTGCATTAGTTATGATCAGAACAATTGTATCGTCACAGGAGTTAACTGGAATTGGAAAGGTGCAATGCCTTTGACTGTACCCTCTGCCTTTGGTCTCATTGTGTCATTTCATGTAGCATTATACCGTCAAGAGGACAACTAATTATGCTGTACTTCCTTAGGAACTTCCACGCAAAGATCTCAATCCAGTGTAGAGAAAGTGAAATTCTCATTAAAAATATTGTTCTGAAAAACAGTGATGCTCAGTTTAGTTGCAGAACCATGACTTGAGACAAGTTGCTTTATACACTACATGGAGCAGGGACTTGATATAAAGCTCATGAAGTTAGTTTCTGTGTTTGAGATGAAAATGGCTCATGCTAGCATAAATGTTGTACCACATTTGTGTCCTATATGATCTCTGCTAAATGATTCTTAATCTTTGTAGCATTGTTCTGCAAATAGTTGAATTTCACTCTGAGTCTCACTTTAGAATTAATAAAGCCATTTATCTCTTGCAAGAGGGATATGAGGAGAGAAGGGGAAAAGAGAGGAAAAGGTCCCTGGTAGAGGCTGACTCATGGTCTAAGCACTGGCAGGAGGAAAAAAAAAAATTTGACAGTCTGGTCCTGAACCAAACATCTTGCTTCCATAAGCAGCTTTGCATCTATCTATAGACAATTATCTTATCTCAGCTGACATACAGGTTATTCCATGATACATAGCACCCTTAACCAGCCAGAAACACCATTTCACTTACCATACACTCCCACAGAGCTAAAAAACAATCCGAGTCTCCACAGCACATTCCAGCTTTGCTGCTTTTGCAGTAGGAACTTTTTCCACACCAGCTTCAGCTTGCCTATATAACATAGGCATTGTGCCCTGCAAATAGAGAACAAAACAAACTTTGAGGTTCTGTTAAACTAACACAACCATTTCATCCCTCTAGCACATGCCTGTGCATAGATTCCCATTCTGCAACTGATATTTATTGATCTAGATTCATATGATCCAAGAAAAGCTTGACTGCATTGCCTTGTGGTGAGATTATAAGGGGAAAATTTGGAATGCGAGGGAGGAGGAAAGCCAATCTTTTATAACTCTTTGTAAACCTGCTTTATGTGAGCCTGGCCAACCCAGGGTCTAAATGATCTGTTACGCTTAAGAAGTGGATGTGAAAGGCAGCACTGTTGCTGAGCTGCTGGTGCCCCACAGAATCAAAACATTTCTGCTGAGCTACAATTTAAACAGTCATACTCCAACTAATTATGGGAAGCAGCCCCTGTGAGGAAGTATGCTTTCCTTCTCAAACCACTTCACCTTCAGCAAGTAAACAGTCCTAAGTGTAATATTAAAAGCACTAAAGTTTATAAGCATTTTTATGTTGTGCTAATAGAGCAATTAAAAATGCACACCGTCTCAAATTTGCATTTTCATTCTAAAGAGGTTTCAATGCTTTCCTGCAGATTCGGGTCTGATCTGCAAATCAACCTGTCAGGAGAATACAGACCTCTCCTAACTTTGTGCTTTCATTAACATAAAAATTAACTATTATTGGTTCTCTGTCGTGATCAGTTTCTGTTTAAATTATCAGACTGCAAATTCCCTGATGCTGTGCCTTGCTCTGCCACAAGGCTCCAAGGAACCATCTATCTGCTGAACACAGCCAGGCCTTCTCAACCCCCCTGCCTGTCACCTGCTCCTCTGCCTGCCACTAACATATCTGCTGTACTTTTACCCATTCTTACAGACTGCAGAAACAACCTAAGTAAAATAAGATTCCCCAAAACATGAAATCACATTTAGATCCAGATCTGCTTTTAAACTCTGTCTCCTTCATCCTCCATTCCCACAGAATGCAAGTGCCTGTACATCTGGCAGATAACGAAACTGTCCTGTTAGAAACCTGCAGACTTTCTGACAGTGCTGAAGTGACCATGGGAGACTAAAGAGACTTGTGCTGGCAATCAGGTAAAGCGCCCAAAGAAATGTTCATGATTGTGAGAAACCTGTATGGTGGTGGACAGAAAGGGGGAACATCTATTCCTTTCTAGTGAGCCCATACAAAGAACTGCCAAGCATCATGTGAATCAGAGTTGCATTTTCCAAAATATACATCCACACAAAATAAGATTTTTCAAGGTCTTCAGCTCCTATTCGTCATCCTTTACACACATTCATATTCTCAGAAAAATTCAACGTGGTCTTTATCTTATGTATATACCTACAGACATGCCTGGCCCCTGAAAATTTGACCTAATTTCTGGATGTATAAGCTTTAAAATTCTGAGATGAATTCTTTCAGTAATGTGCTCAAAGGCTGAAAATAAATTTTAAATGACATAGGGCTGTCACACAGCTTTTCTGCAGAGAATTTATCCATTATAGCAACAAACGTCTGGAGGTCTGTTGAAAAAAATGGTTAAGAAGAATTATTTCAAGATTTTTTTTCCAAACTTGATGTAGGTTAGAGTCTGATAAGATCTGATCTGAGGCTCAAAAGTAAGGTGATGCTTTCCTCACAGGACTGTCTCCTGCGTTCAAACAAGTAATAGAGGATACAGTAGAACAAGAAGACAAGACACACTATGAGGATGGTTAACAACTCGAGCAAACTTCTGAGGGCACGAGTGGATTTTTCATGTCTCAAAGTCTTCACCTGAGCATGTGCAGGTATATAGACTGGAAGATATGCTTTAGTGAAGCAAAAAGGTTCTTGGACTTAATGCTTAAATAACCAGATGAGATTCTCTAGCCTGTTACACTGACAGTCAGGCTCAACCTAATGGTCCCTCCTGGCCTTAAAATCTGTAGATCTAGAATTACACACCACTATAAAACTTATGTAACAGAGGAGAGAATAGAGGCCAAAGAATTACAAAGAGTATTTATAAGCCTGCTACAGTCATCACTAATGTACATATAATTGGCAAAGTATTTACATCAGAGGCCAGTTGTAACACATACGTTTATTGAAGGCTTGCACATTTCATTATAAGTGAATTACTGAACATATCTAAGCCATTTATAGTGAACTGTGGCAAACCCTAAAATAAAGTAAACACATGTGCAGGGGTTATTGATGTGGTATGGCTGTTCTGATATTTAAAGGCATTATAAACGATTTGCAAGGCATTTAATAAAAGCGACCTACATGTATATAGCGCCTTTTATCCTGAGGTATCCCAAAAATTCTCTGCAAACCATACAGCCTGCCACTGCATTACTCCAGTCTGACACCACTGTCACTCTTCTGAAGCCAGCTGAGTTACAGTGCCATCATGCCTGAGTAAGAATGGGACTAGTCCAGTCTTGCACACGTAAATGGGGAAGTGAAGGGGAAGTAGCAGTTGTTTTGTAACCTTCACAAGATCTCAGTACTTAAGCCATTGGATCATCTAATCTGTACTACTTAGGACATCAAACTTCACCTGTATATTCCTAAAATGTACTGAAATGGCTTTACTTAGACTAAAAGTATCCTTGTTAAGCAGTGTTGCAGTGGTCAATAAAACTGTATAAATTCACTAGTTAGTTAGAATGGAATAAACCCCAGTTGCTCCAATTAGTAGGTATCTTCCTTATTTACCTTGAACTTTATATCTGTGCTCCGTGGAAACATGAAGTCATACTAGTCTCAGGCAATGTACAAGAGAAATCCTGGTGCAACCTCAGTCACTTCAGCAGAGATCTACCTGGACAATCTTAGTACAGAATCTATTCTCTGTGCCATGCTGCATGCAAAGACCAGTAAAATCCTTCTGAATTTGACTAAGAACAATACGTTTGTAGTTCCAGATTTGGCATTTTGACTGATCTTGAGCACATAGCAAGGTGTCTAATGGTATGGCAATGCTGCAGATGGAAAGTGTGCCTACAACACTGGCAGACATGACCCAGACCAGAAACTTCAGCTAGTACAGGTAGTAACAGCAATAAAGAGATGGTAGTATAGACATCAGTATGGGGTAGCAATGTTAATAGGTATATCCAAGGTCCCTACTGGTCTTAGCCTTCTTTAAATCAACACCAATGCATTTTACTACTTCTGTTACTTGACCTAGCTAAGTTAAAAACAACGCAAGCATTCCAAGCTTCCTAAAGCATAGATACAGTTTAATAAAAATAATTTCATTTTAAAGAACCAGTCACCTCACTAATGCCCTATTTCCAGAAGATGTAAGTAACTTATGGATGCACCACAGAAAGGCAAAACTATCCACTTTGCATTCCTGGAATGTATCTAACAAGTCGTGCAGTGAGCAGATTCCTTTCAAAGCCTTGAAGAAGACAACAAGTGAAGATTCTGAAGCATGAGATTTATGCATAACCCTTACTTTAATACCGAGTTTAAAGAGTTTTGAACATATTGATAACAATACAGGTAACACTTCTCTCCCTAAGGCAAATACAGGAAATGGTGAATGAGAGGATTTGAAGATACTGATGTTTAAAATCTAGAAGGAATCACTATTCTCAGCCAGCCAGAAGGTCTGCTACCTTTCTCCAAATATCAATGAATACAGCTACTAGGGTTTCTTGCAGACACTGAATTAAGACACATTGTAAAAAGCCCATATATTTTGAAAACTCCAAATAATGACTCTATTAGGATGCTGTCCCAGCGTTTTAGCATTATTATTGCTAAAAATTGCCCATCTCTTTCCAAGTTTCATTTTGCTTAACTTTGGCTTCCAATGGATCACACTACACCTTTGCCAGGTTTACCTTCCGACTTTCTTCCATCATATCATTCTTTACACATGTATTTATTTATTGGCAATAATAAAATCACTTCAGCCTCATTCTTTAATGTGGTGAATCACACAACATACCAATGGATACAATCTCACTCTGTTGTATACTTCAAGATCATCAGATATCACTCAACTTTTACCTAGTTTTGTTTGGTATAATACCAAGATGCTGTGCTTAAGGAAACAAGCCTTCTGAAGAATCAAGTACTGTTCATAATTTCATTAGTATCACATATTTGTCCAGCTCTTTTGAGTGGGCCCTTTGGCATGTGTTGTGGTTTAGCCCCAGCAGGCAGCTAAGTGCCACACAGCCGCTCGCTCACTCTCCCCAGGTGGGATGGGGAGAGAATCAGAAAGGTAAAAGTGTGACAACTCATGGGTTGAGATAAAGACAGTTCACTAGGTAAAGCAAAAGCCATGTGCACAAGCAAAGCAAAACAAGGAATTCTTTCGCTGCTTCCAATGGGCAGGCAGGTGGTCAGCCACTGCCAGGACAGCAGGGCTCGTCACGCGTAATGGTGTCTTGGGAAGACAAACGCCATCACTCCGAATGTCCCCCCTTCTTGCTTTTTACCCCAGCTTTTATTGCTGAGCATGATACCACATGGTAGGGAACATCTCTTTGGTCAGTCTGGGTCACCTGCCCTGGCTGTGTCCCCTCCCAGCTCCTTGCGCACCCCCAGCCTCCTCGCTGGCAGGGCAGCACAAGAAGCAAAAAAGTCCTTGGCTCTGTGTAAACGCTGCTCTGCAACAACCAAAAACATCGCCACTATTTTCATCAAAAATCCAAAATACAGCATTGGGTGAGCCTCCATGAAGAAAATTAACTCTGTCCCAGCCAAAACCATGACAGCATGGAGTGAAGAGAAGATGGTGCATGTTAAATGTGATCCCATGCATGCCATTCATACATGTCTGCAGCTATGGCTTCCAGATGAAAGCTGGTTTGCATGTAACCAGCCTGTAAAACAGGCTGAGGAGCTGGCATCTTTCCTCACATGTCTAAGCATAAATACCCTCAGCTGCAACTCTCAAACATCACATAAGTTCTCCTCCCAATAATCTTTCTCGCATATTCTTCTTGGAAATAGAGATACCAAAACTAATCTCATCGCTTCCACATACAGAGACAAGATGAATTCTCTGTGACTGCTTGATATTTCCATTTCAGGGCCTTTCTGCCCTCTGACAAGATAACATTGGCCCTCTTACTTTCAGCACTGCACTGACAGCTCTTGTTGGGTTATGGTTATTTATAACAACATTTCACTCCTCTGAATTTCCATGACAGAGTTTCATGGCATGTAGAAATACCCTGCCTTCTTAGTTTACAGTCTTAAAACTTGGTTTGTTGGAAGAGCATGTGCCCCGATGATTCCAGTCACTCCATGACAGAAACTCGCCTCGTTTATTTACTATTCCATTAATCTTTGTTAAAAAAACTATCATTCGAGACTATTTTAATATGTAGACTGTTGAAGAAAATATTAAATGGTATTGAAATAAAAAGTAGTCTGTGGGGATCCCTCCTAGAATCTCTTAAGAAATATATGAGATTTGTTGGTGACGCACCTTTTAATTCCAAGCACTAACAATCTGTGCAACAGGACCCTTCAGCCCTGGTCTCCATCTGTGTCTTGTGGAAGGAAAGGTAAGTGAGCAGGGAGGGAACTCCCACGTGCTCCATTAGATGCTCTGATTTGCTGACTTGAGGATTAGGACTCAGTGGGGACAGGTGGAGGGACATCATAAGAACACATACCCTGACATGCAGCCAAAGCCTATTAGTATTAAGTCAAAAGCCTTGGAGTAAGCCAAGGATGCTGTCTTAAAACACTCCTCATATCAAACATCAACAATATTACTAGAAAGAGATAATAGGTTGACTTAACGAGGCATGCTTTCCAGGAAGCCATACTACCAGCAAGAATTCCATTCAGTTCTTTGTTGGTACAGTTCCAAATTAACCATGCCATTATGTTAAGTACAACTGACATCAGGCTATATGCTTTTGTGATTTTCTAGCTTTCCTCTTAATCACTTTTAAATAGCAGAACTACACTGGCAATCCTGCAGTCCTCTGGAATTCCTCAGTTTTCTAAGATTTGTTAAATGCCCATCCAACACCACTATATAGCCCAGATACATGCTCATTCAGTGCCAGCAAAGATACACTTTCGGAGAGGCAAAAATGAATAATTCTTTTGCACAAGGCTACAATATGTTAAGCAACAGTGGAAGTGAACCAAAAAAATGCACTAACATTCCTGAGAATGGCATCATGGCACCTTCAACTGACACTAAGTGATCAGGATATAGTTTTCAGGCTTTTCCGAAAATGCTACCTATAGTAGCCCAAACCCCAAAGCTCTGGCCTCTAACACATCAATATTTTTTCCTAGCACAAAATGGATGTTTCTAACAAGACCTCAAACCAAGTACTAACACTCCTTTGTGAGACTGTCTTGCGATAACAAAACATGCCTGCTGGTGTACAGAGATCTCATAATGAAAACGGAAGGCCAAACTTCTCCACTTTTTCAGCTCTCTGAAGATAATCCCCTCTCATTCACGTCAAGACAAATCCTAGCAGAGCCAACATACCTGTAGCGATATGAGGTTCTGCTACCAAACTTTTAGGAGGACAGATCGGAGAATGTCTGTGTTGTGCTTTTTTCAAACAGATCATTTCTTAGACCTCTTTAGATCAGTTACACAAACAACTTTACTGCTATGACTAGAAGGGCTGTGATGTCTAGCAGGTGGTAAGAATAAGCAGCTAATGGATGCATGCAGGCTTGGCAGGGACAGGAACCCCTTACACTCAGCTGTGAAAGGAGTTGCAAAATGGAACTGCAACCTCAGGAACTTGCTAAATGCTAATGACAAATCACTGAGGGACTCGGGATGTTCTTGGATAAACACTTTCTTCAGTGCCAAAGCTGACTTAACTTCTTCCCCTCTCTGCACCTGCTAACTTTTGCTCTCCATTGGCAACTGGATCACTGAAATGTGTTGGATTAAAATGAAAACTTTTAATCTTGTTTTGATCCTGGCTTATAGAGTGGCTCAAGAAACTGTTGTGATTTAAGTGAAGGGTTGGAGCATGACAGCACAGGGACAGAAAGATGGGCTAGAATGAAGGTGTGTGGAGGGGGGGTACCTGACCTACATAATTATACCAGTGGCAAATATACACCTCCTGAGCTTTGGTACATTGTTTAATCCCACACTTTATCGGTGTCTTCTGATCCCAGGTTTGCTGGGCACTCATGGGGGAAGTTCCCACTGCATTCAGTGGCCCTTGAATCAGGCCCCCAAAAGCAGGTACTGTGTGACAAGAATTTTATTCCTTTCTGACTAAACGATTTTTTTTATAGAAAAAAAGCTATTTAGAAAACATTCAAATTCTCCAAAATGTAGATCTGCCCAACCATTGCTATTTTTGTCACATACTGTGCTATTTCTACCTTTAAGTTTCAATTTTTACCTTTATCTCTCAATATTATACTACTATCCATAGATTTATTATATAGATTCATGTGGTTTTACATCTGCCTTACACAGACTACGAAATCTCAAACACTTGCTTAGACTATGAGCTTGTTTATTCTGGACAATGATGACCAAATACACTCTCTGAAGCTAATGTGATTAGCTTGGCCAAGCTGATTAGGAAAGAAGAATGTCAAGAATTCCTCTGCCAGATGTAGCCTGCACTGCTCAGCACTTTCTCCAGCAGGAGTACAGTTCCCAAGCTTCACCTAACTTCACATAGGTGGAGAAACTTCCAAGATATAAAATTAAGGAGGCAGAAGGAACGGTGGGAGAAGGCAGAGATTGCCTTAGACATATTCACACTTAATAGAATTAATGTTTACTGATACAATGAAATCTAAAGAGGCAAGCCACATCGTTTAATGTGTTAGACTTGCAGACCTTTGACTCTTTTATGGTTAATTAGCCTTTAGCTTAAGAAAGCCCCCAGGTCATAGAACTTCCATCAGCTCTGAATTCAAAGCTTTGCCCTCTCTCACCCTGGCAGTTTACAATGTAATGATGATTGATAGCCAGATGAAAGCATTAGCTGCAGCCTGTCCTTTTGCATTGTGCTGGGAAAGAAGTGTAATGATCTATAGCTGCAATGGTCTAGTAACCATTTTGGTTGACTGTGACCTTAATTACCCACTTAAGCAGGCTTTGGCCAAATTGATTTTATACTGCTTTATACTGCAGCAGGTTAAAAATTAACCCTGCAATCTTAGATGCATTTTACAAGGTTTCTACCCCCTTGTTAATTACAAAGCCCCCAGTCAACATGATCTCAAGCTGACACTCATGAACTTAAGTAAAAAGGAGGAATATCTTTTAACAGTGACAGATTTCTACTCTAAGAAGATACCAGGTCAAATACTTATCTGCTATCAAAGTTATATTCAAATGACCAAAGATCATCTTATATTTGGTTAGTAAGCAGGATGTGAGCTAGATTCTCAATCAAACTAAACCTTTTTTGCTTAGTCCCAGGAATCACAGGCAGCTTTAAAATACCCCAGACAAGCAGCAGCGGCTGCTGTTGACATTGGAAAACTGCATACACAGGAGCAAAGTGGCTGGTTCTGTTGGCCAAAACACCAGGTTGGCAGAATATCTGGAGCAGGAAGCACCACAGTTCAGCTCAAGAAGTCCAGCCTTCCCCATATCCCTTATGGAATTTCTTGTATGAAATCCTTCTAGAAAGAAAAAGGGAGAAAGGATCATAAAGACATTATCCTATCAGACAAAGATATCCCTTCAAAAGAAGCCAAGGCACAGGGGTGGGAAAGGTGGGACTTTCTCACTCCGCACTCTTTGCATTAAGTGTAACACTCAGAACTTTGCCAAGATTGCTACAGCAGGACAAACTATGGTCAAGCCCAAACTTGTCTTACATCCCATCCACTATGTGAGGACAAATTTCTTCTGACAGAGGGAACTCTGGTCTCTATTGCCTCAAGGTGCAAGCTCCTGGTGCAGTGGGAAGAGGCATGCTGACCCATTCCAGATTTGTTCTTATAGTTCAGCCAATGTGAGCAGACAACATATCATAGTACCCTTCCTAAAGGGGCCTTAAAACTGTATTTCATAAAGGAAGATCAGTATTTGCACACAGTTTGTGCTCCCATGGGAATGCTGAGGAAATCCATGAAGCGACAGGCACTCCACATCTAGGTGGTGTGGACTGGGGAGTCTGTTGAGCTCTGGTCCTAGTCCAGCCGACTAGGATGTACTGCAGACATAGCTTAGCTCCCATGCAGGAGACAACCAAAATCTTATGTACCACATAAGCCCATAATTCTCATTTCTTAGCTTTAACATAATTAATTACTCAAACTTTGTTTGTAAAACACCCCCAAAATTTTCTTACATTGATGTTTTCCACCTGGGATAGCTGGCTCCCCTAGGTTACAGGCTAGGGGCTAGCCATCATGTTCACTCTCAGTTGTAACCCTTCACAGAAAGCTGTCTGAAGGCCTCATACTTGCCCATGCATGGCCAGAAGGAGAAACACCTCAGGCAGAAAGAATCATATAATGCTCAGCTTACCGATGCACCAAGGACAAGGTAAGACACATTCCCAGACAACTTGCTGGCACAACAGGAGTACCGAAGCAAGAAATTTTGCAGGCAGGGCTTTGCAAAGTCTCTGTTGCTCATTGCTAGAGACATGACAGGGGTGCTGATCACACAAACCCACTCTGTAGCAATGACATACTCCAGTCAGGGCAATTCTCCGTACATGCGTTTTCACCAAGGCCTTGATCAGCTTTAATATCTGTTCCATAGAACAAAGTATGCTTTTGGCTTACACTCAGCAAGCTCTGAATGATGCTTTTGCCACCTGTGTTTTAAGGAAAGCATTTTCTGTTCTGTTTTATTCTACCTGACACAGATCTCCACATGGCCCTGCTCTCTGTGAGACAGAACAGCTGTGTGACATCAGGAAGAGGCCTTCATCAGCCATTATTTCAGCACAGCTGCATGCCAACAGTTGCAGCCAATACTACTTTTAACTCCCATCTTAACTTTCAATCTATTCATTTTATTCCCACCATCTTCTACTGTATTTTTGCATTCTTTTAACTTAGTTTTAGAGATCTCCCTATTTAAGGACCTGAAGCAAGATTTGTGATTTTGCCTTTGAACTTAAAATGATTCTAGATATATCATTTGCAATACTGGTGATGATGTTTGAACAGACAGCCATGAGATTAAAAATTGTGGGTGCTCTTACCTGGGAACTCTTGATTTTGCATGGTGCAGTGTCTGAAGCCTAACGACTTTGTTGATCTAGCTTGCAATAGTTAAATGTGCTAGCGTTAGCTGATCAAATGTGTAGTTCCTTTTGGCCCAGTATAGCAACTGCCTGAAATTAACAGTGCTTCCCTCTTAGTCTGGGATGTTTAAACCTTAGACAACTTTGTGTCACGGCTGTCTTGAAGTAATGAAAGATACTTCTGAAGCTGATCTAAACAATCTACCCAGAATAAGAAAGCTTTTGTTAAAATTATCATGGACAGAGACACAAAAGGTATTTTGATGTTGTTCTCTTGGGCTTTCTTAGGCAACTCAATACAAGTCCATCTGGCCTCCAATGGAAAATGACACCATTCAATTAAAAGAAATGTCCCTTTGCATCTTGCTGGTGGAACCCAATTAATATAACATGTATCTCTGGCCCTCTCTAGTGATCAGGCCACAAGAAACAGCTCTTGAATGCCATTTCTTCAAAAGAAAGAAGTAGCCCTCACCTAAAGAAATACATGTACATATACTTGGATACCCACATCCTCATTTTACTTCCTTAAAATAACCACGGATTTCTTTTTGGATCTGCCAGAAGACACTGGCATCATCTTGATCTTCTGCTTCTAAGAGCAAAGTGATCCACTTAGCACATTTATTTCCTGGAGTCAGTAAGGGACCTCGCAGTAGACACATACAGATTAATCTGCCTTTATATTGGAAATGTTTTTATTTAAAATGCAGTTTTTGGTTAGAGTGTTCTCACATGTGCTATTGCTTCCTCCACATAAAAGAGGGCGCTTTGATATTCCCGTTCTTGAAACACATCACTGTGCATTTTAATAATCCCAGCACAAAACTGCTAAAGTTAAACCAGCCCCCTGGCCTCTATATTGTTTGATTATTGACACATGCAGTGATTCTGAAATCTGCTTGTGACTCTAGCTGGATGCAATGAAGAACAGATTTGCTTAAATTCTTGGTGACAGAAGTATCAGAAGGATAAAGAAGAGGTTATTTTCCATCACAACTGTTACTTGCTTAAAAGAAAGTCTCCCCCAAAGCAAAGTTATAATATGATATCTTGGAAGAACACTACTCCATTCTTCATTCAAACACCCTTTAACTCCTCACCAGCAAGATAGAATCATATTAGCTAGCTAAGGACTCTGAAGATACTGATCAGATCGTTTTAAATTTCACTGAGGCTAGAGCTGGGAAAGGTTAAGATGCACTTCTCTGCAAGAGAAGTAGAACAATTTTGCTGCCAGGGCAGCCGAAAAAAACTACCCATAATGTTGATAACACCTTATTGATTTAATCAGCTACTTTGATGAAGCCACTTCTTTTTTTTCCTGAAATCCTTCTGCTGCGGGCTGGAAAGGTAATGCCAAAGGAACACATTTGGCAGTTGGAAAAATATTCCATGAACATAGGAACATTCAGCAGAGAGAGAGAGAGAGAGAAACGGCTGATTGAAACCAGATGAAGCCAGCTCATGATCACAGCTTCCACTGCTGAATAACTAAGTCCATGTAAAACTGCCAGGCATTCCCTCTGCCATGTGAGAAACCCCAGGAAGACCAGGCCTTTGTCTTCTTCCGACGCATGAAGCAGTGAGGATATTATCAACTGACAGAAGGTCCACAATATCTATCCCTCCCTTTGGCTCGGGTGAATATTAGTATGTTCTGCTATTTTCAGTCATGGGCCAATTATCAGGAAATCATTATGCTAGAAGCCCTGTTGATTGCAGATCAACAACCCTCCCCCCCCAGTGCTAATGGTGTCTACATACTAGGATCTTCAGTTCTTTGGATGCCACATAGGGGAAATACCCCTGTCAAAAGCTGCAGTGTAAATCAGATGCAGCTGGGCTTATGAGTTTATCACTGAGTCATCTGATCCTAGTAGAATTAGCAGATAGTACATATGTAGCTTGGTAAACAGAGCTCTACAGAGAAGCTCAGCAGTTTGGTTTTTTTTTCCCCTAGATTCTGGGGCCTTAAATGATCTTGCAGATGTCATCTCCTCTCTCTATGCTTCAGCTGCTGCATTAAGAGCTACACTGATACCAAACTATCTAGCTGAAAGCTCAGGTACCTCTGTTCACACAAGTTGCAGCCACACCTTTGACTACAGGCAGGCATACTCGGTACTGAAATCTTGTTGCTCTGTAGGGTATTACACAATGGTTCATGAGGGATAGTTCTAAATGCTATGCAGCACAAATGATAATGATAACAGCAATCAGCTGCCAGCAGCTATTTAGAGAAACCCATGCAGCTAGCACTGCTCATCAAAACACCTGTGAGGGCCAGAGTCAGACAATGAGACTTTCAAACTTCCTCTGACAATTAATTGGACAACCTGGTCAAAGCTAGAAAATCAGGCATCTAGCTGATTCAGAAGATTACAGGATCATACCCTCAAAAATCACTATTCTAAACATTATTCACTAATGGCATGAGTATCTGGGACAGAAGAAATAGGTTCTCCCAGTACTGGCCCCTTAAAATGGTATTAGAAGGGACATAAAAAGGAGAGAGAAAATGTGATACTTGTCAGAAATGTCCAAGAAGGGCCATACTTAGACATTTCCATCAGTCATACTTATGACATTTCCATCAGTGAACAGCACTCCACAAAGATTTAGTACTAAACTCAAAACACTTTGAAAAAAAGCAGTAATGGCTGGAATGTTCCCCTGTGTCTTCCCCCGTCAGAGTCAGCCAAGAACATTCCCAAACCTTGTTGACTTACTTCCCACTGCAGTTTTAAAGAAGCAGAGAAGGTATCCTCATATCCTCACAGATGTCGTATTGACAAGTTGGTAAACAAAATGTAAGTACAGAAATTCAGAGTTCTACATGGAACTGGAACCAACATCTAATAATGAGGTATTTTACCTCAGTATAAGTTCAAACGAAAAAGTTACATTAATTACGTCACTTTGTTAAGCAATGTTGATTAGAAAGTACCACATAATTTGATCCATGAATGATATGTAATCAAGACAGCAATTCCAAGGACAGTGAAACAAGGTGGCAGCCCTTTTCATTCCTGCTGTTTCTACCCAGCAAGTTCTCCACTAAAGGCAACTCCAACATTCATTATGTCACAGCAGAACTTTGCTGTTTTAGGCTGTATTGAGGTGCTTCAAAATACCAGCTAAATTATATCCAGACAAACTGAACAGCCCTAGGTGAGTAAATGCAATTCATAATGTAGGCCACTCGAGGGAGTATACGAGTGGCAGATGAGAAGGTCAAGATGATAACTTCTTTGTGAACGATAAACAACAGTTTCCTTATTGGAAAAGGATAGAAAAATAGTACAATTACCAAAGTACTATGTTCTCTGAAGGTTTCATCAAATGATCTCATAAGAGTTGCTTTTAATAATTAGAAATTGTTTGAAAAACGGTTATGCAGGCTGAGCCACTGGGCTGAAGCCCACCTTCCCCTTGGCCTGCAATCACATCGCCTCTGTTGGATGACTGCTGAAAAGGAGAAAGTGCTGAAAAGGCTGTTTGACACTTTTGGATTCAAAGTTCTTCCTGATGGAAAATGACTTTTCAATTGAATATATATTTTCTCTGTTGAACTTCAGTTGTGGCCAACATTTTTTTATTTATTTTCTGCTTTTCTTTCATTTGTTTATACATTTCTCCACTGGAAGAAAC
Source organism: Chauna torquata (assembly GCA_013399475.1). Classification (NCBI taxonomy): domain Eukaryota; kingdom Metazoa; phylum Chordata; class Aves; order Anseriformes; family Anhimidae; genus Chauna; species Chauna torquata. The sequence continues at coordinate 208,933 of VXAL01011833.1, forward strand.
AAATTTAATGTAAAAAGAAATTATTTCAGTCTAACTTGTTCTTTTTCAAATTTTTTTTTTTTTAAAGAATACAAACTACTTAGAAATGAAACAAGCATTTTTGCCTTCGTCATCTGATTCTGCTAGGAACAAAAATTACTGTGGGTACATGTCTTTGAAGGTAAAGGCTTGCACTGCAGGTGCACCTGAAAATACCAGCACTTTGGAAGGCCCTGGAAGATGAAGAAGGCAAGAGCAAGAGGACAGCAAGAGAGGTAAGGGGATATACCCTGTTCCTGAACCTCCCAATCATGGGCAAGCACAGTCCCTGTAACTGACAAGAGCTCAGCAGTGATTTCACTTGTGCACACCTAAAGACTCTTATCCTTCAAAAGAAGGAAAGAGAAACAGGACCCCTCTAACCCTGCCTTCTGGCTACAAGAAGGGAACAAGCTATGCTATCCAAGGAAGCAATATCTCACATTCTTCATTGGTCAGCTGTCACCACCAAATGCATGTGCAACAAACGATCATGTGCTGTTGCAGAAGATGTGCCTGCCAGGACAGCTAGTAAGACAGCAGATGAAGCACAGCAACAAGCTCAGGAGATGTTCAGAATGCTGCTGAAAGTTACAGGGCTAAAAATGCCAGGTCTTTCTGCAGTCTGACGTCCTGTTTATTTATTTGTCCTTACTAACCGCTGTGGGGGAAAGACAGAAGTCACATGCTCAAACTCCAATACAGATCCCCTCTCCAGTCTCAGAAACATCTGGTTTGTATGCTGCAAAACATATTTAAAAATTGAGAGGATATTGAACCAGCATGAGTGGAGAAAAGAGATGCAACCAAGCACTTCAAGCTAAATCCCATGAGAAGAACACATTGAACTGCTGCAAACTGGACAAAGCCCATTCTTAGCATTTACCTCTTCAGTTTCCAACAGGAAAGACAGAGGATGGTAAACCAATGGTGTGAGGCAGGAGAGAGAGAAAATCGGACTTTTTGCGAACAGATGCTGCAACTTCTCTATCAACTGCAATTTAATACCTTAAATTAGTCTCAGGTACGTCACATGAAAAAACAGAGAAACAAAGATGGTATCTCCTTCTCAGTATTCCTTCCTGAAACACAAGAATAGGGTACAGAATGGGCTCAAATAAGAGGGACATCTTCCAGCACTGCTATAGAATTTCTGGGAACAAAAAATATAAATTGGAGATGGGAAAAGTTACTGAGTTATCTAGCTCATCTCCATATGAATACAGAAATATACTAACCTCCAATATAGTCTCCAAGGTGAACTTCCTCCATTGGGATGCTTATGGCATTTTTCTGTACTTGCATTATTGCTGTACAAGAATCTGCTGCAAAGTGAACAAAAGGTAATAAAATCCATGATCAGTGTTCTTAGAGCTTTTTCTATTTGGGTTAGAAAGAACCTGTAATCTCCTCAACTCCACTAAAAATATGATACAGGTTGCACACATGCAAACAGATATGCCAAAGAACTGAAAGTCTCCCTCGTCATTTCTCTGAACCTGTCTGTACAGGTTGTTATGTTCACAAAGTTTCAGCTGTATTCAATACACATGCTCCATTTCTGGGACACAGGGTGCTACCACCAGGTCAGGTCACAGGTGCCACCCCCTATACTCACACTTCCCCTGTGACAACAAATATTTGCACCTGAGGTGCAGTGATGATGGATTCTGCTTTGTTCTATGTCATGGCTAAAACAGGAAAGAGGAAATCCCTGCCCCCTTCCCTTGTTCCCCCTCCTTTATTTTCCTCTGTCTCCTGTTTGGAAAACAGTCTAGCTTGCAGAAGATCTGTAAAAACTAGTTTCTTCCTGCTGGTGACAAGCACTGGAATAATTTCTGTTAGCATAACAAATGGATAAAGCAGATAGCAAGGAGAATGCACTTACTCGTTTACAATCAGGTGCCACTGACATCAATGGCAATGCTCTCCTCGCATTTCAGTGGCAGCAACGTGCATTTCAGCTGCTGAGACAAACATTCGCTTTACTGCACTCTACAGACAGTAAGTTCCAGACGAAGGAAAAGCAATCTCTTTCAAAAGTGGGAAGATTAATGAAGGCAGATTTTTCCAAAAGTGACTGATGTTCCAGAAAGGTGATGGATTTCCAGTCAAGAGTAGTACTGCTAAGTAGAACTAACTAGAAATACTCCAAAATGTTCTCTCAGAACTTGCTGATTTAGTCAAATTCAAATATTCTGTATAAACACAGCTTTATTTCCAATCTCTCAACCAGTATAACCTATGTTTTGTATTAAACAAGAAAGCTATAAAGAACAAAAATAATGCCTCTTAGAAAAAAAGCTGGGCATCTTTTACTCTTAGTAGAGAGCACTTTTTTTTTTTCTAAGGAATTTAAGGAAATACGATCCATCTGGATGCCCATCTCTCTCTTAGAAATTATGGTGACTAAACATGAAGCCATATCAGCACATGGAAAGAGAATTTCATTCATGCAAGATCTGGTCTTGTCCTGACTCACTAATGCTTTCCTGGAAGGACCATTTCACTGAGATTATGAAGTAACACGTAAAGTACAGCCTTGCTATTGATCTGTGTCATCCTTTGTCACAGAATTTAATCTAGATGACCTCAGAATTAAAGTGGAGTTCCAACAAGCAGGTAAGCCAGCAAACACACATGGAGTACTGCTGGCAAAACACAAGGCTGGTTTTAAATGACATTGATGCTAGGCTGCGAAATGGGAGCCATCTCTGCCTCATGAGCCAGTTTGATCAGCTGAAAGCAACAGATCCTCACAACTGTTAGAAGTCAGGAACTGCCACTTCTGGGCAGCATGCCCAGAAAGAGACCCAGGGAAAAGCAGCTGCCTCCAACCTCTTGCATTCCTACTGCTTCACTTACTACAGAAATCCCAGCTTCCTGCTCAAAGGTACAGGTAGTAACAGCTGGATGTTACTCAGAACTCAAGCAGGCTTGGGCTCTGCTGGGCTAGGCTCTGCGCACACACACATAGCAAGAGCTCTGAAGAAACACCCATCCCCAAATACAGGATGCACATAGAGTGAAAAAAGCAGCAATGCACAAAAAGCAGCAGCCTGAAAAAGAAGGCTGAAGAAACTGCAGGGATCCATTTTCTGACTTGAACCAGTAGGACTGCTTCAATGCCCTGCCCTAGACTCCACACATGACCAGGGGATTGTCACGTGGGGCCTACGACTATTCAGATCCTAAGGCCTCCAGTTTGCGTGGCGGATCTAGGCCTGCCCCACTACATGCTGTGCTGGAGGTCCTCAGACAAGGGCAATCCGCACCAGTGCTCAGGCCTCACGGTTTGGCTGCCCATGGTCTGGGTGGAGATTGTCCATCTGCCACCTTCCTGCCGCTGGTTTGAAACTTCCCCTGGACGGCCAGAACTGGGATTATTCTGGAGACGAGTTATCCTGGAAAGGACAAACCAAGTCCTGTGTATTTCATAAATTATTGCCAAATTCTTCTTGAACTTATCCATCAAAAGCTGTCGGGTTTTTTTGTTTGTTTTTTAAACTTTTCAGCTAAAACCATCTGAACCTCCTCACCATGAGGGGAAGGTGAGTAAGAGGGAAGGAGAAACCCTCATTACCTTGAATCTTAGCTCAAGCACAAACCACAAAAAATAATCAGCCATTGGGCTTAAAGACAACCAACATATCCCAATGTAAATATTGATATTTAGCAGTACAAGCAGCTACTGAGAGATAAATAGCAAAGGGAACAAATTCAGAGGCCCAGCAAGTTAGTAGACATTGAAGGGGCCTGATTTAACCCTCCCTTATATTGTTAGGAGCTCCTTTAATTCCATAGGACTAATTCCTAATTCATACCAGATATAGCAGAATCAGAACAGCGCTCTAAGCCTGAACTAATACTTGAGATGTCTCACAGGCTCTCTCTCTCAGCAGGTGTACACCACTACAACCCCACTGAAGCAACGGGTAGCATCCCCAGCTGGTGTACATCAGCGCAGCAGCACTGACATCACACTGATTTACACTGAAATGGAGGACCTGTGCATACATATTTCAAATTCCTAATGCGGTCCCTTTGCTAAAATGGAATCTGTTCAGTTGCAGGATCTTGGAAGACAGAGATGGAGGAAAGCATTTTAAGCTCTCCCTTTTGTTCTGATGCATTGCACAGAAGCATCTCTACTTGTTTTATCAGTCTCTAAGGACTTTTCTCTTTTTTTTTTCCCCCCTCAGAACAGCAGGCAAGTGTTGGGAGAAGGGATATGTAATTAAAGTGAAACATTAAAATGTCACGTAGCAATTAAAAAATAAAGAGCTGCTGTGCTGTTTGACAGTGTTTTTCCACATATGCAAGCCAGGCAATCATTGGCATATCCAAGTCTGACCTTTGGAAAAACAGAATCCCCCTCGTCTCCTGGGCTGCCTGCAGCGCTGCTAAAAAAACTACAAAAAAATCAAAACAAAATAAAACAAAGAACATATGACCACCTGCATATGTAAGTAGAGATATTGATCACTCTGAATGCAAAGGCATGCATCTTTTTGTTGTGACAAATTCTGAGGGAAGGAAGAAAAATATTTGATTAACTTAGTAATGAGGAGTTTCCACAGCTAAGGTAGTCCATGATAATATGGAACGAACAGCAGCCCATTGTTTGGGAGCAGAACGGAGCCCTGTATGGGGTCACTGCTGGATTCTGCACACCACAGATGGAAGGGAGGAATCACACCCCGGACTTGCTGGGGGAAGAGAGCGTGTGTTTCTTTCACAGTTTTATTGGCCTTGCGTACAGGTCAGTAAGTCACGCTCAAACACGCACACTAACACATGCTCACGTGTATAAACGCTGCAGCACAGAATCTGTCAGAGCTGGGAGGCAACTTGTGTAAGCTGAAAGTTTAATGAGTGCCCGACACTAAGCTAACAAGGTTTTCAAACAGTGGCTAACAAAAACCAGGGATCAGGGAGACTGTGTTTGGTGCCAAGATATTTGTTTTAATATTAACAAGGGCTGAATTCAGGCAATAAAAAACAAGGAGAAAAATAATATCTTCTGAAAGTGATGAAAGCCAAGCAGTTCAATATTTTAAACAACATATGTGTTTAAATGAGAGAGTTTTTTTAGAGGGTAAGAAAGAAAATCCTTGAACACGAAGCAGAAGCAGGTGGTTAGCAACACCAAGTTTCTGCATATATGCATTAGCTAAAATCGTTTTCTATCTTACATAGCTTTAAAACCTGACACAATATTAGCTGTGGGGTGATTTTAAGTGCAACAACCCAGATCCCCCAAGCGAGTCATGTTGCATTTCCACAGAGGTCACGATAAGACAGTTTAATAAGAGCACACATTTTATTATTGCTGAGGATGGATCTCCATGTGTGATACTAATCCACTGTCTAGCTAGGTAAAAAAAACATCAAGACCTTAGCAACACTTCCCAGGCTCTTTTCTGAGGATTTTAAAATCCAGGCTTAGAACTTCAAGACAAGCCATTGGAGGATTTCCTATGAACAGATTAGATCAGAGTACACCCAAAACAGGTACAGACAGGTTGACAACGATAGTGAGGGGTATTGCACAACTTCCATGGGAGGAGAGAATAAATGGATCAGGTCTCTTCAGGCTGGAAAAGATATGACTGAGGAGGGCCATGTTAGAAGTCTATAAAATCATAAATGATGTGGAGGAGGCAAGCAGGGAATTAGTATTCTCTTACTCTGTAGTACAAAAATAGAGCCCTCCTCCCTTAAATTTTAAGTCTACAGAGGACTAAACCAATGTCTATCAAGGATACAGTACTACGTAGTACATAATTCAGTAGTGAAATGCTGCTGCAGGATCTGTGGAGGTCAGGAGCACTTCTGAAAAAAAACCATACATATTCATGGCAAATAGATCCCACATCAGCTAATAAACACAATGGCCTAGGTGCAATCTCTCACTCAAAGTCCTTAAACTCCTGAAGCTCGGAAGCTGGGGTGTTCTAAAAAGGTATAATTTTTACCTCATTCTTGCTGTTTTTTTATATTCTGAAAAGCAACTACAGACCCTGCACCTCACTAACACACTGATTAGGAAGAACAGAAGCAGCTTTTCTTTCCACTACACTCCCAACTCTAACCCCAGCAAGTAAATTTGATACCAACATGCAACTCCAACAAGTTAATCATGATTAACGTCAGAATGGGAAAAGCAGTTTCACGTTTTGCATTTTGCTTTCTCATGCAGTAGACAAGTTCTCCTAAACATATTTTTCAAAGATGAAGCCTTCAGACATACACCAAATGAACTAGAATTTGTTGTTTGAAGAGTTATCAAGCAAAGCACAAAGAATGGTTCTCATCTTGCCCACAAATGGTTACATATGAACTTTGAAAAGTCCTGTTATCAGAACCTAGATGAAAATCCAAGAAATTTTCAGACAGGCAATGGCAAAAGTACACAGTAAGCTTCTCACTCCGAGGCTGCTCTGTTGCTTTTGTGTGTATTGAAATACCACAAATTATGGAAAACCACAGGAAAACTTGGAAGTCACAAATTCAATGCATTATTCCATATTTTATTTTAATTTGGTCAGCTTTTTCAGCAGGCTGAAGAGCAGTTCAAACTGAAATGTGAACCAGTGTGACCTGTAACCCTCAACTCATCTGTAGTTCAGTATTGAATTCTGCATACACTGAAACTCTACCAATTCTACTTTACCATGTAATCTGCAATATACAGTTTCAGATTCTCAAACGATCCAAATATTCATAGCGACGTGACTTACAGTAGTTAAGGATCAGGTCAGCAGATCAGAGAATGATCTTCTTTCCTTCCCTGCTCCCCTTTCAAAGGTACATAAACAGTTAAGTAGATGGATACTTGGAAAGGCACTACCAGTCTTATTGTTTTAATGCTTTGCAAAATGTCCTCCTGAAGACATAGTGAATCTTCCCTAATACGATGTTTTTCAGATTGCCCAGGCTTACCCATTTAAAGGCACAGCTAGTCAGTACCAGCCACACAAAAACTCTAAGAAATGGCAATTCAGCACAAGCTGTAGACCACTAACGTATGTTGGCTCTAAACGATGCTGAAAAAATGTTCCCTCACGTATTTATCATGTTTGCTTAGAGATATATAGAGCACACCTGACCTAAAGTACTGCTGTCCTATAGTCTTATGACCTGTCTTCACTTTACTTCTTTGGAAAAGATGAGTGCGTATGCTCCTGGTATCCTTTGCTCTGAAGGTGTTCAAAGGTAACAACAGACCTGGCAGCAGTGAACTGCTGCTGCCATGATAATCAATGGCACATTTGCCATTGAAAAACATTTGCAAAAAACTGTACCAGTGAAAAGGTATTCACATACTGATCTATAACAGGACTTGCAATATTATCAAAGTCTCATCCATCCAAATCTACATCTTTGGACTAGATGACCTTCAAAGGTCCCTTCCAGCTGAGCTATTCTATTCTACATTGAAAATGAGGCTATGCCTAATTTCAGAAGCTACATGGGATTGCACTGCTTTATACTGGAAAAGGAGACATCCAGGCACATCTGGGATTCAAACCATGACTTTGTCCCCTCTCATTCTACTTAGTACTATCACTCCCCTGCTAGAGATGCTGCACATTAGAAGAAATGGTAAACTGTGGCCAAAAGCCACTGACACAGTTCCTGAAATGGTCAAATTAATAATGCGGATGTCTAGTTCAAACATTCTCATATACCTGACATGACCAGGAAGCCTTAAAGCTTATTCCAAGCCTAGAAAATTTAATCAGCTAATGAGATTAAAAATATATCTGTATTCATATCCAATGGTGCATAAAGAAATAATGTAACTGCCACGCAAAGCTCGTCTTTGAAACATTAGTCTGAATGACCAGGTATCTGTTACAGTTGGGTCATTTGGAGATGCATATAAGAATCTCTATAAAAGCTAGCCCGTTGGTATACTGAGACTGTTGTCTAAATTATTGACCAATATTGTCTGATTGGCTTCCTGTGACCCCCTGCACTTCCGTACAAGGCAGCCAACCCTCATAATTTTTGGTAATTGTCTTCAAATAAGTTCTTCAGCTTTCCTGAAACCAAAGAATGGCAGGATACATGCTAGCTCTTATGACTGCACAGAAAATCAGAAATCTTTGGGGGGATTTTGACAAACACCATTTTGAGAACATATATTGAACTTTTCATTGACACAGCCATTTCAAGTAATTTTTGGAGACAAAGGCTTCCTGGGTTCTTTAATGAGGAAAAGAGAATGAGGAGGAAAAAGAGAGGAGTCAGTTAACATGCATTGGCAGTGACAGTCAAGCCATGGAATGGCTCTAAAACATTAAACTCAAAGCTGACAAGGCAGCAACTTCATCCATAGTTTAAACAAAATTTGGTTATCCCAAATCTATAATTCAATTACAAAACTATGTAATTTCTATCTTCTTATATGGATGCGACAGCTGGAAACTAGCAAAAGTACTGGCAGAAGTCTAAATGCCTTTGAAAATATATGCCCTAGGAAAGTACCAGGGATTAAATGGAATGAATTTGAATCAAATTTTTAGATCAGTTTGAGTCCCACAACCTCTTATTTCTAAAGCTGTTCTGAAAAAAAAAATGGAAACATCTAGGACATGTTATAAGTGAAGCCAGAGCATTTGCAACAGCTGACTTGCCATTATGGAACTCAAAAAAAATATGCAAAAGGAGATGACTGAAAGAATCACTCCACCAAACAAGCAGAGAAAGAGAAAACTTTGGGGATCTACAAACATGTGAGCAGCAACCTAGAGAAAAGCAAAATAGCAGGGACTTTTTCCTGCCTTTTTGATTACACAGTAAGAATGAAATTTATATGAACTCTCTCTGCACTCAGAAAAAAGGAATTCTCCATGGAAATTCTTTTTCGCAATAGCTACTGAACTGTAAATTTACCTTTTATTCAGAAATGATTCCACATAGACAAGTCTTGAACAAGTTTTAAGAAAAAGACACTGTCCTTTTTTTGGCCTTACTGCTCTTGGCACAAGATAGACCCAGTCTACAATGGAAACAGATACCACTAGAGTGAATAATCATTAATTCAGTGCATCTCCCTTTCCTTATTAGAAAAAAAAGACAACTTTGTTATTCATTTCCTGGCTTAAGCTATTGTACAGAGTCATTTTGCTACCACACTTGATCTTAAGTCAGAGGTAGCTACAGTTTTAAAAAGTTTTGAAAACTATCAACATAAGTTACTGATTTTATCTGCCACGCTTAAACAGGCTCTAGCAGTAAAATACAGATACAGAGTTAATATCTCTAATATCTCTGTTAAGCAGTCTAATTTTATTTTTATAGGTCCTATGGATTTCAAATACCTAAGAACTAAGTGACAAACAGCAACAATGGAGTAACTTACAGAAGCCAACAGACTACAGGGATAAATTCTCCTCCTGCATGGACTAAGCTGTGGAAAGTTATGCTATTCAACAGGACTCTACATTAAATGGAAAATATGGCTGCAGTGGTGTTATGTGTTCTGTCCCTTCAGCGCTTACTAAACCACATATAGAAGCTGATGAAGATTTGAAAAAATCTGAGTCTCACAGCTCAGCAAAGCTGAATGGAATTTTCTAGTACCAAAATTTTAACATCAGTCAACAGCTATTGCCAGAGTTGCAGTGTTACATGTTCTCAGACGAGGTAAAGCCACTTTGCCTTGGCTTACAGACTAAGCAGTTTTGACAATCTTGCCACAGTAATGTCCTTTTCTATCCCTTCTCTTTCTAGTAAGAGATGTAGTAAATACATTAGATAACTGACCTGCATCACTGAAAACAGATACTATTTCCATCCCCCTTGTGGTATTCATGAATATGTTGACTAAGTTGCAGCAAAATGTCCTTAAGGAATGTTTTATCTTTTTTTCCTCCAAATTCAAGAAAGAACTATGTATTTTTCTGTGCCTCTTTTCCTTCAGATTAATAGAAGCAGTAAGGAAAAATACAGTCTAGGAAGACAGCACATCATCTTTGAAACATGCTGCATTAGCTCTCTGAATAAAGGGGCAGTCTTATAAACTTAAACGTGCAATATCTAGAAAACAAGTAGCAAAATAGTTCCACAGCTCTACGAATAGGGCTTTGTTAGAGCCAAAAAGCATCTTGCTTTATTATCAAATAATGCAGTCATGTTCTGTATCTTCAGCAACACTGAGAACTGGCAGTTTCACTCCTCTAAATATCAGCAGTTCACATTTTGAAACCAATTTCTTCCCAGCACACCGATTACTCCATCCTCCCTTTTAATCCCAAACATGGAAACAGTTGCTGACACTAAAGGGCAGGAAATTTTAGAAGCCAGAAATGGAAAAATTTCTGAACAGCATGAAGCTGACCTGTTAAAGCTCACCACCCCAAAAGGTCACAGAATGAGATTAACTGTGGCTGGGTACTAATGAAAGGCTTGGATCATTTTATGACCATTCACATCTTTAGCCATGCTAGGCAGAGATAATGATTGCAGTGGTCAGATCAAGCTTCAGGGCATAAACTGTCTGCGGGATGTATCTGCCATGGAATTACTTGCCAAAATAGCATTTTCTCTTTCCCTGTCTCCAACCTCAAAGTTTAGAGCAATTAGCCCTCTACATTAAATAACATCCAGTTCTTTTTCTCCAATGGTGGGCATCAGTCAGTGCCAGAAATGCTGGACCCAATTTCTTCAGAATGTGTGGTTTCTGCAGTTGAGACTTTCCAGTGTGATACTAACAAGGACAATGCACCAGCCGGACCTGTGGAGGTTGGAAAACAACTCTGCTCAGAGTATACTTGAATCCTAAACACAACTTGCAATGCATGTAACCTTTGAAACAAATATACCAGTTTTGTAAAAGGTTACATTATATTTTCCAGTATAGTGGTCTTCCAAAATTTTTGTCACTGTCAACCCTAAGAATTTCTCTCAGCCTCATCCTTCCCATCCAATTTTTCATTGGAAACATGACAAAGTTGATGTAGTTTCAGAAACTAGCTACATACCCATTTCTCATTGTCTTATGGACCACCAGTGGTCCATAAACCACAGTTTAGGAATTGCTGGACTAAAGCATCACAGAAAAGCTAGGAAATAGCAACTAAACTATCTGTGGATTTAAACTATGAGAATAATAGTTTTGGCAAATCTCTTCTTTTTTGTCCATAAATTACCAACAAATTGTGACTTAGATTAGTTTATTTATTATCCTCAATTGCTGGACAAATAGAATCCACATGTCTTGTACACTCTACTAGCATAAAACATCTTGATCCCAATTTCTCTGCTAATGTGAATTGGAACAGTCATGGTGTCCTTTCGAGTAGGTAAAGATTCGGTTTAAAGCAGGGCTCTGTGCTGTTGGTCAGTCTGACAGTTTTACAAGAAAAGCCTTGTCAGCAGTTATTTTCTGTCTTTTATTGCAGGGAAACAGGCAAAATGATTTGATTTGATGACTGTCTACTGAACTGATGAATAATTTGTCCATTAGATGACTTGCCTGCTGGGAATCAATGTCAGACATGAAGTTAGTGTATATAGGATCCTCTTGGTTTTCAATTCCATATTTGCACATCTAACTACCTCGCACAGTTCCATCACCTTGCAACTGTTTACTTTTAAAATTGGGATTTACAGCCCCAATTCCATGTTCCACTAGCAGCTAAGTAATGCCTGCTCAAAAAGATTGTTTTCTGCTTAAGATAATTATGATAATGCTGAAACATTCTGTGATTATTTAGATGGTGCCAAATTACAAGCTAGTAATTGCCTAGTTTTGCTTTAGCAGTCATAATACTTTTTACCTAATGCTTACAGTCACTGCAGCTTCCCAGCATATTCTGGAATAGTTTGAACGCTTACCTATAGTTTCATTTTAATGGAAATCTCAGTGCCAGTCACTTGTAAATAATGTTTCCATGTACCAGACTTTTGCTCTTCTGCGAAGGATTGTTATGGGGAAATCACTGCCTGCCTGCACCTGTGACATAACTCAGTGCCTTATATAGGGCTAGCATATATCCTTAGCAATGAACAGGAAATAAGGCTCAGAAAAAAGGAGAAAAAAGATTCTAGAAAATGGAAGAAATATTCAGTAGTATGGATCCTGTTACTGTTCTTTCTGGGTCTATGATAATATGCTGCAGTTTTGGTTTGTATTGCTTTACTTTACAATATTCCCTTCCCCACCCAGTTTGGTACAAGTAAACAGCACAGCAAATGGAAAATAACAGACTACTAAGTCATAAAAGATATTCCTAACATCCCATAATATCTGACCACAAAAAAAAATTGTTGACCATAGCAGAAAATGGTCCTCTAAATTTTCCACACATTTTCTATGGCACTGGATGAAAAAAAGTTTTGATATTGTTGTAGTGTATTTTTTTTCCCCAAATACAATTCTGTAGTTTCCTTTCTGGCAGAGAACTGAAATATGTGAGCCCAGAAGGTTTTTGGAATTTTTTAAATGACTGAATTATTATTATAATAAGCTCTGGTGATATAGGATAGTAAGAATATTGTTATGTTACTTGAATTTTGATTAAAGGATAAACATTTTTATGACATCTTGGAAGTTGTTCTTGGAGCTACATAATCACTTTTTGGTTTAAGTTTTATTCTCTAATTTCCTGGCTGAATAACTGCAACAAAAAGCACCAGAAATTGGCCCAAGAAGAGCCAATGTCAGGTTGAAATCAAAATGCATTAGTTTATGGTATTGCCAAATGATATGGAAACCCTGTAATACTAAGATTTGTACAGACACATAAGAGAATCCTTGTACCAAAGAACTTTGTGTGAGGTCAGGAGAAGGTGAAGAGCAGAGCTGGGAATAGAAGCCTTATCTCCTGACATCCAGAACAGTGCCCTTCCGCAGGACTATCTCAAATGATCCCTTTCTCCCATGATCAAATTTCCTTCTCTGGTTTTTCACAAGAGCACTGGCACTGACACACTGGAGCAGCCTGGGGTCAAACTAGTCCAGTAGGCTCTCTCTAAGAGCAGTCAATGCCATGTGTTTCCAAAAGACATTTTGATCCTAAATCTGTTCTTACAATAAAAAATGATAAAATGTAAGGACTGGACTGCCTTCTGCCAGGCATTCTCATGTGCCTTTCTGCTGCCTCTACTGTTTTCCTCTTTCTCATTTCAGTCCCAAAGTAAGCTGCAAGAACATGAGCTGATCTGTTTGATGACTGACACGGAGAGGCACAGCAGTGCTAGAGTACAGTACCCCAAACATTTCCCAATGTGTCTGTCTATACTTTCTACCTGTATGCACCAAGGTCCTGCTGCAGATGGTGGTTGGCACAGAAGCTGAGCGCTTATTTGCATGCCTGCTGTCATTCCCACACAAAGGGGCAGTTTTGATGGAAGACTTTGGACAAATCCAAGTTTCTGCTTTCTGAGCTATTTTCCGTCTCGTTTCTGTACCCAAAGAGTTTAGAAGAAATGAGATTTCAGCAGGACTGAAGAGCAAAAAGTTATTGTTAGATTTATGACAATCAAAACAAATTGAAATTTGTCTGGTTTGTCTAGCTGCACTGAAACATTTGAAAAGGAAAAAAATAGACAAAGACAAACCATCTACAGATGGTATCAACTTTCAGATAATTCTAACTTTGAATTGGATTGGTATCAGTAACTTAGCTTAAAGACATGTTCACTACATAGGGGTAAAACTAGGCTATGAGAGTTGATTTCTGCAGTCTCTTTCTGAGCCCTTCTGAACCAGACAGCTGTTTGGTCACGCAGCTCTTATCAGCTGTGGTCATACAGCACATCACTCCATTTCACACTTTAAAATAACCCCTACTCTGCATGCACTCCAGTACCATTACACATGCATTTAAAAGCAGTGAAACAATTCAACTAGAAACAACACGCGATCAAGAGCTAGGAAATCTTTCTGCAATTCCTTGCTTTGCTGCACGCAAAGACAGGCACAAATTTCCTTTACATGTGTATCTGTTTCCCCAGTAATGAAATTGAGATAACAGTACTGTTCTGCCCTCCAGGGCTGCTGGGGATGAAAATACTAGAGACTCAACAATGCTGGTCAGAAAGTACAGCTACTGGGATCAGCTAATTCAGAAGAATTTCTTGTTGCAAAAGGGTAACTGAGGTAAAACCATACAACCCTGGATTTGGGATTGGCTGGGGATGCGAGTCTCATCCCAGTTCCAGGGTTAGGGCTGTGCCTGCAGCAGCAGGGCCAAGACACTGTGCTCCAAGCTTGCTGCAGAGGTTGTGCCTCTTTGGTTTTGGTTCGGGTTCATCTCTACTGGACGCAGACCAATATAAGAAAGTGATGATAGAAACACAGTTGGCCATAAAAGCACAGGCAGTATGGTTGCAAGAGCAGAAGACAAAACCTGACTGCTCCAGCTCAACACTCAGAAGAAAGTCTCCTTTTGTTTACAGTCTAAAGAGTCCGGACTTGGCAGATGGCTGTGTACAAGGAGCGCAGTGAAATACACCTGCAAACACCAGTTTCCTGCTGTTCTCTATCAGTAAACTCCCAGTCAGGGCTGGTCTGTTTTTTCCTCTTACCCCGCCACTCCACTTCTGAGTGCTGCCGCTCTTCTCCATCAGTACTACACAATCAATACACAACTCAGTGTACAGAGTAGAGACTTGTGTGGCTTTCTCCTGCCTCTAGGAATTGTGCAAACCCATCTATGGCTTTTCCAGATGCATCTAAAGCTCTTCTCATTATAAACTAACAACAACAAAAAAACCTGCAGTCACAGAACTTTGTCAATTCTTTCTGTGCTGCGTTAGGGTGCACATGGCTCCCAGCGTCCTTTGAAAACTTGATGCACGGATTAGCTACGTCAGCACACAATGCCCTTTAAATACACTGAAAAAAGGAATGAGGTTGTTATTTTGTAAAAGACCTGCACTGTCACTGTCTAGACTTACCCGACACCCATTCCATTTCAGCGCCTCACAACAAGTTTAACTTAACGCACCTTAACAAATGAAAGCTTCCTAAACAATGTACCGTCAACAGGGCGTCAGAAGTTCAGGCTTAATGCTTCTGGGAGAGCTCGATGTTCCTGTTCAGCTCATATCCCCAGGCATAGTGCTGTGAAGGACCGCTCACCATAGCCAAAATGAAGGTAGATGAACTATGCTGTTGCTTTCTCTTTTTTTTGTTGTTTTATTTTCAGTCTTTTGCCTTCTGGGAGGTTCAGGGAGGCAGGGAGGAGAATGACATGGAGAGAAATAAGATGTGGAAGGACCCTCCCTTGAAATGTTCTTAAAACAAAGCAATAACAAAACACTACAGATTCTAAATGAAGTACAAACAGAAACAGCAAATTCTTTCCAGTTTGGGGGAAAATACACATAATTGTTTATAGTTAAAATTTCCCAGATGGCATTTCAAGACTTGCTATTCTTTTGGCACTTCTTGTCACAAGGGCAGGAAAAAGAAAACTGTTGTTATAGGCCCTCAAAAACTAAGTGACATGACAGATGGCATCCATGCACGCATATATTTGATCACTTAATTCCCTGAAATACAGCAAAGCAAGGCCCAATCTTTTCAGTAAAACAGTCTCTGAAACCAGTATTTCTATTGTTTAACCAGCCAGTCACTGGTTAGAATTACTTCATAAATTTTAGCACAGTTAGACTAGGATGTCTTCCCCGGTGTAAAGATACCGCTGAATACTTCTCAAGCAAGAAGTTCTGAAATATTTTTCAAAAGATAGGTACTAACTTTTTGAAGAGCCCGAGACTGCTGCAGTTACACTTCATCACTGAAGTATTCTTTTAGACACAGTACTTCTACTCAGGGACTTGAGAAGGTGTGACACGAAAGACATTTTCTACTATCACCAGAAGCAGCCATGCCATTAGGGGCTGTAGCAAGAGCCAGTATTCAGCAAAACAGAATTTTATGACTTCCTATTTCATAACACATCAGAAATATGAAAGAGGAAAGCACAAATATGAAGGACCCTCTTCTTCTACAGCTCAGGCTTAGTGATGAACTTCCACCATGCCCAAATGACATACCTGACCAGCATTTCCCAGCAGTTCTGTTTAACTCCCACAGTATAAATTGTCAATTTCTATGAAACTTGATGAAGCCAGCTAAGGAATTTACATGTTACATGTTTTTTCCAAGACTGTGAAACTTACAGGCTAATGCTCGTACTGCAGGAGTCTGTAACAGAAATGCCTTTTCCACTATTGATACTAACACCATGGTTTTGAAAACTTTTTTTTGCTGGAATTTGAAGTCTCCCATAATAATAAGCTTACACCTGAACTTAGAGCCATAGTTGTTCTGTTGCTCCTGAGCACACAAGCTTGAAAATTAATGCTTTGTCCTTCTTTAGGACCTTCTGATCTGGGTGTATAGAAATACTGTTAGATTTCTGAGACTCCACGTGGGTAGGAATTACTATCCTCTTACAAAACGGCAAAGAGGGCAAGTTTGATCTGGGGGTCTTTGAAGCAAATTTGTTTACTGCTGGTGCAAACTGTGAGACCTTGGGAAGTCAGTAAGACTGACATTTTCAGAAGTACTGATCCTTCAGTTCTGTAGGAAAGGTAACTGTCACTGATTCCTAGGAAATCAGTCCCTTAACAGACATCTCTAATGACAACTACCCAGGAAGCCAGCCAAAATCCCAGTTACTTTCAATAAGTTATTCATCTGAATTTCTGCTTCCCAACATCTGTAAAATTAAGAAATATCTAAATTATAGGCGTGTTTAAAAACACATAAATCAAATACTTACATGGCTCCAATTTCCTGTACTTGAAAAAACAACTAAGCCACAAGGACACTCAGTTCTACACCCAAGTTACACTAAGTGGAGCAGAAATCCAAACTGGCTATCTATAGCTTGCTTGACTTCTAATTCTTGGTTTTCATTGCTGAGTTATGGTCCCTCTGCCACCTTATGTTAAAAAGAATTGTGTTTTGGCCTGTCCCTTCAGCTGTACTGAGTGCTGAATAGGGATGAGGGTGGTTTTGGCTGCACTTTATTGAATTTGGTGATCAGCTATCTGCTCTAAAAGCACCATAAAAAAAAAAAGAACATTAGTTCCTTCAAAGTCAAATCTAACTTGTAGGAGTTTACTATAACTAGAACCATCTTGTCTGCACTGTGTTTTCAACTTGGAAGAGCTACTGAGATGCAAAAAGCACACTTTTTAAAAACATTTTCATAAAGTATGAAGCAGTAAAATCCCCTCTAGTTTGGGTCAACATGTCAAAATATTTTTCAAAACAAATAAGGAAAATATGAAATTAATTTGCATTTCCTTGTGTTGTGTCATTTTAATTTGGCAATTCTATTTTTACTGCTATTCCAAGAAACCAGGTTTCCAGTAATCAGTTACTTTGTGAAGCATAACATGGCTATTAGTAACACAATCTATAGAACAGGCCACTGTAAACAACACAGTCCTCAGGCTAACATCCAGACCAAAAACCTAACGAGGGAACTTCTTGAGTTAAAAAACAAGACTCCCTTGACTGCAAGGGGAGTTGAGGCCCCTGAAATTCAGTGGCCGTTCCCCACACAGTGAGTATATTTTGTACTCAAGCAGTCATTTCTGTGTTTTTATGGGAGTCACTTTGATTGGATTGCACCAAACTAGCCTGAATTATTCTGTCCTGCTAGTCCCGACACCGGAAACCTCACTATGCACTGGAGCTGCTCACGCCACTTAAGCCTGCAAGTGTGGGATGCTTTAGCATCATGGTCCTTCATGAATAGAGCACAGGTTTTGGGATAGCTGTACACTGTTCCATTATCAACTGACAAGACTAAGACTACACTGAGGCAACATGTTACACATGATAACGAGTCTTCTCGTGGCATGATATTTTCCTACAGTTTCATTTAAAAAAGGTTTTCTTTCGCAGCTGCATAGGTACTCAGACAGGATACCCTGAAAAGACATATCTGCCTGAGATTTCATAAAAAAAAGTTCAGAGATGTGTGAAATGGTCCTTTATTCATAGTGGAAAGTTAATTATTCCAGTAAATTTTGCAGCTGCTTTGCTGTTCAGGTTACAGTTAGAGTTGTGATGCAGTGATTTCACAGAATCTCTCCCATGGACTTTAATGGAAGCATAATTTTGCCCTTAATGGTAGGATAAAATGACAGCTGGACAAATTCTAAAACACGTGCAAAGTGAGAGAGGTTAACACTGCAGCAATTCTGTATTTATTACATATAGTGAACTTCACAGATTTAAAGCAACAGCACTTACAGCATCTAAACACATTATTTGCGGAAAGGCGCTCCTTATCTGTTCAAATCCATGTTCTTACTTCCCTTCAAGCTGTTCAGCACATATCCTATAGACTGAGGCAAAAGCTCCTAAATATAACTAATTTTAAGACTAGAATCCAAATCATCCAAATTTGGTAAAACAAGCCATTAGATCTGACCATCTTACACGGGAAAAGAGTTGAAATATAATAGTACCACTATACAACATTTGGACACTTTCTTTTGCCACTGCAGCAGTATCTCATTTCTCTCGTTGAATATTGGCAATTCTGTCTTGTGGTTACTTTAATTTTTGCTTTGAATGCTTCCCTCCAAGCTAAACTGGTTGGCTTTTGATTTTGCTTTGTTTTGCTCTTGTTTAAATGGTAGATTGGAAACCTCCAGATGTCAATATTCTAGTAAAATTCAACCTTGTAACAGCCCTTCCTCTAACATTCACTTTAAAACCTCCAGCACAATGATCTGGTTTCTACCAACACTGATTACCTTGCAGTCCCCTGGCTGGACAGACCACCAGAACAGAACAGCCTCATAGTGGCTGATAGTCTGCTCCTTGCCATTACTGCCACATGTCTTTTATAAGCAGAAGTTTGCTATAGTAAAGAAGGTCACTGGCCCATCTGGCCCAGAATTCCATGTTCAGCTGTGACCTTTACCAAACGCTTCAGAAGATGGCAAGAAGTCTTGACCATAGCCACTTGTACAAGACTGCACATGACTGGAGATGTGGGAAGTTAAACCCCATCTGTCTCATAGAGGATGAGCACGTACCTCTGAGAAAGATACGATATTCCCTGAAATTTCAACTTATCCTAGCTAATAGCACTCGAAATGTTACTGTCCAAATGCATAGCCAACCCTTCTCCAAAATCTTGCTCAGCTACAGGCTGAGCTATATGTGCAGGTACAGAGGGCTATTAAACTACGCTGCCAAAATGCTGTTCAAACCTGAACTGCATCCTGACGAGCAGTGATGGACTCTGAGTTTGTGCCTCAGAGCAGGAATTACAGTTTCTCATCCTGTTTCCAACTTGCTTTTCTCAGCTTTGTTCCCCAGCACCTATGGTCTTTGTAGAGAAGCAATAACAAATCATTTGCGTGGATGCTAAGTTTAGCATGAATGGAGATTCAAGCTGTTACCTATGAGCTAAGAGCATTAATGATGAGCTAAAACAGTGAATCTGTGATTGGTAGAAGTGAAGGTGGACTGAAGAGGCAGACTGCATACGTGTTGAGAAAAAGCATGTTCTTCTCACTGCCTTGCTGTGCATCCATGGATAAACAGGTCTGTCCATACAAAGTTCACCTAAAGACAAACTTGATGGAAGCATGAATTTTTCCTTGTACACTGTCCAAATTCCTGAAGCACCCCTACAGTATCACATACTATACCAATTCCACACATGAGGACCTGGCTCTGTTTTTAAATATCCTATGAGCGTGAATATGATCACAGAGCAGCTTTACATTAGTAGAAAACCATTTTTATCAGGTCAGCTGGTAAAAATCAACATAACACCATTTTCATTGAAATTAAGACAATGTATATAAAATCAAGGATATATCCCACTGATTTTGTTAGCAAGGTCATGAAGGTAATGAAGTCAGTGCAATATATCCGCCGCTTCCAGTTAACAATCACACCAGACTGGAATCAGACCGCGCTACAAGTCCTCTTAGCTGGGAACAGATACATAGTGTGTTCTGGAAGAGTGGTGGAGGAGTTCCATAGCATGGGAGAGCACGTGTCAACAAAGTCAGTTTCCAAATTTAAGAGGATGCTGAAAAGTTTGCAATAGCACTTTCAACAAAACTTCAAGCTCAACAAGGATTACGGTAAAAAAAAATGGAGATTTTTTTTTAAAGGTAATATTTTATATTATTGGCAGCCTTCTTTTGCCTAACAGAAAAAATAACCAAATGAAAATTCTAAAATAGAGTTTAAATGAATTCTGATCAAAGGACTGAAAGAATAAAAATGGAAGTGACCAGAGGGAAGTTCACTGCCAGTTGTTATGATGAGCCACTACATAAATTATTTTGCAATACAATTACAAACATAATTATGAACTGACTTTCATGGAGAAATCACACATTTATAAGGAATTAATTATAGCTATGAGAAAATAATTAATGCAATGAACTCCATAAAGGCCACTCCCATGCAAAAGATGACATGTAATATTTAGGCAGTTAGCCACATAAGCAGTACGTGATTGCTCATCTATTAGAAGTAATACTTGTCCATTCTCCCACAAAAAAACATTTGGAAAAAAAACAGTAGGTTCTTAATTTAAAAAAGTGGCAAAAGACTGAATGCTTCTTGACTCATGCTAGTTTTATAGTTATAACTTTGAATCTGCTCCCAGCTTTGTCACTTTTAAGAGTCCTTCCTGACTTTTATGCTATAATGATGCATGCAGTATAACCTGTACCTATTGTGACAGTGAGCCAGACTCATGGAAAGAATACACCAAACAGAGTAGTCCAAAATAGATTGTCTGGAACAAATATGTCATGATGACTCAGGAATCAGTTATTCCCAGCTTGTGCTTTCCTCAAGTCTGTACCTGCTAACAAGGTCATTAGGAATCAGTACCTAGGATCCCTGTAAAAATAGTATTTCTTGTATGGAATGCCTTAAAGTAAAAAAATCAGTTCTTTAGGTTCTCCATTATCCATACAACTTTCATAGCAGTGTAACATTACCTATATTAAAGAGATGGGACTATCGGTATTTCTATGGCCTCAGTACCTACATGTTCTGAGATCAGAGCTCTATTAGTCACTGCACTGTACTCATACTAAGAGTTTGTCCCCATGGTGTTACTGTCTAACACATGGCAGACAAAAGAAATTTCATCAGATAGAAATAAGGTCAAATTAAAGCTGAACTAATTTGATTACAATCATGCACATGGCTCTACCACAAACCCAGGAACATAAACCCAATCATTACCCAGGCCCGACCTATCCCCAGATTAGCACTTAAACAACAAAGCCAAAGAGTTCTTTCAAGTGCACTGGTGCGGACCTGTGTAGTTTTCTCTGTAAAGTCAGACTGACCAGCAGCATCCTAACTTCACCTGTTTAAAACCTTCATTTTAAACACTTCATTTAAAACCTGTCATTTCTAAGACATATTGGAATTGGATCATTTTGAAGAGCACATACACGGTGGTGTGTTTTCTGGGCTTTTATTTCCACTAAACTTCTGAAATGCCAGCTACTCCACAGGAGCTTTTTCAGACAGGCTCTTCTTCCTCTTTCCTTGCATCAGAAAGTGAGTGGTTTTGTGCCTAAAGAGAATAGATCTGAAAACATAATCAACTTCTGGTTTCTCTGCAGTCGGTCAGGTAGGGCTGATGCTGAATATAGTATTTTCTTCTAAAACCTCCTACTGCCTTGTATGTGACAGAGTCATCTATGACATGACATTTCATTAGGTTCCCATCCTTGAAGATTAGGCTGCTGGGAAGTGATTTTTGTCTGCAAAATTAACACACATGCTTTTTTTCATTGCCTGCTTACTAAGAAGTATGTATTATGTCCCTGGGTATATTATTTATTGCACTCTATTATTCATTTTTTGTACAATTTAGAAGACATGATGGAAGGAACAAATCATTGCCATGCAAATAACCAAGATGAAAGCCTCATCATTGTGCTGTGCCGACACAACTTAGCCTTCAAAAGTAGTCAGTTCCCATTGCAATCAAAGGGAGTTATGTGGTGAAAAGCCCACTGCAATCCATTGAAATTGTGTCCCTTAATGTTTTGCAAATGCCTGCAGCCGCAAATGACTTTCTCAGTACAGTTCGTATCTTTATCCAGCAGCTAGCTGTTTCTTTTGCAACTCAAATCAGTGATCACAGAGGCAAAGTGAGTACTCAGCAGGCATTCACAGCAGCTAACACTGGTTGGCACTTTACAGGCTTTTCAGTGGCAAAATTTAAAATGGTTTGCCAACATCATCAACCCTGCTTTACCAACTGAGAGGTGAACTGATTTGTCCATGGTTAGCTTGTGAACTAAGGACAGAACTCAGGGTCCGGTTGGACTGGGAGCTTACCCAGCCATTAGAATACACTGATACCTTTGAATCATTGAATTAGTAAACATTCATTTTGCCATTCCTTGCAAATTCAAGTTAATATCTGAACACTGGCAATGCAGTATGCTTCCTAGGGCCTTCTGCTGTGCTTCTAATAACAGCTTCCAAATATTTATTCCATTGTCTTCATGAACTTACCAAAGCCCTTTGCTTCATGTTTGTAGCCAGCTGGACACCATATAGCTTTAGAGAGGAGTAAAAATGTAGATAGATGTTTTGGACGCCCTCACCATATTGTTAGAACACATTTACCTGGTTAACACATGTGCACAATGAAACTGCCTCTGTGCTAGTAAACCAAACATGGCTAGGGCACAAGCTCCAGCACTGGCATACAACCATTCCTCCTATTGAAATACTAGGATGTTCCCTGGCATGATTTTGCCTCATGCTAATTGGACACTGGCAATGGCTGGGCATGGCATGGAAATTTTGTGGAACACCCAGGGATTGTTGCCAGTTCACCGTTTGAAGCAGGACGCTTTGCTAAGGGTGGAAGACAGCAAGGAGGTGCGGGCATGAGCCGCGCCATGCCTTCTGCCACAGCACAGAGAGGATGGACCTCTGCTACTTTGTTTGCATGAAATATCCTGAGAGCCCAGTATTAGAAACAACAGGTTTTGGCAGAGCATGAGTCAAGTGCTTCCCACACCATAAACATGAGCTTAAACTATGAGGCATTCTACTTAACCTTGTTTCTACTACTAGCTGCCAATATCTCAGTGACTGTGCATGAGTGGTTTTAGTTCTGGAGGTGTACATCCCAATCCTTCTTACCCACTTTTTTTTTTTGAAGTTATTTTCACAGGCGATAATGACTGCTTTGAGCTTTCACTGACTTCAGTGGGACTGATAGTGTTCTGTGTATCTGTAAAGATCTACTATAATATATAGCTGACTTGATTTTTCAGTGTCTACCTTCAAAACCCAGTGTAATGCAGGGATGCTTCGTATAGATTTTAAACTGCTTGAACTTCTTTCTGTGCAGCACAGCTTACTAAATTTCCCCTGATGCTTCCTTGTACTAAGCCATATAATTTGCAGTCATTTTTTCCTTGCTCACAGCTCGACAGGCACCATTTTAGCAAAAGCCGCAAAACCATTATCACTTCACCCAAGTATAGAGTCTCAGGCTAGCAGATCACAGAAGTTCCCAATACAATATTTTCCTTACATAGAGGAACTGTGCCCTTAGGAAGCAGTGGAAGATTGCTAGTGATTTGATAACCATCAGGTGAACACAAAGGGGCTGTTAATTATCTCAGAGCAATTAGATTGAATTATTAAGAATGAATAGAATTCACCATGGAAAAACTACCTCTTCTATAGAAGATTTATGGCCAGGTCATATTTTAATGGTAATTCATTTACATGGTAATGCAGACTTATTTAAGTTACATACTGGGTGATTAGAGTTATTAGATACAGATGTGGTGCTTGTTGGCCAGATGCAGGGAAACAGCTCATGTTCTGTCCTGAGTACTCACCACATACAGATCATTTGTTTTTACCATACCCCAGTGTGGCTGATACACAGAATACTTGAGTAATGCTGTTTTCTACCTCGCTTATTGAGGTGCATGTGTTAAGCTGCACATATATACATAACTTACCCTCCATATACTAAGAGACAGCCTATATTCTCCATAACAGCAAGAATGCCCTGTTCCTATGGCCCCAAATCTCTGTACCAGCTGACAGCTTACCGACTGAAATGGATGGGCTTTTAACAGCTACCTCAACTGTGTTCCACTAAGTTTTCTTGAGGGAACTTTTTTGTATCTGTTTGACTCAAAATAATTATTGACAACACCAATACTCCCTTTGAAAATGTTTCGTTTAAGCAGCGCCCCTGCAAGGCATTTATGATGGTTTTCATTTCCTAAGTAAAAATCTGTCTGTCAAGATAAATTTGTTGACTGTTAACTGCAGATTTGGGAGCCAATCTCCTTTGTTTAAATCACGGAAAATAAATCCTCTCCTATTATCATTTGGTACCAAATTCCACATCAAGAGAAATGTAGTTTTCTCTGCTTTGATCGTTAACTACAATGGCTGAGGAAGAGGAAATCAGTGTTTTTGTCAGACAGTGCTGATCACAGAATTTGGCACCTATACATAATACTCCTGTACTTTCTACCTAACAAAGGTATGACTGTGCTTCTATGCTTTCTTATTTAATTCCTTTATTTGCAAGGGAGGCCTCCTAAAAAGAAAAGATTTTTTTTTTTTTAGAAAAACTTATGTTAAAAGCTAGTGTAACCCAAAAAGCAGCTGCTTTCTGCAAAAAAATGTTAGCACTTTAATGGAAAAAAATCCAAAAAAATAATTAGGCCAAAATATCAGTTATTTGTTTTGGACATGGTGCTGTGGAGCAATACAGATGCTCTAGTGCCATTGCCTCATTTTGGACAGGTGCCTGTTTTCTTCTCTGGAAGAAGTCCCTAATTAAATGTTCCTCTTCACAACTACTTCCCCACATCCTGAGGGGACACCCTGGTATACCCTGGAAGATCTGATGCAACCTCTGAGAAGTGATCAACAGTGCTAATGACAAAGGGGAGCCATTGTTTCGCTTTTGCCAAGAAGAGTATGCATACCTTACATGGCCTCCCAGATATACTGATAGACTAAGAGGGAGAAGGATTTGCAGTCAGATCATTCGGTGGACTTTGGAAAAATGATGCCAGGCAACCTGCTGCTTACAAAGGTTTTGAACTAATTGCAATCCTTTGTCATACTACCTGAAACTGCTGTGTTTGTCCTGCAATACTGTGCAATCTACACCAAGTTAAATGCTTGAAATGTCTGTGGAAGGATTTCTCTTCATGCTTTCCTCAGAGTCAGTGAGCTTGGGCATACTTTGAGGGCAGCTATTTGGAAGCATGTTCCATAAGAGATCTTCATTCTCTATAAAATGGCCAGAGCTGCTGTTGAGATAAAACATTTCTTACACAAATATTAATTTGGAAAGTTTTCTAAGTTCCTTTCTAGCCCACAAAGTTACAGCTCTCTCATCCTCTTAATCACATTACTATAACACCCCCAAAAAAGTAGCTATTTCATAATAGTGTAAAATAAACATCCAAAGATTCACTCCCTACTTGTTTGCTTTTGAATTACATTTTTCTGAAGAGAGACTACTCATTCTGTACATCTGCACAGCACCCATCACTACCAATGCACACTGGGTTCTCAGAAGCACAAAGGACCTCATTAACTCAACTGACCCTCTGTCAACCCAACTGTCCCTACGATTACACCACTGATCTCTCCTGATGGCCAACATTTCTGGATGAACTAGACTGTCCCTTTCAGAACAGCATTCAGTGTTTACCTACGTTGCTTTCCCTAGAAGATGGGGAATCTTCCAGAACCCCAATTACGTATTTCCAGTCATGAACTACCTCCACATTTAAAATGTGTGCATCTTATCTCTGTGCGCTCTGGTTTGACTTCCTTTGTCTGCTAACATAGGAAGTCCTTTACCCTCATAAATACCCCCTCTTGCTTATGATCACAGCATCTTGATCTTATCCTTGCTAGCTACTTATTTTGTGTATTTTAACCTCTCGCTATAAGAAATAAAAGGAAACTGCTTCTTCCTAAAATATGGTGTTAAGTAGGATACTCAATTACAAGCTACTTTTCTCCATAAGGATACAGGAAAAGAACAAAATGACAGGTATTAGACCACCTGAACAAGCTGAAATGAAATGTGTTGATTTCAAATACATGACAGGACAAAGGCAAGATATGTATAGTGGATGTTCTCCAGGCAAAATACTGTCCAGGAAGTGCGGAGCCCCATACAGAACATTCACAGAACAGCAGTAAGGCTTAAGTAATTGAAAGAATCAAACAAACGGCTAAGATAAAAACAACCTTTGCATTAAATACTGAACACATTGAACAACAGAGGTCCAAACAGCTTATTGCTCAAAGAGGGCAAGAAAACTGATTTACTCAAGGTTAACCACTGTGCCTTCAGTAGAGCCAAGAAAGGAAACCATCTCTGGAGTCATGCTTCAGTAACCTGGACACTGCATTGCATTGCTCCTCGTTTGCAAGAGGGCTCTACTACTCTTCATCATACGCAGGGAAGTGTTTTAAAGCTGAACCAGGACATCAGAACTCGACTTGTACCCAGTTGTGTGGCAGTGTCTCATATCATTCAATTAAGTCATAACCTGTTTTTATGGCTTACTATTACTACTAAAACAAAATTAAAAGGCAATTTGTGCATCACACCTATTAAGAGATTCTATCAATTTAAATTGTTGTTCTAGCTGCAGAACTATTTGTACTAATACGTATAACAATTAGAAGACCTAGGACCCACATAGCATGTGTCATGAAGCGTGACTAATCTAGCAGACACGCTAATACAATAAACCTCACAAAGCACCTGTAACCTAAATAACTGTATCCGTTGTTATCCTTACAGAAGTATGGCCTTGAACTATAGGATGGAAGAAACCAAAGCACAGAAGGTGACATGCCTAACACTATAAGGAACCTGGGCCGGAGGGGTAGGAATGTGCTCCTTTTCTTCTAGAACAGAAAATGTCATTATTTCAAACCACTTTTCAAAAACAACTTTCGTGGTATGAAGCATGCAGAAAACTGCTAAATGGCAATATGAGCCACACCATGGTCGGGAATTGTCCAAATTCTGCCACTAGACTTAACTCTTAATTCCTGAGTCCCCATGCTTAGTATTGCAGCACTTTGGTTTGTGAGCCGCTCCAGTAGGTAAGAACTTTGATTGACCACATCTACATAGAAACTATCAAGTAACGACTAAGGTTGTTTCAGGCACCTTCATGTTCACACACTATTAATAGTAAGCAAAAGAAATACTTTGAGAACCTACACTTCTCTGACCATTAGACATCACTGCATGTCAAGTGATTTTTAATCAGTTTGTTTACAACTATTCATCCCAGTAATTTATCCAAGTGCATAGGAAAAAAACAAAACCAAATTTAAATGAACAAAATCCATTTTACAATAGAGAATCTGAATCTCAGGCTAGTTATCATTTGTTAGACTTTGTTCCTTTGAGTAGTGGCAGTTGGATTCCTTTGCTCACAAGTCTTTCATTATTTCCCCCCACAAGCATTCATTTCAGAGAAAAGGAAAAATAATAGCTTGAAACAGAAGTGAAATTTATCTGTGACAAATACTTTGTGACATTTGATTCTCCTTGTCTTTTTGATACCACTTCTAAATAAATACTGATGGCCTGTCATAACTCGGCTACAGCCAGGAATGTTTCCATCCAAAAATTCTGATTTTTAAACAAAACTTGATTGGCAACAGATTTTCCCAGGGGCTTTTAGTTTTCACAAATCCTTACACCTTCTGACTCTACAGCTGTCATGGATGGGATAAGGTAGAGTTAAGGACAGAAAGCAGTCATGATTTTCTATTAAGGAGGTAAAAAGAAATAACGGAAAATATGTAGAGAAGTTGACTGTACTCTTGCACATCACTAGGAACAAGATCAGATCTTACTGACGGAACGTATGCTTAAATTTTGGGGAAGCTCCAATCCTTCGACCAAATCTGAACTTTGTGGCTTTCTGTTAAAGCCTGGATTTTTATAGTAGCCTGAGGCTGAATCCCACTGATTCAGTCCAAAACCAACCGAACTAAATTCATTGGCCTTTGTTAGACTGAAAGTCAAATTAGATGGTTCCTTCAGGCCTTGAAATGTGTCAAGCTGCAGCTTTGTGGATCTTTTGAAAAGCCTTGACTTTCTCCACACTAATCCCAGACAATGAAATTAAAAAAAGATTTTAATTTAAATCTTGCGTTTTGTACCCATCTCTGCAGCCTGGAGTTAAATGCTCATTATGTTCCTCTCCTTAAAGTGTAAAGTTTACACAGCGAAGAATAGTAATTATGGGAAACAACTATGTATGGAGAGAAACAAGAAACTTTTAACAAAGGAAATACTGCTTTACAGATAAGAATATTGTGTTGTAGAGGACCTTTTCTCCCATGGTATATCCTCAGGGCAGAACTTATGCAAGCTATCTCAGATACAATGTGTAATGCAGTAATGAACTAATTAACTCATGTTGGAGAGAGCATCATAATTTAGACTGAGTTTGGGTATATCTGCATAGCACTTTATTACACCAGGAAAACAGATCCTCTTGTCCAGCTCCAGCATCTAATACAATGACACCCTGAGTGCAATTAGAAGCTGTAGGAGATACCATACAGATAGTAATTTGTCAAATCCTGCTTGTCAGGCAGTAGCAGTATTTTTTGCTTTTTCACTGGGCATGTCTTCATCATCCTGTTTATTTGACAAAATCTCAAACCAGAATGACCAAACAAGCACTGTTTAAAACACTAGTTTTGGTTTGTGATATATCTGGGTGAGATCTGTCCAAGAAGTCATCCACAGCTGCAGGAAGAAAAACCATGGAAGTTATCACGGCTGAGTAGTTATGAAGTGACAACTGTAAAGAATGGTGTACATTCATTCACAAGTGAAATTCCAGTCTTGACAGTGTGTGGTCATTGAAGATGTGTGTTGTAACAGACAAAAGGATATCGGGACTGAGTTGAGTTCTACAAGAAAATGGAACTCCAGCAGGGTATGAACAGATGTCAAGAGAATTCTTTTTCTTTACAGCAAAGGAGAGAGAGTCCTGAAATGACTATTTTTGTGTTTGTGAGTTTTTTGTTTTGGTCATTTTGGCCTTATGGCTTGAACAGTGGGCTAGGGCCACAGGGCTGCTCTCTCTTTCAATCAACTGCCTGTAGGCTGACCGCAGACAATTGTTGTCAAAGCTTCCTGCCTCAGTTTCCCCTTCTGTAATTTAGAGATAAAATGACTACCCTCCCTTGAAAAACATTTTAGGATTCATAGACACAAAGTTTGTTTTAAAAGCTATGTATAACATTTGGCTGCCACAATGTAGAGTCACAGCGTGGAGAGGGCTGAGATCTATTACTCTAATGCAAGTCAAGACAATATTTTATCCAACTTTGTTTCCCTCTTTCATTCTTCTTTTCCTTCTTGCTCATACAGCACAAGTTCTACAGGTTTGTTAGTAAAACTAGGAGTCTGCACAGCCTGCATTTACAGAACAGCCCTTGCCCAGTCCCATGTTCCACATTTAGCTATTGAAACTTAACGGAAACCTTCATAACTCTCCTTATAGGAGATTTTAATGAACATATATTGTTTCTTTTTAATATGCGACTTAAATCCATACCAAACTATTTCACAGAGACAATGCAATCTATTCATGGATCCCTGATAAACAGCCAGACCATTTAATTCTTATAGCATCAAATATGTGCATATATTCCTGATATCTCTAACTTCCATTTTGTCCCATAGTTTGGGATCTATTTTCCTCTTTCCTGGAGCCGACCCTCTACCAGTCTACCATAACATATTCATACAGAAAACTAGCCCAGTCCTAGAAAAATAGTCCAGTAGTATTAGGAAAAGTTTTCTTCTGTACAAGAATTTCAACTGTGTTATATTTCTGTATTAATTTGCACCCTGAGTGTATGTTACTGTAACTGGGTTAATGATTTGGTCTCTCAGACTTAAAGACATTGTCTAAAAAAGCTCTTAATTCCATATATATGGTGTATTCCCGTTTGCCCAAAACAGAATTTTGCTTGTAACACTGAATAAGAGCACACCACCTATCTGATACCTACAGAGTATATCATCAGAAAGAACCCAACTTCACATCAGTAGGATTTTGCTGTGTGACCGCTACCTGGGAAGAAATGCTTGTGTCAACACCAAAGCAGTAGTTACATTACACTCATATCTGCTTAGCAGGCGTGCGTAATGCAGCCTAATCAAGCTTTGCACTGGTAAACCGGTGTTGATGAAAGCCTTTCCTGTAGCTAGTGTTCTTCACTAGCTTTTATATATATATATGTACGAATGAAAAATATGAAGTTAATAAAACTTCACTAGTGCAATAAATGTTAACAGGTTTCATTTTCAGAAACACAGGCTCTTGCAGTTTATTGCAATGCAAAGAATTTGTAATTCAATCATTATGAATAAGAGTGATCTCAGTGATTTTTCATTTACAAGTCAAAACACTCTTTAGTTAGAAGCAGCTAGAGCTGAAGTCTTCTCTAACAGTGCCTAAGTGGGAATAGACTCCTGCTCTACCCTGAATAGAAACTGCATGTCCTGCTGTTTAGGTGTTTAAATGCAAACTAAGGCATACGTATTTAGACAGTGAGTCTAGTATTTTGTCTAAATCTACATCCTTGCTGGAGTTCAGTCTTATTAATTAGCCAGACAGAAATTTCAAGCTAGCAGAGTGTTTGACAAGACTCTGCAGAAATGTGTTCAAATCACCTCTGACAAAAAAAAAAAAAGGAAAAAGCAGTTTTCTTCCCTTTTATACTGGATGGGTAGTGTCACTTCACCAGGATGCATAACAGCCTTTAGCTGTTCATAATTTACTTATCCAGGTCCTGAACTGATCTCAGTAATTTACACTTGAAAAACTAAAGTATGTAATCACCTGTCCAGTATATAAAATCCAATACAAGTAACTAGGCTTGATCTCCAGAGCAGGGGACTGAGCAAAGACAGTGAAGGGTCCACTGACACATGCAAATAGACACAAACTTACCACAAAACAAGAAATGCATCTTTCAGAAATACAGATCTACGGAGAAACTACTCTGAAAAATGTTACTTCTACTGTTCACCAACCACTTAAGCTGAGGTAGTATGAGCGAATGAAGTTGACCTAAGTGTGGGCTGCCACTAAGAGGGATGCTTGTGTGGTTGCACGGTAATTTGGGTTAGGGAACTAATCCAACTGAAAAACCACCCCCCTCCTTCTGCAAAAGGAAGTTTTTATCCAGTTCCCTGATTCAGCTCCCTGTGCAGCCACATAAGCACAAGTGTCAGCACAAATGCAAGTATAGCAATGTGGATGCCAACTGCTTGGTGTTTTAAAATTCTTGCCCTCTAATACATTGCACCTATTACTAAACAAGCTGTTTTATGCAGGCTGCTTTGCCCATTTCTTCACTGATACAGTTCCTGCAGGAAAGAAGGACAGGTATTGAGCTACTCAGATCAAACTATTCAATGTGCTGGCTGATATTGAGGGTGAAGCAGCTTATGTGCAAGAAGGAAGAAAACCTACAAGATGCAACCAGAAAAGGTACAAACTTGTAAATTAATAGTTGAGAGATGCACGTAGAAACACAGGAATGCAGAGAAAAGGGACAGCCAGCTGCATAATCTTTTGAAGGCCTATTAGCATTAACCATACAGGAAGTCAGTATTGATGACAGTAAGTCATTAGGAAGTTGATGTTTCTAAATACCATAAACAAGGCCACTAACCAGGCATTAAGTGGCCAGCCTTGCTATTTGGAAACAGCATAGCAGGGCAGGAGATTAATGACATGTTTCATAAAATATCTTTTCTCAGTCAAAATATTTGCAGCTGTACAGTTTGATAGAAAAAAACTTTTCATAAAAGTATTTCTGAAAAAAAATGTTTCTTTTCAGCAGATGATATCACTATTTTCTCAGTAGCTGTAATCATGAATATGAGCCAGGGACAAACTGGCTGGAAGAGCACTCTAGCAATGAGAGGGTTTGTAACATTAACACACTAAGTGTCCACTCTCCTAAAACGAAGATTTATTTATTGTCACTCATGGGAATTCACCAGTGTTAGGAATTTGTAACTAAAACATGTGACTGAGTTCAGTACTGAGCAGGGAGGCAGAGGACAGATAAATCCTACCACTTAACCATTAGATGACAAAACTACACTGACTTCAGGGAGGGTCATCATTCTGCTTTGGATTATGACTTTCAGTTCTGCAACTGTCTCCCTTATGACAGGGTTTTTTATGCCCCTCGACCTCCTAGTTCGCCTGTCTAGTCTGCCTGTATTTCAACTCAAGGGTTGAGGCTGTTTCTTGCAATGAACTTAAGCTACTGTAATATGGGGTATGAGTTAAGATGAGTGCTCTACGCACTTGTGCAATATAAACAGAAGTAACCATATATTACTCTCCCTGATAACAAGTTTTTACAAGCTTGAGTAGTTTTCTTGTGTAACTGGGGCTTGCTTGCATGCTCTGTGCTTTCTCCACACACCATGCTCCTCACATGTTTTGGAGTCATGTTTTTTCTGGAAAAAAGTTTTATTGCTGTCATGGACACTAGGCCGCTAGGTGAATATTTACATTGGCAGCAATGGGCATCACTTCCTAAGAGGGTTTTCCTTAGAGGAAGATAGTTTTTCAAAAGCTTAATCCTTCTAGTGTGCCATCAATTTGCTGCTGCAGTCTCTAGCATGGCAATACAATGAGAATTTCCAGGACCTGAGCAAAAAGAAAACTTCCCAGAAGATTAATGATTCCGAATCAAATTCTTAATCACCGGCCTCAAAATCTGACATTTCAAAGCAGCTTTCACATCCCATGCTACATGCTCTCTTTATGCTCCTGGAAAACACATTTTTCTAACTGAGGACTATTGTGAAATATGACAAACAGCAGAGAATTTTTCATTTGAAATACAACAGAAAAAGCATGGGTTAAGTGTGTACAGGAGACGACAAGAGGTTAGAACTAAGGCTGCACTAACTTTTTCCATTGGTGATGCCATTTCTAAGGCATCAAAAACAATTTAGTTTCAGTCAATCATAAACCAACATTTCCCATTATTGAAAAGCTGAAAGGAAGCACCACTTCAAGCCAAAGGGCATCATCTTTGATCCAAAACAAAATGTTGTACTTAGATTTGAGAAATAATTGTTTTCTCCATTAAAAACAAAAAAGTAAAGGACAACTCAAAGTTTAAAGGAATTGTATTCTGGAAAATGGAAACTCCATTTAAGGGAAATAAAAAAACTGAATTTTTGAAAGCTGAAGTGCACCTTCACAAATGAGTACAAAGATGAATTTAAGGCACCTATTTTTTCAGAACACAAATCTGCTTGATACTCAGCTGAAAAAATTTGGAAAATTGAGAAAACCTAAGTACATGTTATCACTGAAAAAGCTGACAATACTGAGCTGCAAGTCCTAGCTCTACAACTAACTTTCAGGACACTGCTAGGGAGAGTCAGTCTTGAGCTTTCACTCTTGTGGATGTCCTTCAAACATTTTGTGCCTGTAGTAACTCCCAACTGATGGATACTGCTGTGCCAGAGGTAAGGGGGAGCAGGGACAGTTGTAGTGAGCTTCTGTACAATTTGCCTAAATCCTTTAAAGCCTTTGGGTAGACATGCATAAACTTATGAATATGGCAAAAGATGGCACTTCCTATTACATCTTTCATAAGCTACTTTTTGCCACAGTTCAGAAATGAGTTATCATGAGTGCTCTCATTATTCATTCAGTAACACCTCACTTACATTGTGCCAACTCTTACATTCCAGACCTGATATTACAACCTGGAGTAGGATAGGCTTAATATTTGCAAGAAGCTTTGAGATCCTTAGGTAACAATGTTTTTATGTAAATAATACTGAAATTTGTGAATGCATCAGTTTATGTCAAATACCAATACCAGGAAGCATCTAATCCATCTGCTCTGTATGGGGATGTTATCCTCTGTCCAGGTCTGAAAATGGCAACTGCTGTTATGCAGACAGAAATTAGAACAGTTACTTGTTTCTTGGGCTACTCTTCAATTCAGAATGGTATCTTCCCACAAAATAGCCTGAGCTTGAATGGATTCAATTCTGGACTGACGAACCAGAGTAAATCCTTTGACACAGGAACAATCAAAAGTTCCTGTGGTGGTCCTATGACTACTTCATGTGAATACCAAAAAACATAGCTATTCCAGTTTTGAGTAATTAGAAGTTGTCTAGAAAGCATCTGAACTACGGATACAAATCAACACTATCAGAAAGTCCAGTTGTAACTGCAGTGTTCACTGGAAATGTTGGAATCATCATCTGGAGTCTAGTCCACCAAGTTTCATCCACAAACTAGACCATTAGCAAACACGCATTTACTCCTCTAAGGAAAGCCTTGCAATACAACTCCTTTCACACTCCATGAAGTCCACCGAACTGGACACGGCAACCTGTACAAGAAGTGACCAAACAAAATGGGAACAGGACCCTGAAGTAAACAGTGAGTGAAAAGCCACACAGCCAAAAGCTGAACATACTGTCACCAAGTACCCAACTCTGTATTCCTCAGCCAGTAACATCCAATTGTGATTCAACAGTAAGGGGCTACGCACAACACCTATCATCTCTCTTCTCAAAGCAAACATTTCTTGCATGTTGTTATCTCCCAAGACATGTTCTCTGGTTTCGGTCACAAAAATCTCTCTTGTATATACCTTAGAAATATAAGGGAAAAACATGCTGTTGGCCCAGTGGTTTTGCTGCTTACTTGGTTTGACATTGTGTGGTCTCTCTACGCTCTTTAAAATCGGTCTCAGAAAATCCATTGTGAAAAAACTTTAATCATAGGAATGAAATGCATCCATACATAGTGGTCAAGAAAGCACTTGATTTGGAATCATTTTTAAGATCACACAATAACCCACTCT
This sequence comes from Chauna torquata, assembly GCA_013399475.1. NCBI lineage: Eukaryota > Metazoa > Chordata > Aves > Anseriformes > Anhimidae > Chauna > Chauna torquata. The sequence goes on from VXAL01011833.1 coordinate 243,887, forward strand.
GTTGTTTCTGGGTTTGCTAACAGTAACAGCCCAGTTTGCAGCTAGCTTTGTTATAAGCATGTTCACATCCATACACAATGTGGCTGAAACACGGATCTACCTGTGACTATGGACAAAGGGATCCATCTTCATACAACCTTTATTTTACCTGAGCTTGCACAAACTTGTCTCATGATAGGTGGACCATTACATTAATGTTTTGCTGTCAAGACAGGTTCCTTTAATTACTCCTGTGTTGTCCAGCATCACAAAATTATCTTTGATAGACACCCGAAAACATGTTAGAGATGCTGTCTTTATTCATGGCTTGACATGCTATCCTCTGCTAAGGTCCAACACCTGGAAGATAAATGACAGTTCTACCACACTAATTGCAGAACCAAGACTAGCATCCAGGCCACACTCCTGAATTCCTGTACCAATGCACAAAGCAGGGACAACACTGCTTCCAAGCTTGTCAAGAACATGGCTGTGTCGCAGATCGAGAATGTGGAAGGTGCTTTTGTTCTTTTATGATCTTGGAGCCAGCTACAACTGGGAGTGGGATTTAAAATGTTACAACAGCTGTAGGATTTGCAGCCTGTTTCCAATATCTTTAACACCACATTCTGAGTATTGGCATATGATAAACAAGACAGTAAATTAAAAGCTGTTGTCATGGTTTTGGCTGGGACAGAGTTAATTTTCTTCGTAGAGGCTCACGCAATGCTGTGTTTTGGATTTTTGATGAAAATAGTGGCGATGTTTCCGGTTGTTGCAGACCTGCGTCTACATAGAGCCAAGGACTTTTTTGCTTCTTGTGCTGCCCTGCCAGCGAGGAGGCTGGGGGTGCACAAGGAGCTGGGAGGGAACACAGCCAGGGCAGGTGACCCAGACTGGCCACAGGGATGTCCCATACCATATGATGTCACGCTCAGCAATAAAAGCTGGAGTAAAGAAGGAGGAAGGGGGCGGGGGGACACACATTCAGAGCTATGGTGTTTGTCTTCCCAAGAAACCATTACACATGATGAGCCCTCCTTTCCTGGCAGTGACTGAACATCTGCCTGCCTGGAAGTAGCTAACGAATTCCTTGTTTTGCTTTGCTTGCATGCATGGCTTTTGCTTTACCTAGTGAACTGTCTATCTCAACCCATAAGTTCTTGCACTTTTACCTTTCTGATTCTCTCCCCCATCCCACCTGGGGAGTGTGAGCAAGCAGCTGTGTGGCACTTAGCTGCCTGCTGGGGCTAAATCACAACAGCCATGTGTCACATTTCTAGTTGGGACTGCTGTATAGTTTCCACTGCACTTCTTGGATCCTCTTTAAAAGAAAAGGCACAATGCCCTTTTCCTTTATGAAGCTCTCTGCCTTGATGCCTTTGTTAGATGCTTCTAGGACTGAGATCATTTAAAAACACCAACATGAGTTTGATCAGCAACAAGAACCAAAACTACGCAAGTTGCATCAGAGACTTTTCTTACCTGAGACAAACTGGAGGGGTAATGTAGCCTACTGCCTGGATACCTAATATTCTTTATGCTTTTGCTAGAGATGTGTGGTTTTGACAGCTGCAGAAGTTAAAAAGGCTATTACCGCTAATTATCAGGTATTAAACAAGACTATGCTTGCAGAATAATATCAGCAAAGTTTAAGGTGAACAAAACTTAGATGTTTTGTCTGTTTGTTTTAAAGGACCCAGGGTAAGTGGGTGGTCCAGTGCTGGAAAGACTGTATAGCAAGATTCAATCATTCACCTTGAAAATTCAAAGAGAGGCAGGTGCACATTCATCACATGAAAAAAGCCTATGAGCAAAAATAAGCATAAGTGAGATGCAAATCTTTGCAACATTGAGTAGGAGATTTTGTAGAACAGATTTTTCAAAATTCATAAAAAATAGGGGAGGTATGAACAAAGCCAAACTTCAGACTAAGCTAGTCAACTCATTTCCAGGCTCTCTACAGCAAGTGGAAGAATAAAGCTTTCTGCAGGTGAAAGTGACAACGTAAATTTGTGTTTGTTGTACTCTTCCACCTACAAGCTGTTCAGAACAGATTACAATTTTATTACTCTAGTACTCAGAAACTCATGGTAAACTTGGTGCTAAACAGAAACCATTGATACTCTCCAGAGTCTGTAACATCAGTGAGCAAAGAAACAATTCAGTGCCTGGACAATTCAAGGATGACGAGATTAAATGACTTCTCTGAGGTCACACACAGAGTATATAGCAGAACTTGGAGCAATAGAGTCTTGTCTGATGTCCTTATCAGGGCTGGAGGCAGCACACCATGAACAAGGAAGGGACTGACCAGCCTTCCCCCTGAAATTGCATGCAGTCAGCTCTCATGTGCATGAGATGTTGTTCCTAGGTGTGAGGGAGAAGCATCTGCTCTGAATTAAATCAGATCCTTTTTGCTTTTCCAGTTTGTTCAGGGAATAGGAGTAATCACTTTAGCCTCAGTTTGAGAGCCAGTATGTGTACACCTAGTGCCTCTGAATATTTAAACAAATGCTGAGCTTCACACAGAGGCAATCACAATGCTTTACTTGATTGCTCAGTATCTCCCATTCACTTGGGATAATGAGAACATAGGCAAATGGAATTGCATACTTTGATTATTCACCCTCTTCTGAGAGCTTAGATATGTTGGTAAAACGGACTGAAACATGAACCTGAGGGTGAGCTTTCTCCCTGTGCTTGGCTGTTTCATGCACTGTCAGACTTTCACCCAAGCTTCAATTACTCCTGCCTTAGAGACTATCTACAGCAATGTGAAGAAACTGCCTGCATTTTAGCAGCATGGAATAAACATGGTCAGCTAACATCTAGCTTCTGCAGCAATGATACCTCTCCCACAAAAAAAGAACAATGGTAAGAAATAAGCTTATTTCAGTTTTTTCAGCATGAACACTCTTGGAGTTGGGACTCAGTTCAGAGTGTGCAAAGCAGCTCTGGAAACCAGGGAAGGGCTCTCATACTGAATTGGCTTTCCAGCACAACCACAAAGTAGTTATCTGAGTCTGTGCTATGAACAGAAGCCATAATTCTGGAAAATCCTAGAATTTACGACTGAAGACTATTCCTTTCTAAACTTCTGGGAAGCTCTGAGCAGGATGCTCAGCCCTTTGTCTTTCAAATTCATCACTATCAAGGTTACAACAGCCTGGAAGTGATATCTGGAAATGAAAGGACTGGAACTGATCTGACATTTGCTACAGAAGGAAGTCTTTCAGCCTTCTGTCTTTATGTGGTACCAGATCAGCATTCTGTCTTTAGCACCATCCTCACAAGGAGTGGGAAAGAGGTTCAAGACGAACTGTCAATTAGAATTCCCCTATACATACTACTGACCCAACCGTGCTAGTAACTAAGATAGCTATTATTTGTGCTGCAGCAGTGTGTAAGAGCCCCTGTGAAACACCAGTGGTCTTGCTTGTGCAAGGTGCTATATTTGGTTCCCCCTTCCTTTCTTGCCAACAAACTCCATGTTAATTCTGGGATGGGAGTTGCTGAGCTAGTCTTTCAAAATATTGCCTTGTACACCCATGCCAAGACGATTGATGGGGGATGTCTCCAACTGGGACATTGCCACATTTGGAATTTAGAAGCAGAACTGAGCCCAAGACATTTATTCCCAAAGTGAAACTGGCCACTCTTGCTATCTGCCAGTTCCACTCAGATGCAAATCTCTGGCATTTTCTGCAACAAGCAGCTTTGACTGATTGGAAGTACCTTTACCACCTGGCATGGAAGCTTCAGGAACCTGGAGCCTTTCAGAAGTATATTGCAGGACTTGATCTTTAGCTCCTCAGCAGCAAACAGTTTTGTATGGTAACATATTACAGCTTCCATCAGTCACTAGTGATGCAGCCTCCTTGCTACAGAGTGTTTCCTGGATGGTTTGCCTTTCACTTGCACAAGTACTAATTCCTTAACTTCAAAAATAAAAGGTTATCTCCAAAGGGAGTCTGAGATCTGCTCCTGCAAAACATTACTTGTGGCAGACCCCATTATCCACAAGAAAATGTTTCTACTTCAATGTGACAAACCATGATTCCAGGCTCAGTGCAAGAGTATAAAAATCTCAAACAGGTCATTCTACCTGGCTTTCTTGAAAAACTGATGAAGGTACTGAGGGTTCTAACTAAAAAACAGAAGCAAAGCATTCATAGCATACCAAGATCTAAGCCTCAACCAGCATGCTTTCTTCCAAGCTCCTTAAAATTCATGCAAATTCTTTCGGACTTGAAACAATTTACAATGTTTAACCTTAGTCCAAATTCGCACACTAAATAGACCCATATATTATAAACAGATTAAGAGACAAAAGTTGTAAATTCACAGTAATCTGCAACTTGTCCAAGCATTTTCTAATATAGTTATTTTAGTGATCAAGTCCTGACTAGCAACAATTTAAAGGAATTTTATTGTTTCCTTTAGACTACTTACCTTGTTGAAAACAAGTAGAAAACTATGTATATTCAAAAATAAATCACATTTTTTGAAATATAAATAAAGGAAACTGGACATCCAAGCTTTTCCAGAAAAGCATGACTCTTCAATTCTTTTTCAGTCAAATCAGCATTTTTTCCATGAATATTCTCAACTAGATGTAAAGCCAGTTTTTATTCTGAGAGTGTAGTGAATCTTGAGCAGCTACAGTTATTTATTTGTACAGTGCTTCAGGTACATTAATGACAGAAATTAGATGAACACTTTAGCAATGAAGATACTGTGCAAACACAGGATGTAACCTGCTAATACAGAAGTCAGAAGTGAAACTGAAAAATGGTGAAGCAAGTTTACTAAGCAGTGAATTACAGCTTGTTTCCCCAACCACATGTTCAGTATGTTCAGATGAATAGGTGTAGACAGTTTGGATCTTACTCTACCACACTTCACACAAGCCAGATGTCAGCCAGCTCTATCCAAAAGCCATGTAACCATATGAAAATGGCACTGTGCCTGAGCTAATACATCTTACTTTTCAGCACATGGCTTCTGAATTGGACTTCTCATATCTGTCAGGCTCAAAATATGGGCAAAGCAGATGCACAATTGCCTTCACTCACCCAGTAAAGCACCTCCAAAGAAGAATCACTCCTATGCATTTTCCAAGTGAGTTGTGATAAACTGTGATCAAATAATATTTGAAGACAAAAAAAATCAAGATCAAATACATTTCTATACAAAATGCAGTTACACCATCCTTCCCCACTAAAATGCCTCATCTTCTGTTTTCTTAAATACAGAAAATCAACAACAGCCTGTATATAGTTATAGTTTTGGAATGACAAGAAAACAACTCAAATTCTGAGTAGTTCTACATTTAGTCATGCAGTGAATTTCAATGGTAAGAAAAATTGGTATATTGCTGGCCTGGAACTTTATGATGAAATGCTTTTTTGTTAAAAATACCTGAATATCTTGGAAACAAAGTTTACTGTACTTATTTCAACAGAAATTTATCAGTATTCTTAGATCTTGGATTGAATTTCTGGCCAAAACCACACTCAGCTGGGTGGGTGCCTGGATGGATGTGACCTTATTTCAAATCCTTCCTATGCCTGATCTGAATCCCTGACATAACACCAAGTCTCATGACAGATGAGAAGCCAAGACATGTAGCCTGACATACCTAAAAGGATTCCCAGCATGGTGTCTTGCAGCAGTTCCTTATGAATCTGAGTTGTGAGTGAAAGCAAGACAGTATTAAATCAAGTTAACTCAAAAACCTCATACTACCTTAAACAAGAATAGATGAGCTCCCCATTTATAGCACACCCCCTAGAGAGGGACGTGCAAGCAGTTAACTTACTGGATCATTTTTCTTCAGGATTCAGGCTCAAAGAAAACTGTTCAGAAAGCAATAGGTAAGAACAGTACAGCAAACATTGCTTTAGCCATTCAGAGTTAAGTATGAAAATGCTGAAATTAACAAAGGTCAAACTTGCTTTTTTCAATTACTTGTTTTAAAAGTAAAGTTTAAGTGTAGAGAAACCGAACAGCAATAATATTATACTGGAACAAAGTGTTAATAGCTTTCAGTATGATACAATAAAATATAGGAGATATTGATATGGAATCACCATGAAAATGAAATCTGACTGCCATGAAATGCTGGTGTCACTCAAATCTACCCTGCAACACTGTCTGACTGACAGACTACCAGAATTTTATTTGCAAGTCAGCTCTCCTCTGATTGGTATCTTTCATGAATCTTATGGAGTTTTGTATCCATTCTTTTGATCTTCCTGTACCCCTAAGAGGTAGAGAAGCATTGTTATCCTTATTTCTACACACAGCAGACTTAGACACAAAGAACAGGAATAAGTCACCAAAGATCACAGAGCAGTTCAGAGAGCCTAGAACACCAACCAGGAGACCTGACTGAACATCCTATTCTCACTACTTGACCAGATTTCTTCTTGTTATATGAATTGAAAGGATGGAAGTCAATTAGCCACCTGTTGCATTGTTCAGCATTTGCAAGACATCTGATGTGTGCTAAGTGAAGAAATGTGCTGCACACATACAGGACCTCCTGCAACTCAAGAAGGCTGAAGTTTCACACATGACCAGGATCTTTCACTGTGTAAAACAAATTGTACACATTCCAGACTTCTGTTAGTATTAAACAAATGTTTTGACTGGGAGCACTGACTCCATTTCACCTCTGTTGTTTCTGATTTCCTATTGCTGTTTCCTTTCTTTCTACTCCTCTTCCAACACTGGCGCCAACACACTGGCCACACACACACAGGTCATGGTTGCTAGTAGCCAGTTGGCAGGTGGTAGATATTTTTCTTGCAGCATATGTATGTGTGGATGACTGCTCTTGCTGTGTGACTGACTTAGTTGCTGGCAGTGCTTTTGGCTGGGGTATACTCTCTGGCATTATTTTAGTTCCAGCCATTTGATGGGCTGACTATTTTGTTCTCCCAGACAGTATTTTTCAGTATCTTTTTTTCTCAGCCTGAGACAGCCATGGCTGTGTGGGTGCCTTTTAAAGATGTTTGCATAGCTCCAGGCCTTTCTGTCACCTTATATAGCTGTGAAGGAGACTGTGGTGTGTAGGTACCTATGTGTGTATTCATTTAATGCTGTTCCTAGTTATGCACCTTCCACTTGTATGTGAATTTGTGTCTCTATGTGCATACCTGCATGCACGGCCCTATGCCTTCCTGATTCTGCGCATCTATGCCTATGCGTACATACTTCCATTGCTGTGTCCATTTGCACATTCTGCATATACCTGAACACGCATCTTCCTCAGTGTGAATGGATATGCATCCTTTTCTGTACCATATCCTTTTAATATATACAGAAAAATTAACTTTAGCAATACTTTAGAAGTCAAACAGCATATATTTGAAAATATTGTAATTCAGTTTGCATGTTCATCCTGAATTCTGCTTCTGTGCACATACATCTGAGAATCTAAAATCACATCTGGAACATTGTTTATTTATAGATTCTTAGTTAATTCATGCTTGAGACAGACCTGCCCTAGGAAGGTTGCATGGTGAAGGAATCTCATGCCCCTCTTTTATTGCAAAAGCTGGTAGATTTGTAGAGAATGAGACAGATGATTACAAGAGGAAGGACCTCTGGATCCTTGATCCAGTGTCTCCTTCCTACAGACTTCCCTTTGCAGTCTATATATCCTAGATTCAGTCTCCTTACCTAGTTTTTCATTCTAAACTCAAACTCATTTTCTAGCAGTTTCCAGTTTTCCATAGCTATCCATCTCTTTGCTTTCCAAACTAGCTGCAGTCTCAGCACCAGAACTATTAATCCAAGTTTCCTTTGACCTTTAGCATCTTTCAGTTACATGCCCACACTATCTATTCCCTTCTTTTCCCCAGAATACCTAAACAGCTTCCAATTCATGTCCCCTCTGCCTTGATTGTTAATGCCTGAAACACACTTTCCATGTACAATGTTTGATAACCATAACAATATGCCACTGTCAAGAATGTAAGAATAAAAGTAGATTTCTGTTACTATAAGCAGATCTAGATTCCTGTAACACTTGAAGGACAGACATAACTTTTGTTTTAGAAGCTCAGAAGTAAAAGTGACTCAGAGTATATGAAAAGCAATGGCCTAACTGTATGATTCAAGCAGTAATGAATGTTTATGTAGTAGAATAGGACATACAACAGCAGGGAACATTCCTGAAACAGTTACAAAATTATTTTCCATGCACTAAACTCCCCAATTCTGTCTGGCAACATTTTTGTTGAATGATAAAAATGATTATATATATGTGTATATATATATACACACACACACAGCACTGGTAAAATGGTGACATCAGTCAGCAAGTGATGCATATGGATGCCCACTGTGTACTATCTGATGAGAGGAAGACAGAAAAGGAATCCTCACTTCTCTAACCACAGCCAGAACAGTCAGGAAAACATTCCAGGGAGGTCATCACATCTTTACCTCAAACAATGAAAAGACAGGAAACTATGATAGGCAAGACCAAAGTAGCCCACGAGGCTTATCTACAGAAAGAAAAGTGTCAAAGTGAGATCTCAGAAACACACTCCAATAGCATATCATAGACACATAGGTGGGCAATGACCTGCAAGTGCTGTCAGGGACCATAAGCATGTAGCCCAACCCAGAACCGTTTGAAAAATAAATGGAAATCCTTCCAGAGAGTCTTAATGGCATTGGATAAGTGCCATAACACTTCTTTACAGAATACATTTTAAGGGTCTAGTCTGATACTTCAGTACTATTTGAGTAACTGGGAACTTTTCAAAGTCAGTGTCAGTTTTGAGTATGCCAGACCTAGACTTTTGTGCTCAAGTACTCTTGTAGTCACCTGATAACAGCAAGCCTTTTCCAGAAGCCTTCCACTCAGTCTCACTGAAAGAATGGGGATGTATGCAATCCATTATAGCTTAAGACAATTATAGCCATGCTGTACAGTTATACTGGCAAGAAACTTTCAGTGTTAAGTATGTGGTTCAATGGAGAAAGTGTTACTGGCTGTGCTGCACCAATGACATTTAAAGAAACATTCAGGCTATTCTACTAGGGGTGTTTCAAAAAGGAAATTACTTATGTTTACTCTGGAACATTTAACAGAAATTTTTCCTGCTCACATGCTACTATTAAACTATACAAGTTTTCCTACTACTACATAACCATTTTTCTGTATCCATGAAAGTATACTGGAAATAGAATTGTTCAGAATGTAATAGAATTTTGTTTTCATTACTATTAACAATAGATTTCACTTTCTACCAAAGACCTGGTACTGCAATTCATGCTGCACTAATTACTTTCCTCTTGCTTAAAAACAAATGTGATTGAACTACCGCAATGACAACACTATCCATTCAAAGTTAGGAACTTAATTTCTTAAAATTTTTCAACCTAGCTTAGATGGCTAGAGCTAGAATTTTCAATCTACAGAATACACCAAACTACATCAGTTTCTTTCATTCAAATCCTCCCAGGATATCACCTGCTGTTTTACAGTCATAGCCCCTAACACTAGGAAACAAGCATTCAGCCTCCTTTGACCACTTGCTCGCCTTTCTAATGCCAGTGTAAATTTTTTTATCATTATTATTTATACTGAAATAGTACCTTGGAGGACCCACTATATGTACAGTCCCTGCCCAAAGGACTTCATCCTTGAATTGTAAAATAACTACATGTTCCATTATGACTTTGTTTGAAATATATCACTCTTCGGGCATTCTGACTTAGTTAGCTTCACTTAGCAAGTCAATACTTCTTTCAGCAGCTTACCAAAAGATATACACCTCTATCCCTCCTGAGCTATTTGTTCACTTAGGGTTATAGACTCATCTTTAAGTCTGACACAGCCTTCTTATACATAGTAATTTATGAATGATTTCCAAAGCTTCCTTTTTTCATTCTGAATGACTTTCAAAATAAATTTTAATTTATAAAACATACGCAATTTTAGAAGACCAACATAAACATTGCAATTACTTCAAAGTAATATTTTAAAGCTGTTTTAATTTATAAAATCTTGAAATTAAAACCCGGCTCTGCATTGCTCTCTATCTTAATAGCTCTATAAGAACTATAAGAGATTAAGTACAAAATTACTCAAGTTGCTGAAAAGTCTTGTGATCTAAAGCTAACTGAAGTCTTCCGTAAGCTTCATCCAAATGATATTGAAATACATCTTCTTGCAAAGCAAAGTGCGAGAACAAAAGAATGTATATAGTACTTATTACACACTGCATACATATTCTGAAGACAGAAAATAATAAAAAGTGAACTATAAAACTTCTTATTGCACAGCCTAAAATATTTTACATAGAATATTTTTTTAAAAGAATGCTGAAAAGTCAAAATGACACACTGGATGAAAAGATACTTTGTCCCAAGGGTAAGTACTGCAGCAACCAATTACATCTTAAATTGCAGGAACAAAATTAACTAACTTAATGGAAAGCACCACATTGCAATAAAAGATATCATATACAGATGAACAGGAATTGAGAATGCTATTTATTTGACACAGCAGGTATAATATACTGTACCTCTATACCTCCTGATGGAATATTTCTAAATGGGCTACCCATATTTTGCAGCATGACTGCGCTTTGATTTATGGAGCCAAAGTAAATGATATGCTTCGCCAATAAAAATTCCTTGCAAAGGCAGCTTTTTCCATTTCATTTTAAAGTGAATATGAAAAGAAACACAGACTTTAACAAACATCACTACGTGAAATGTATGATACAGGTATGAAAATATGTCTGTATATGTATACAAGGGTATTTTCTGTACTGAAACTATTTTGGATACAGGAAAGATGGCAAATCACATCCATCCAGAGAACACAAAAAGAACTTCCTGGCTGAGGGGTGAAAATAGTCTATGAGAATAACTCTCTGGATTGTTTCACAAGTGAATGAAATCTCCTCAGTAATTGCATTACACTGTGTTAACAGAGGGCACAGGGGGAGGTATTGATGTGCTAGCTGCTCGGCAAGTGATAGGAGACTGTAGGCAGTTGATGGATGTAATACACAGCAAACTACAAGTTACATGGCATGGGAAGACTACTGTACCTGATACACTGATGGTACTGGCATTGCCAGCACATGAGTTTCATCATGTTTAGCCTCCATTTCACTTTCAATGCTGCTATTTAGCTGGTGAAGAAAGAAGTAGAACTTAACACATTAAGTTTAGGCAGCTAAACTTTCCCCACCCTTAGGGATATTCACAGGATCCAGTTTTATTCACTTCATTGCTCAATCTGAGCAGCTCCTCTCCCTGTACTGCACTAATTTCTAATTGCATCATTCTTTAGTCTTTTGGTCCCATGGCATTCTCTGACCACTTCTTCCTACCTCTCCCTTGTATTTGTGAAACAGGCTTGCACTGAAAAATCTACTTCTGGAGACACTAGAAAGGCTAAAAGTCATATTTTTCCTATTCATGCCTCATCCACTGCCACAAAGACTCCCCATATAAAGTCATATAGTCAAGTCAGAATTACTCACTTTCTACATCTCTTGACAAAACCACAGTTCATATTGACAGCAGCTAACAATACTTAGTATCTGGAAAGGGGAAGAGAATACTGTTCAGAAACACTGAATGAGCCAAGTGAATAGACAAATGTTTATACAAGATTTGATTTTCCTTTACATTGTTATGATGCCTATTCAGTTTTGCCACTTCACCTACAGGCAGAGTTAAGCAGACCATAACTACTACAAAGGATGATAAAGTAATATAGTTGCTCCGGTATGAAATCTTAGAAACAATCTTATTTGCTGCCAAAAGAATAAGCAGTGTTCTCCTCCTTCCCGTCAAGCAGGGACACCTTCCTCTGAGAAAACCATTTTCTAGGAAACTGCTTCACAATGGTCCCTCTCCTGCCTTCCCAAGCTAGCAGCTATTTAAAATCTGGCAGCTGGGATCCTTGTCACCTGTGCTTATTTATTTTCCCCTCAAAAAGGCCAGCTACTCTTCTGGAACCCTAAAAAGGCATATGCCCTGTCATTAGGAGGACTTTCTTCCCTGTTCATCATTCTACTGTTGAATCACTTCTCACTGTAATAAAGCAGGGATTATTTTACAGTGATCTGTAATATGTTTTCAGTGACATTTGTTATAACTATGTTCTGCTCTAAAAGATCCTGTAACATGGGTCATGAAGCAGAATCCCTAAATTTATCAGTTCCCTTTGGAATAGTTTGCTAGAATCCTTATTTCTTGGGAATAAGGAGAAAAAAATGAGTGAAGTCTCTTTGGCAATAACAAGTAACCCCATGATGAACTTGTGTTCTGAGTCATGACTGCAACCGGTATTAAATGCAGACTGCTAAGCAGGAAGATGAATGTAGTTACAAACCGTCTTTGGGGATCAAGCACCACTGACAAGCACTGGAATGCATTGTGGTAAATACATCCCTTCTGAATGCATCAGGAGCAGCAGGTTTATTCAATGTCTGGATCACATTGCCGTAGCTCTGCAATGGCTTTCAAGAGCTTATAAAACATATGAGCAAATTAAGTGAAGGCAGTAAATAATAATAAAATACTTTACATTTCCAAAGGACTTTGATCCTAAAGCTCACAAGGAACCTAATTATAATCATATTTGGGCATGAAACAATGTCAATTAGCACCCAGTAACATTTTCCAAAATTCCTAAATAACAGCTTCCTTCTGAAAATGCCACTACATGCATGTACATCTGCATCTTTAGACACCCAGATACCTTTTTAAAAAAAATACAAGTACATAGGTGCCCCACTACATTTACATTGCCTTATAGGTTTCAGTTTAACAAAAACTTTAGAATTTCATTTTGCAAAGACCCTTCTGAAATAGCAAACAAAAATCAAATGTAAGCTTTAAGTACTCTGTTCGGCCATTTCATGAAGGTGCTGGTTGGAAATAAGATTTAAAATTCCCCCCATACAAGATTAAGTCAATTATCATACTTTCTACATTGTAAATGCAGAAAGAGATGCAAAGAAATCTCCCCACAGAGCACTAGCTTACATCCACAAGCATCAGAAAGTCAGTGCTCCCTCTCACCTAAGCTAAAGAACTGTTCCTCATTCTGCACCACATTCTCCACCGTCCTTGACGTGAATGTTCCCCTGTGGAGCTCCGGTAATAGAGTACCTGCCAGCTTTGAATACCTTAGTGCCCTACCATGTTCTCTGCAACACTGACATCCTTGGGAGTAGTGTCCAGTCTCAATTTTACAGCATTTAGTGATCTACAAATCTCACTCTTCTGCTCTAGTGAATTCTGAACTGGTGCTACACTAAACTCTCCTTGGACTACAACCTGCATCTACCTCCATGTTCCTGTAACTGAAGGTGGCAGCACCACTGTTTAAAATGAATCATTCTCGATTCTGTCAAATTTTCAGGTGTCTGCAACTACAGTCACAGTTCCCTTCTTTACTGTATTCTTTTCTTACTACTTCTTTACGGAAACTCCTCACCCTATTCTTCAATCCAGTGCCCCTTAGTTTCTATGACTGTCTTTCAAAACACATTTCTAATGATATCCCTTCTCATCTGGTGTCTTTATGCAAAATACCATCTTTTTTTCCTAAAGAAGTCAACCAATAGGTGTGAATTCCAGACCTGCCACCGGGCTGAGAGCTTTGAAGCTGAATGAAACACACCCCAAATCAAGACTGTTTTTAAACAGAAAGGAACCAAAATGATTAAAGTGGATAAGGAAGATGTGAAAAGCACTGTATTGAGCAGGCCTTTGTTATTTAGTATTTCTTAGGGACCCACACTGCACATAGCAAGGAGTTGCTACTGAGTGCGGAAATGAGCCATGGCAATTTTTTAACGTGCTTTGTTATGCTTTAATAGTCAAAGCCATTAAGCTATAAAAACATAACGATGCTCGTAAAAACCTGACACTCCTCACTAAAGACAGGGCCATTCGAAGCTGCCTCTGCTCCAACACAGCCCTGCAGAGCCACTTTACTAGCTGTCTGACTCCCAGCTCTGGGACACAGCGGCACCGTGGCTGCTTTCAGCTCCTGTGGAAGGAGCCTGACCCACTAAAAACAAAGTAGAGGCTTAGAGCTTTGTTTGACTACAAACTTTTACGGCCTGCTGCAGCCCTTTCCAATTTCAGAACGCATTGCTTCATGGCTTCACAGCTGCCTCACTGAGCAGAACCACAGAGGTTAGACCTTGGTAGAACCAGAAGTTCACTATGCAACCTGCCCACCTGATTTGAGCCACTTCATTAGATCATGCCAGTTTCTCTTGTGGGGCTCTGGGAGATACTAAGATGCTGGCAACATAGGTTAACACATTTGTTCTAACACATACAAGTTGTTCTACATCTTAGCATCAGAATGCCAACCTCTACATTTGGAAATTTCTTATTTGCTTGCAGTTTATATATATAAAAGCACAACAAGCCAATACCAGTGGTCTTTTATTTATGTAAAACAATGCACTATGTCTTGAAAATGCACCTTGCATATATAGCAAAAGCTGGTAAGGGTTTCAGTAGCCTTTAGTAGAAAAACTTTGAGTAACTGTTTCAAATAGAGCCCTGAAGAAGCTTCCATCTCCTGAAATCCCCAGAAGGTAATGTGCTGCTGAAGAACTGCAGCTGAATACTTTGTTAAACTGATTTTGAACCAACCAGGCAAGTCAGATATCCATCTGATGGGAAGGTGTGAGGAAAGCATCCATAAGACTATCACTAACAATCAGCAACTGCTGACTGACTTAGCAGTACACTTAAATTTCTAATACGGAAAGCAAATTATTTATTTACCTAGCAGTTCTGAGACCTTCTTTCCATGCAAGCCATGGGCAGCTTGTTCTGCACTTCAGAACCCTTCTAAAGAAGGTCATGATGACAGATCAAGCCAGTTGAAGAACAGAAATCAGATTTAACATTTTATTGGATTTGCACAGCTGCTGAGATCTTTCCTTAAGATGCTGATAACTCCGCAACAGAAGGTACAGATCTTACCGAAGATCTGGAGTTTACAAAGGATTTAGTGTGGCTTTTTAGGAAATCTGTAGGACACAATCACACAACACATCTAGTGTCTACACTTGCTACTACTACCATCTTATATTAAGAAACAATGAAATAGGAACTGAGTTTGCAGATTTACAACTTTTGTGCACAGCTTTTTGAAGTTCACTACCCAGTCTGCTATATATCACTCCATCCTTTTATAAATGCAAGGCCGAATTAGACTCATTTTTTCCATCTGCAAGATGATACATAGGAAATAAGGCTGGGAAGAACATCAGAAGGTCACCCATTCCATTCTCCTGTCCCATGGCAGGTTCAATTCCACCTAACCATTCATCACAGATGTTTGTCTTTCACATCTATAAAAAGCTCCAGCCTCTCAGAGTTCACATTTATTCTAGTGCTTCAGGGTATTTCAGTAAAAAAGTTCTGTTAGCCTTCTCAACAACAGGAAATCTAGCAAATTTGACACAGCTATTCCTCACTGCTTCTGCAAATGTTATATTTATTAAATCCCATATGCATTCTTTTGAACATAAGACTTGGAATATTGGACAAAAAGAAAAAGATAATGCTGAACATTACTAATGCATGCAAGTAGTCTCAACCTAGCTTTCCATTCTAAGAAAGGATTTGAAGTAATATCATTTGCTCTCCTCATTTCTTATTTTCTGACATTAGGGATTAAACGTTTTTTGGTTTTATGCCCAAATGCCTTAGGAATGTAAATTTTACACCTATCTGAGGGTGAGTATGATAGTCTACTGTGTTCTAATCACAAGCTGATTACCCATATTTCTGAGTTTCTCCTTCCTACTCATCCCCACCAGGAATGCAATAAAGCTGGGCCAGGGGATTCACATTAGCTTGCAGAACATTATCAGTGCTGTGCATAAAGTGGAAACAGCTATTTGCAGAAATTGCTAGTATGGAAAAAAACAATGCACCATGCCATTACTGGTGCATAAAGGGACGGCCATGCCATTAGATCAGTGATCCTTTCAATCCAATACCAACTAACCCATCAATTAATGGCAGCAGATTTTTTTAGTATGTTTGTTCCTTTTGTACCACTGACTTGTTGATACTCTAAAAAGTTGTATTGGAAGAGCAAATTTTCAGAGTAAAAATGTATTCAGGTTGCATGCAGTCATGCCTCTAACTATTGAAAAATCTAGTGTTAACTTCATAATTCTGCCTCCCTGATATTTATCTGCAAGCTTTTTTTCATTCTTTTGCTATGAAGCAATTCCAAGTAAGCCCTATGGAACTTCTAATTCTTTTTTTTCCCCTGTAGAAGAAGTCCCTCTGCACAGAGTTTTGGAGGAAGAGCTGGAAAAGCGTTGATTTTGCATCATTCCTACAGATTAAGGGTGTTTTTGAATTCATAAAATATGCCATGAACAGGCTTAGTTTACTTAGGCGTACATCTGATTAATGGAAGCAGGGGCAACCTGAAATTTATAACTGAAAATATCAGACAGATACCAAGAGCTAGTATATCTCACTTGGAATCATGTTTCTATTTTCTCCACTCATACTTCAATCCATTCTATGTTGTAATTGGAATAATTACATTCCAATTGGAATAATGCTAATAGCTTCAGAGTTATATAATGTTAATGAAAAGTTAGTGTGAGATTGAAGTACAAAGCATTTTATTTCAAAGCTTAATTTCAGTTTACAGGGAATGAGAACTTCAGTGGAGTTTCAGCTGATGATTTCTGTGGTTGCTGTTCTGGCATGATCCCTTTCTGAGCAAGCCGGGATCAATCACAGCAAGAGTTTGAAAATGACAGGGCTGAATTCACCTTGGGTGCAACCCAAAAGTTAACACAGTGACATTACACTTCGGCCTACAACTTCGCGTGACAGAACAGAAAACCTCCCCTTAGTATTCTTTTACAACAAGCAAAATACCCACATGAAGCCAAGTTACACAGTGATCTATGAAGTCAGCTTATACATGTGTAAATTCTGCGTACTACCAGAAATTGGAATTCTGTCTACGGAAATGACAATAAAAACTCCACTTTGACATCTGATCACCTTCTCTTTTTTTTTTTTAAATCAGTATTGAATATACAACAGGGATGATAACCTGAATGACTCTTTCAAATGGAATAGCTGAACGGTGAATGCCTCAAATTTCTTCAGAAAGAGGTGAGATAGGTTGGCACCTCTCTTCAGAAGTGTTGACTCTGAGAAGATGAAAAACACATGCATTGAGGAAGTATGGAAAAAGGGATATCTAGAGAAGCAAATTCTGCCTAATCATTTAAATGCCTGAATGGATTTCCTCCTCTAGGGAAGGAAACATGGTAGCATATCTGCCATACTTCACAAAGATATGTCACAAGTCAGGCTTCAGTACATTCATAGTTGCCTTTATTCATTTCTGCACTTCTGCCCCTTCTGAAAGGTCACAAGAACCACTTATTCTTGCATTGACTCCCTGCTGCGGTTCTGGACCTCCAGAGGAACCAAAAGCCAACAAGTTTGAAATACAAACATGTAAATTTTGCATATTAATGATAACATAATTCTTGTTGCAAGTTCTCTATCACTTGTAATTAAGATTGCATGAATCCTTAATACAGCCATTATAGCTGAAGGCAGATCCATGAGCACCAAGTGCATCTCACTGAGCCAGGAGCTCCCAAAAGCACTATACACAGGTGCACAGCCAAAGCTATTATAATGGTCTTCTCTGGTCTTAGAAAGCTATGAATATGCAAAAGCTGGAAACGTTGAGGCTACCTAACAGTGCTACTCACTGGAGAAGTGCTACAGGATCTCAACTGATCCTAACTGTCATCCTAAGGACACGAGTGTCCCATATACAGGAGGGCAACGGGTTAGCCTTGACTTAGGGCCACGCTTGCCACCTACTGGTCAGGCGCAGCTCATCATGCTTCTAAAATACTCCAGTATTGGTCTGATCTACTCCACCATGTGCAGAAACTCTTCTGTACTATCAGCTCAATACATCCTCCTCTCATCTGCAGCATTACTCAGACTAAGAAAATCCTGGAGAGATCCCAACCCAATTTGCAAGGAGATCTTTACAAAACCAGCTGTGGTCATGGATTGCTCCCAACTGCTGCTGCCTTTCCCCAGATTTCTTCAAATTTCAATTGTAAACAGGAGTCTGGAGATGCATATTACAGCTGGCCATCCTAGCATTGATACTGTAGTCTCACCAAGCCTACCTAGCCCATCTCCCATTGCTGCTTGTTCTGTTGAAGAGCACTGGTGTTTATGCTGGCAACTGTTGCTCAGCAGGTATCACTTGCCTGTTAAGTTCACCAGGCTGAGCTCTGAACTTGTACTGAGCACTGACCTCAGCAAGAGTCTTTGCTGCCTAGGAAACAAACTGAGTAAAAGGACAGGGAATTCAAAGCCCTATAGGTTGCTGGCTGGAGCATAAAGGCTGGTGCCTAGGGCTGCTTGAAATATTTCCTTAAAATTGCTTTTGAACAGGAAATTGGATTTAGCTCCCCCCCAAGCTGTCTACTTTTGCTACAGCAACAGTCTGAGTGTTTGGATTGCTTTGTGCTCTCTTTCTCCTGCATGGTCTGTAGTTTTCCACCTCACAGAAGGAGAGGGCATATACCCAGCAAGTACAACAGCCAGGCACTCGCGATACATCCTCTCACATAAGGAGATGTCTCTCAAACAGTGACAGGAGCTACTGCAGTTCACTTGAGTTCCAAGGCAGCATTACCAACCTGGTTTTCAACTAATATGAGTTACCACTGGAATTTCCACTGGGAAAATTCACTTCCCTTTCTTAATGGGAAGAAATACCTATCCTTTTTCTCCCTAAATGACTCTGTGTGGTGATGCATGGGTCACTGAAAAGTTGAAAGTGCCTGCCATAAAATAAAACAAAACACTGTCTATATTTCAGGCCAGTACCTAGTAACATCACAGAATTTCTACTTTTGCTGATACCAGCTGACATCTCTGCTAGGTTAAACTGCCAAGATGAAGGGTTTGCACTTAGTAACCTACACATGGAGAAAATCCTCCAGCAGAGCCTGGCATCTTGTGGGTAGCAACAGAATGGAAGATGCTTTTCTGATAATTGTCTAGGCTATCCTCATTAGAAGCATAAACAGTGGACCTCAAGGCAGAAACACAAGCCCGTGACTTCAAATAGCCCTGTCATAAACATAATATTTTCTGAAATTCTTCAAATATGGAAAAATATATCCCAAACCGCCAGCGAGATAAAACTGGAAAAGAGGTATTTGTGAAATTTTCATTACTCATGGGGATAAGGCATTAATATATCAATACCAGTTACATACAAATTACGTGAAGAGAAACTGCAGTTAAATCCAGTCTTGCAAAATGCTACTCCTGAGGCTGAACAGTGCCATGTGCCATCATATTCCAGTAAAACCAACGAAAGAGGAAGGTGCTCTCCACCTCACACAGCCAGCCACTTACAGTGAAATTCATGTCCCAAACATCTTAGCTAGTCAACAGAGTTCTTTTATAATCAATGAAAAGCTACAGGCACTCCAAGAGCACAGACCACACAAACACCTTTGGACATTACTATAGGGTGCACCAAGTCATGCCAAATACGTCACAGTTTCTCCCTCACTGACTACAAAGGTGGCCTAACACGACCGGTTCAGAAACAATGCTTGCAATATAGACATTGAAATGAGAGCACAGGAATACTACTACTTGCGACTAAGCGTAAGCTCCCTGATATAGGGATTCTGCCAGGCTTCTCTCAGTTTACAGGGCCTGCAAATACCCTTATTAGTGTTTTAGGCCAATATATGAATCGCTGGGAACATAGCTGGGGGGTACAGATTAACTTCTCTGGGACCAGTGAAAGCTCCATGCTCCCTAAGAAAAAGCAAGCCTAGGAGAGCCACAGAACTGGCCAGGCAGGAACCTCCCCCCAGAGCACATCCCCACAGTACCTGAGCTGGGCAAGCAGAGCAGGGCAGTGATAGCCATAGGTCCTACAGCCAGTCCACTGATCAGACAGCAAAAGCAAAGCAACAAGTCAAGTCCAAGGCCCACACCAGGAAAGCCAAACGGCAACTCAGGAACAAGACTGGAGATACGTGCACTTAGGAGCATCACACAAACAAGAGCTGACCCCTCAGGTCTGGACTTAAATGGTGCTCCGGGGCCGTGAGCTCAGGGTGGGGCTGGAGGCCCCAGGTGAGGCTGCTCAGGGCAATTAAGGCCTATTGGTGCACTGCGGCCGATAAAACCAACTATAGAGCTGATCTTTATCGCCACTAACATTCACTCATCTTGTTTATTGCATGTATGAACACCTGGCATTTGGGAAAGCTCTCAGAAACTACACTACGCCAACAATCCTTATATATGTACCAGTCTAGAGACATCAATACATTTCACACTCGCATGTATCCTCACATCACACATCTGAGGTAAAGATTATAACCATTTCACAGATATGAAGGCACAGAGTATTTTCTCTCATTTCCCAAAGAGACTGCTGTAAATCCTAGTCTAATGTCCTGCATTTGTAACATCCTAGCAGCAATCAAAGAGTGTCAGCAAATGATGGGAACTGAGTCTGTGCATCTTGGTTTGTAGTTCCTTACTTTTTGTAATTATACAGCACAGACAGTGTGGTAGCATGTAGATAGAGGCAATTCTTGCTTCTTAGCAAGATAGACAAAATAAACTTTTGTCACTAAGATGAAGGATGGGAAGCCTGGCAGGGGGAAAGGTTGTTCTTGTACAGGCTGGAAGATGAGAGAATGTGGATCCAGAATGGAAATCCAGGGTGAGAGCATGTTCTTGAGCTGATGGGATGGACTGGGACAGTTAGCGCTGTTTCTCGAGAGGCAAAGCTTTCCCTGCCAACAACAGGCACTGCCTGCTATGCCGAAACTTTTCCGCCCAACATCAAGAGCCTTCCAGGGCTCTGGATCAGCTCTGACCATTCTACCTGCTGTAACACCTACACAGCACTACGCTGCTTTGTTTCTTTTTTGGGTATGAAGATAATTTCACTATTGTTCAGAAAACCTGAACAACATACAAAAGCCTTTTTTACTGACCATATATCATTCTTGTCACACCATGTGATCTTGGAAGGAACGTGAAAAGGGTTTTAGAGTTCTGCCATTAGTTTCTAGGAGAACCTGCAGCCCACGCATTTCATCCAGTTAATTTCTAATCAACGCGTTACATACTTAAGGAATGGTCTTGTACGGGCCTAGCTAACGCGTAGTATTATACATAGCATGATGTTTTTGTGAGTGAAAAATGAATGAGCTGTCCTATCATAAGCAGTAACCAGAAATTTGGACTGAAGCCCAAATTCAGTAATAATTTATGTTTCATCAACTTCCCTGGAGTTTTAACCTTCATTATCCCTGCTGCTGATTTTACTACTGAAAGAGTCAGGCAAAATTATTTTAACATAGATTTTAGAGTTCTACCTCTAAAGGGAGTTAATAAGTTATTTTATCATAGAACAAAAGGAATAGATTCCCTTCCTGGTGCCATATATCTCCTCCTATATATTTCTTATTTATTTCCTACATCTATGTTCTACAACAAAAGAGGCATGGATCACAATAGTTCCTTTGTATAGATGTCTCTAATTCTGTAAGAAAACATTATTTGCGTTGGTTTTTTTTTCATATATAAGCTGTTATTAATGGTGTGTAACACTACTTATATCATGATGATTTTAGCAGGAAGCTTAGATATGCAATTTAAAATCTTGAATGCATTGCTCTAACTACAGGGAGACTTTCTCCAAGTCCTGGCTTGCAAAGCTTTGACTTGAGCTATTTAAGAAGAAGAAGAAGGAAAAAAAAAGACTCTACTTGGCAAGAGCTTTAATTAGCACAAATTTCCACGCTAGGAATATTATTCTGCATGAGCAGAAATTGCATAGCTCTTGCCTCTAGATGCCTTAGAGATGCCATTGATTGGCCATATTCAGAACAGGGGAATTATGTGACCCAGTGCTAATTTGAATTCCTTTACCAAACACATTTTTATTTCATCATCTCAGCTGCATAAAAGAGTCAAAGTACCAGAGCTTTAAAGACTTAGAATTCCTGCTGTTCTGCAATAAAATAAGGCAAGAAATATTAGCCATCCCTGGTTGATTCTTTAATTCTTTCCCAACAATGTCAAAGTATCAGTGTCCTACAGGTTTTAGTGCAGGTTAAAGACTGATACAAAGTGTATGCCTGAATAGGAGTTTGGAGTGAGTTAAGGAGAGAGAGAACATTTTAATGGGACATTGGTCCAAAATAGCCCAGCTTGTTCCTACCTCCTGCTGCCTCTTCCTCCTTTTCACAGGACCTTGATTGTATAGAAACAGTACAGACAAAAACCACAAACAACAAAAGGTTCGCTCACACCCCCAGTGGAGGTCATGAGCATGCTACCATGGAGAAAAAAAAAAAAAGAAGCATCAAAGGATGGTTTGGCTTATTTATAAGCAAAGATTAATTAATGGGAGGTTTGATATTTTAGCAACGTACATTTGGACAAATTTGTATTTGCAAATTGTTCGTTTCAGACAGTCAAGGGGCACAGAGCAATGTGGCTTGGTGCTAATTTTAAAAATGAATCAAACCTTTCTTTGCAATGATCCAAAAACTACAAACTTGTGGTTCAGAGGCTTTCAATAGTATCTGCTCAGATTTGACACTCCAAGGTTAAAAAAAAAAAAAAAAAACACAAAAGAGTTGTTATACACAGCAACAGTAGCTTTTTCCAACAATTTTTCAATTATTGCATTGTATACTCTCCAAGAAAAGTAACTGTCTTGGCTGCTGGAGGATGAGATTTAAAAAAAGAGGCAGAATGATCAAATTCCCTAAAAATATACCACGCTCCCTTATAGGCTGCCTTAAAAGTGCTATTCATTACAACAGCTTGTATATCCACTCGGTGACTATAAGCTATGATTCCGAACTACCTATGTCACATGATGGATAAGTGCAACATGCACCATTCACTTTTAAATCAACGCCCTCCCATCTAAGCCATGTAAATCCTTCAGAAATTCACCCCGGTATTCTCCTCCTTCAGATCATACATGGAAATAGCCCAATGACGAAAGTTTATCCACGCACAGCCCCTTTAACCCCTACTATTTAAGTATCTGCTCGGAATTATCAGTGACCCTCGCAGCACTCTCGGCTACTTCACACCGGGTCTTCCAGAGCGCGGACCCACTGGGGACTTCACTCTTCCCCGGGATCCGTGAAACGCACGCTATTTACAGCGGGGCCTTTCCACGGCAGCGCTGTCGGCTCTGCCGATGGAGACGGAGAAGCCCCTCCACTCCGTCCTGCACGCGTGTGTGCGCCCTTGCCTTCTCACGCCGCCCCTGCCCTTTACCCGCCCTCCGACCCTCTCCCGCTTGTTATCCATTCGGCTCTGCCTCAGTAGAAATGATTTTCTCGCCGCTTTCTCGCCCCCACCCCGCCGGCGCGGGCGGCCAGGGTGCCGTCCTGCCGCAGCGCTCGCTGCCGCGGCGGGGACATGTGTCTCCAATCAGCGGCCGAGCGCTAATTAACTTCGAGCCTTTCCCCGCTACGCTTAAAAGAGCGGGGACGCGCCGCGCGGGAGGAATGTGGCGTCCCCTCCTGCGGGCTCCCCGGCACCCGGAGCCCCTCGCACTGCCCCCATCGCCCCCCCGGGCCGCAGCCCCTAGCCCC
>VXAL01011833.1:267711-281199 GCA_013399475.1 Chauna torquata
CCGCCGCCCGCCCGGGGCTCGCCCTCCCCGGGCCGGGACCCCCGTGGGGGCTCCCCGTTGCCCCCCGCGCTGGGCGGCATCGCCCAGGACATGGTCGCTGTCCACATGCTTAAACTCTACGAGAAGTACAACCGGCAGGGGAGCCGGCCCGGCGACGGCAACACGGTCCGCAGCTTCAAAGCCAGGCCAGGTAAGGGGGTCGGGGGGGGCCGCCGGAGCCCACTCGCTCTTTGCCCCGAAGCTGCCGGTGAGTGCGGGAGCGTCCCGCCGTCGCGAGGGTCCGCGCAGCCCGGGTGAGTACCGGGGGGCCCTCGCTACTAACACGGACGCGGCGCCTCCCTTCTGCTCCGCGGATGCCTCCCCACTGCTCCCGGCTTTAGAGATTCCCTTCCCTCCACCGAAAATATCTGCTCCAAGGTGGTCACCCTTTAGAAGTCTCCGCTGCTGGAGACGCACACCATCAGCGAGAGGAGCGCTGTTCACAGGGCACTGGCTCGGAAGATCTCTTCTGAGATACTTCGAGCATAAAACTAGTAGCGGCTGTTCCAGCCGCAGGTCCTTTCCAGCGCCCCGGCCGGCTCAGAAGTTTGTTAGGAGTGCCGCCTATGGGACTGCCTGAAACTGCTCGGGATCTCGGATTCACTGCACTACCTAAACCTGAGAAGACAGATGTCTTACCTCCCTCTCCCCAGTTCTACTTGGCTTGATTATGAGGGTGCAACAGCATACATACTGTGTCAAAACTACACTTTCATTATCCCTGTCTTACTTCAAAATAAGTTGTTTGCTTAGTTAATGCTCTTTACGTTTGTTATCCTTTGCCAAGGAAACTTAAAACAACATTTCTGGAAAATGTCTTCCTTCTTTGGTTAACTCTTACAGATTATAGCTAAGATCTCAGTTCTTAAAAGTAAGAATTAGACCAGCTTCTAGAACACAACTTGTGACATGTAAGTATTCATCATATAGGCACATCTGATAGGTGAACTATTAGTGAGTGGTTACTAGACTATTGCACAACAATTCATATCCTATAGCGTGCACAAATTAAACTTCTTTCCCATGTCAGATGTAACACTAGAAGTCCTCATATTCTAGGAGCAGGAGATCCCATGGAAGGTTGTGGCTAATGAAAATGTATAGAAACCTAGGAGTTAGGATGTAAAGCAACTGCAGCCATTTGGGAGGGAAATAAATCTTGCTCTAGATCATTAGCCAGCTGCTAACACAGGTTAGGAAGGCGCTTCCACTGTGGATGGCTGTTCCATGACCACCTACTACAACTCTTACTACTCAGTGAACTGAGCAGCTGATACTGGCTGCTACCCAAGCAAGGCCTGGGGCCACAAGACTGATTTGGTAGAAATAACAAGAGTTGTGCTATGTTCTTTTTCTTTTTTAGTAAATCTGCTGAACAAGCAATTTGCATCCAAGTGGTTAAATTCAGTTTTAAAACACTGAAATAGCATTTCCTACTCACGTATAGACTGTACTGAGCAACTACGTATTGTTATTTTGCTTATCTGTCAGATCATGAAACCAAGGCAGAGATGCTTGCAGAGTAACTAGTCTAGCTAGGGTCATGCTGTAGAAATGTGCACCTGTGTCCAAAGCTCCTATCTCCTGTATTCCATCTCTATCCTATCTCTCCCTGTAACATGGCATGAAAGCAGAAGCTCCTCTGCAATGTTTTTTAGACAATAAATATTTCTTTGTAATTCATCAACCTAGTGATAAATAGTCTGAAATTAACCATAGATAACACAAGATCAAGGGAGAGGAGAAGCTTGTCTAGCAGTATGTTTCTTTCTCTATATCCTCCAAGAAATTCTAGCATTCTTCTGAGAGAAATCAGCATGGTCCCTAAGACACGTGGAACATCTGTTCTTTATGAAATACAGATGATACTTCTGATCTTATCTAGATAAGCAAAACAGACTACACCTACAATAATTTCCTTTGTTATCCCAAGCAATGGGCTTTAAAAAAAAAAAATTGCATCCTTCAGAAAACCTATAACCTTCTGTTCCTATGCTGCAGCTCAAAGCTGTTTGGTAGGGCACACACTCCACCATCAGTATTAAAGTTATGGTTGTCAAGATGAGGGCTCCAGAGTCACAAAATGTCAGTCCAGACTTTGGACTGAGATTGCTCCCTTGTCTTATGCATTACTGAGGTCTCCTCAACTACACAATTGTATTGCCACTTAGCCCTCAGAAACCAGACATCCCTTACAGGGTACGGATGGTGTTGACTGGGTTATTAATATGTAATACTTCTCCATATTCAATGTGAGATAATTGCTGTATAGCATACAAATTTTGCTTGTGTTCCAAACACAACTTCATGTTTCTCTAGCAGTACCAATAACTTCAGGAGGAACGCTTCACAAACATCTGATTGCCTCTTCTCAACTCACCTCCATGTGTGTTCACAAGAGTTCATTATTTCTCTGATAAGGAGCTGAGGGATAGGCACTTGGTTCATAGTTCAAGTTTTGCCTTAGTTCAAGGCAAATTAGTTCATAGACTTTTTTCTTTAGGTGCTTTCCAACTTTCAGGGAACTTTGTAGCTTTAGAAAACAGCAGCAATTGACCAAAGTTAGTTGCACGGTCAAGTCATAACTGGCTTTGGAGTGTAGTTTGTGACCAAACGTGAAATATCAAGTTATTGTGCAACTCATCTAGGTTGCTGAGATGGGGGAATTGGTCTTCATGGCAGCAACAGCTGCCTAAGCCATGAAACCCCCCTGTAAACTGCCTCTTACAGCTCAGGCTCGTTCTCTGAATGCCATTCATCCCCTGTACTAAATGAAGCACAGGCCTCAGTGAAGAGCAGAAAATAGCAGCAGTTTAATTAAGACTATCATAATGCATATGTGCAAGAAAAGCAAATTAAGATTTCTCAGGGAACTCTAATTCTTGCCTCTAGGGCCTAACTGTTGCTTTAACATAATTTCATAGCTTAAAATACTTTAAATTAGGTTCTATGCACATTGTTTTTGACCCAAGTGTGTTGTCAGTAAATCTGCACTGCTAATCTTCACTTACTGCAATGTAATGTTCTCCTAGGTGGTGGATTGCCTACTAAAAGCTAGTGTTCTTTCCTTGGCCACTTGCCTGTTTTTTCTATACCCACTCTTGCATGCACCCTCCCATACATCTTGCCTGTATTCCAAACTTGAAGCTGTCTACAGTTATCAGAGGTAGATACAGTCAGTAAAATATTAATAGCTTTAACGTACACAGCTAGTACAGTTCAACTCAGAGTAGACCTGGAAAACATAACAATTCTTGGCTGACAGGTTGGTAAAAGCATGAGCGATCTGATGAATTATGATAAATACGGCTATGCTATGTCCAGAACTCAAG
Source organism: Chauna torquata (assembly GCA_013399475.1). Taxonomy (NCBI): domain Eukaryota; kingdom Metazoa; phylum Chordata; class Aves; order Anseriformes; family Anhimidae; genus Chauna; species Chauna torquata. The sequence continues at coordinate 271,083 of VXAL01011833.1, forward strand.
TTTCCTCAGTCCCTAGAAAGCCCATATTTCCAGGTTTCTGGCTTTTCAGTAGCTGTAGGTTTACTCTTTTCTACAAAGAATCTTGACTTTTGAAGGATTTATTTCGCTTTGGAACGTAAAAATTAGAAATTTAGAGAAATTAAAGGGAATTAAAATTCGCTTTCTCTGAGCTATCATTCCAAATCCCCTTCTCTTCTGAAACCCTGGAGCTCTGGTGTTTGAAACACTTTTATCCCACTGATGCATACGCTTAAGTTATATCTATAGAACTGATAGTGCTAGCTGCATACAACTCCAAAGACTTGAGTAGAATCTAAACTCTCAACTTTTTTTCATAGTCTGAGCACCTGCGCATATGACTAGTGTTGATTCAAGTTTACTGATAGGAATCCTGTCCTGAACTGACAGAAATGAAGAGGTTCTCATCACAGAATACTGCTTGTCAGCTGCTCTGCCACCTATGAGCATGTTACATGGCTATCAGGACAGGCTGCTCCACTTCAATGCATGAGGAAAAAAAAATATAGATGGTGTGGATGGAAATTGCTTTTTTGAATATTGGTACTTTCAGACTATGTATGTAGTCCTGGGATTAATGAACATCCTAACCTGCTGTGCTTTAGTCCAAATGATGGCTCTAGCCAGCATACAACTGAACTGGAAGGCAGCAAGCACCAATTTAGTGGTTACCCATTACAGTCCTTTAATGCATTCTTAGTACCAGTCTAAGCTTAAGAGAGCTGGAATTATTTCCTGATTCTGCTGCCACTTCCCTGTATGTTCTTCAGCTAGTCATATTTTTTTGTCCTTGTGCATCTTATTGATCTGTAAATAATGGGGTAAGTAGTATTCTTCTTTGCTTTTGAAAAAAGGATTTTTGTCAAGGACTGTCTCCTACAGCACATACAGCACATGTTCTTGCTTGGGCCTGGGATATTAGCACAGAGTCTATGCACAAAGTAAAGTACAAAGAACAAGGGAGGTGCTGTCAAAACATTAACATCAATGAAGAGATGATGCTCTATCTAAGCGTTCTATTTGTTCCTGTGCTGAAGGAAAAACTATGTGTAAGTACTACTGCAAACATTGCTTCTGTGAAACACAGGATTGGTGACTCAAGACGGACAAAAATATTGGAAGCTTACCTCAAGCCTTATAGCAGGGGCATTTCACTAGACAACAGTCATCTTTGTCCCAAAAAGTCCAGACACCTTGGAAATTAAGTTAGATGGACTACTCTGAGGCTATTTCATAGTTTGACAGAATTAAATGAGATAATTGGTCTAAATGTTCCCTTTCACATCCTGTAAAATATACTTTGGCACACTCAAATCCTCTCCTGTGAATGATATAGATTGGAAAGTAAGGGTAGATGAGAAGGAAGTTTAGCATTTCTGTATGCATGAGACACCATTTAAAAAAAAAAAAGAAGAAAAAAAAAAGCTCTGCACAATAACAGACTGCAAAGGCGTGGTCTTTTGATTCTGGGATTACATTTTAACACACTTAAGAGGGGTTTCTACTGTTTAAATAATGGAGTAAACACTGCTTATGTGTCTTCACTCTCCTTGAAAAGATAGTACAGAGGTAACCTGAGCATAAATTGTTGAACTAGCTAAAAAGAAGCTATGTCAAACAGAGTTCGAATTTTAAAAGTCAGCTCATATTCAACAGTAGTTGTCACTGACTTCAAGCAGATCAAGTCTTAAAAGATAAGTAGATTTAATGATTTAAATAAAGCTCCTAAATGATGTACACTGGAAAGGAGTATTGCTCATAATAGTAATGGTCTCCAAAATGTGGCTCAAATTGCTTATTTCCAGCCCCTATTGTGCACTATTTATGGATAATGAACTTCATATGCTGTTCCCCACAGAGTCAGCACCCAGAGATCTTTGAGAAATCTTCGCAGTTAGCCTCTGATTAGAGTATCTTGAATATTGACTGTAAAGCTGGTTTTCAGCAAAGGATTGAAAGATTAAGGCCAAGGGTAAATTAGATAGCTTCTCTGAGCTTGAATTCATTATAAATGAAATAGAAACAAGAACTACTTTTCTTACCTGCCTGTAACAAAAAGCAGTCTAAAACCGAGAACCTCTGTTCAGAGATTTTCCTCATGTATACAAAAGGTGGCCAGTGTATTGGATGTTCTTGATGTTATTGTAATATTGCTGCTAAATATTGTTAGTTTTTTTTCCTCCTCTCATTCGCTACAGTCTTAAGCTGAAGTGACTCCAACAAGCTCCCTATACTAACTGGTTTGAAGTGAATAAGCAAAAAGTGAAGTTTGTTAATCCACTTATAGGAATAAGTTGTTTGACTGCCATTTTTTGTCTCAGATATTTATCCACATTTTCCTTGCTGTCTTGCAGAATTCTTGGCCCAGAAGCCCCTGTACTGCTTCAATCTGACATCCATGCAGGATTCAGAGATGATCCTTGCTGCCACATTTCACTTCTATGCTGACAAACGCCCTCGGCACCGGGAAGTGTTTTGTAAGCGATCCAAGAACTCATCCTGCCGCCTCCTTCACCTGCCTCCGATCCTGCGCCTCAACCTCATTTTCCAAACCATCCCCCAGAATTCTGCCTATGGACTAGTGAAAGGGAACATCACTGTGTTTCTTCAAAGGCGAGGGGCTTGGCATGCAAAGGACATTTCACACATCATAAAAGAATCAAAACGGGTTGCAGAGCTCATCCTCTGCGCTGAGCTTGATTCTGGTGAGAAACACCAGGGCTTCCCTGAACAAGTCACCAGTCATTTGCCTTATATACTGGTTTATGCCAATGACCTTGCAATCTCTGAACCGAACAGTGTGGCAGTCACCTTACAGCGTTATGACCCATTCCCCTCCAATGATGGGGACCAAAATCTGTCGCCTAATGCTTCTACTGATACCCGAGTGAGAAGGGACACATACCTCTCTAGCTCTATTCAGAACAATGAGTTGCCAGAGGTAGAATACAACAAAAACAAATACAACAAACATGACATATGGGAGAATGCCTACAAGTCCTTGAAACCAAAAGCCTCACGCAAAGACCGAAAGAGAAAAGGGCAAGAAAATATAGAAACACTTGCAAAGTCTCAGGTGCTAAATTTTGATGAGAAAACAATGAAGAAAGCAAGGCGAAAACAATGGAATGAGCCAAGGATTTGTTCAAGAAGATACATGAAAGTTGACTTTGCTGATATTGGCTGGAATGAATGGATCATATCTCCCAAATCTTTTGATGCCTACTACTGTGCAGGGACATGTGAATTTCCAATGCCCAAGGTAGTATGCCTTTTCATTGCTGTTAGCTTGCAAATAGTGGACTACAGTTCTGCCTTTCCAACTACTTCATTAGTTAGATTTTTACCTTTAGACTTTTACCCATCTCACTGTGTTCTGACCCTTTGTTCAGACTGAATAATTTAAGCAGTATTGTTTCTAACAACTTACCAGTGTAAAAAGATTCCAAGTTAATCTCTATAGTCCGAAGAGTAAGAAAAATGTCTCAGGTTTATCTTAGAAGTTCTTATTTTATATCTTGAAATCATAACATAGAGTTACAAAGCTTATTAAAATATGGTTACACACACTAAACCATCAAAGTACTCTTGTGTGGTAGCAGAAGTATACAGTATTAAAGCTAATAAAACAAGCTACTGTATCAGAGTATTTCTGAATTCTACTGGTAATACCTTAGGAGAAAAACGCAGTGTAGTGACTCAGATATTTTTAAGAAACTGCTTGTCACTTTGAAAATAAGAATGCTGGTTAAACTGATATTTGTCTCAAAATTCTCTGGTGCTTCCTTAGTTTATTAAAGTCTTAAAATTCAGAAAATCCAGTTGGAACAACAAAAAAAAAGTTGCTTTTCCATATGGGGCTGAAAATGCCAAGTAGCTGTCTGTAACACTCTAGCTCTGGTGTTTTGAATTCCTCCTAGACAAGCAGTGTGAAATTTCCTAATAAAGAGGAAGAGTTTTTTTGAATTCTAGTGGAATTCTGATTTGGCCTACTCCCAACTCATTTGCGCTACAGCAAGAAGCAGAAATTTTGGCAATCCTATGTAACACAAAAATTCTCTGCGTTTTATAGAGGGCTTTCAGATAAAGGGGGAAGGTTTGAAGCACTGCATAACATGCATGTTCATAAACTAATTATTTTGCATTTCTACCTACAAATGGCCTGATTAATCATTTAACTGCCAGTTTTGCATGTGGTCACTCTGCCCATTAACAATCACTAGTGTTTTACAGCAAAGAATATGAAAGTTCTGACACAGGAATCTGCCCTACAGGGAGTCTGATGTATGTTTGTGTTGAAATCAGTAGTATGACTGCAGGAAGAGAAGATATGCAGGCTAGTTTAAGTCAAGGAACAGTGGAAATCCAGATTTCAGGGTAGGGTGCAGAAATCTGCCCAGACTACATGTTCTTGTGTAGCTGGCCAATGCTGAACCATGTACACATAAATTGCTACATGATCTGGTAAAAAAAGCAAGCTTGCACAGGCTCATACACAATTTCACTTTTCTGTTATAGTGCAGGAAGATCATGCAACACAGTGACCGTTTAACTTATCCAAAACAAAATGCAGCCTGGGAATACGGGTCCTCTGCCATAGTCTAATGCACCATTCATACATACAAAAGAAAAAAAATTAACACACCTGGCTTCCTGTGAGCAAAATAGTATGACACAGAAAAGCTGACAGAACCAAAATAGAATGGATATGTTTCTAGCTCGAACAGTGAAATAAGTTTATATTGCTGACTTATTTAATGTCTTATTTAGAAATATTGCTTGTTATATAATAGCGATTTCCTTGTAAATCAATACTTACAGATAAATCAATATCATCTTGGTGCGCAAAAAAAAAAACAGATGCATAGATTTGGGGATTTTTGGTTTGATGCACTCTTTGGTTGGATTTGATTTGGAAGAGGTCTGCTTTTCGTTAGCTTTGTATTATTAAGAACGAAAAAAGTATACAGGCAGATTCACAACTATAACTTCTTAAATTGACTTTTTCCAACTGAACAGAGACAACTAGGATATCTGCATACTTGAATGAAGCTTCAGCTCAGGTCAGAGCATAAAAATTCCTAAATATTATGGAGGGAGAAATAGCTTTTGTTCTTGCATATATACCGTAAGTCAGGAAAGCATGTATATGATCTTTGTAGTCCTAAGTCAAAGGCTGACAGAGGCGATTCATAAAGACTTAGCCAGTGATGGACAACAAAACTTATTTCCGAGGTACTTTTTTAGAACTACGGAGAGATTTATATTCATATACCTGGGATGTTGAGAGTCATCACACTGTAAAATTATTCTTTCTTTAGCATCAGTACTTCTGTACCTCTAAAGAACTGCAATTCTTGATCTAGATACAAGACAGCTCTGGTACAAATTTTGTTGTGGCAAGTTCACCTAACTTGCTGCTGAAACTCTTTATTCCCTGACTGTGATGGAGAAGGTTAGCTTATATGGTTAATAATGGCTGGATGAACTGCTTTGCTTGCCAAATAAATGGTAGTCCTCGGTGTAGTACAAGTAGATGGGAGCATCTGCAGAGGAGAGGATATGGTCTCTCTGCCTTCATTACCACCTACTGGTGTGGCTAATGTTTCTGCATTGTGTAATACTGTCATTTGGCAGTGCAGCACTTTGTCACCCCAAGAAAAGTTAATTCTGTCTCAGTTCTGATAATGGGTTTTGATAGCACGCATATCTGGGTGCTAGGAACTGAGCTCCACTAACCAGAAAGGGTAAGGTTTGTTTATACAGAAAGTTTAAATTGAATTGCTAATGAAGACAACACAAATTATTCAAGCAGGTGGATGCTGTTGCTTAGCCAACAGGACTCTTAGATAGTTTTTGACTTATTCCTGGGAACAGTTAAGCTACAGCAGCTCAGGGTTTGTCTTGTGCAATTACCCATGACTTCTTTACTCCAAAATATGAGATCAAGCTCCAAGCTCATGCTTGTAACTTTTTCACGCAGTCATCTTATTTAGAGAAGGTTTATATGCTAAATACTGTCTTGAGACTTCAGTCCCTTCCAGATATGAGGACATATTGCCAACATCAGCTCTAGGATAGTGACTTTGTCAAGATCAACTGTGTTTCCAGCTGCCATAATACTAATGCTGCATTTGTTTGGATAGTACTTTGTTGAATTCTGTTGTCATGTCAGGATGCTGGTTCAGTGGCCATGATTATCGCTAAGAAACCAATGTTTGGACGTATCTTTTCTCTGATCTACAGTAATCAGAATACTCTTGATTTTGTCCTTGTAAGAGCATCAATTTATGAGTTTCATGTTTAAATTCCATTCTCAAAATGAAAACAAAACTTTCCTGAAGCTAAGAAGTACTGCTTACTAGGATGTGGCAGAGGGTATTTTTTGATGGGTAAACTCATGATAAAACAGACTTTAGAAGGGGTGCAAACCAGGAAGAAGGGGAGGAGCTGAAGTATTTCAGACATGGTTTTCAGCTACATCACCACCCTCCTGTTTTCTATGGTTCAAAATTTCTCCCAGCTAGGATTGTCCTAGAGGTTATGAAAAAGCAGAACCCAGCCTGCTGTATATAATTAGGAGCTAGCATTTAAGACATCAGTGCTTGCCCAGTACCATCACTATTGGCCATTCAACTCTGTCTTTCAAGCTTTCCACTTTAGCACATTGGTACAAAGGCTAATGTGAAGCTTAACCCAAGATCACTGAGCACTTGGGCCAGATTTCCAGAAGGGCTGGAAAATTTGGAGCCTGGCTGGATGTGGGATGGGTGTGCTACTTGGATCCACTGTGGATGTAGGGCTCAGGCAGCCAGATTCTGTACAAAGTAATAGTCCATAATAAGCAGCTTTCACTTTAAGCATTGTTGCTCATAATGTGTATGCTTGCAGGCATTAGAAACCTAATTAGTGCTGTCCTCTTGGTAGCCTGATTTACTCAGGCTGAATTGTTTCTAACTGGTTTCAGGGGTGACAGCTGCTCTCGCTAGACTTGGCTCACATCTATTTGTTCCTTGCAGATACTAGAGACTATATGGCTGGAGATGATCGTAGTAGGATCTTCTGCAGGTTCATACACAGGAATTCTACAAGATAGCAACTGACACTGAGAGCAATGATGGCTATTTGTTGCGTGGGGTAAACAAATTCTGTTTCAGTAGCACATTAAGATCCATGACTGTTCCAAGTAACACTATAAAATAATAAAGGAGCTAGGACGACTTGAGAAGGTTTTTTGTAAAGGTTAATGAGAGAATTAGATTCTAGAAGCTCCAGTTCTTTGAATTTCTAAACTCTGCAGTTGCTTATATTCTGTCTCTCTTGCTGTTCAGATTTGCTGACATAGCCAATGTGGGTAGAAGCTTATTTCTACTTCATGTAGCAGCTGCAAGACTAATTCACTGCTGCTTGTTTGTGGACAGCTTTGATATCTAAAGATTAAGGGTGGCATGAGAGAGCAAGCTGTTGCTAATTATGCCAACACATGCTAATTACAAAAAGGCTCTTTCCAGGATTGGGCACTTGTTGGGACTCTTTTGATAGGGATGCTCTCTTAAAACACCAAAGGATCAAGGATGGATTTCGCAGTATGTCCTTGCAACAGTTCAAATGAAGTCACTTTTGTTAAGGAACAGCTGAAAACTTTAATAGAAATTAAGGTTTGATTCTGATTTTCTGGTATGATGTTACACTTAAAGCAAATGTATCAAATCCAAACTATTCTTAAATATATCCTCTGTTATACCCATATATGCAATTACTTGAAAAATAGGGAAAATACAAGACTTTAATTCTTCTCAAAGTATCTGCTTCCATGTTGAGATTTGCAAAGTCCTTGTTTGTTGTCCCTCAGATGCCACATATACCAAATCTGCTGAAAACTACTGAAACTGTAGCAAAAAGCCAGATATGACCATACAGATCTGACCAGCTGTTACTGTACTCATTTGCTGGGACAGTATTCAAGCATGACACGTGAATAGGAGTCACTGAAGCTTCAGCCTCAGCTGTGGGATGCAGGCCATACTACTGCATCAAGTACCTGCAGCACATGCATTCCATGCCATGCTGAGGCAATGACAAAGAAAGGTTGTCACCTGTTGCTGCTTCACTGGTAAACCTGTACTTGACTGTATGTACCTCAAGCAACCAAAGTGGTGAAAACTGTTAGGACTATTCAGTTGCTCAGACTATAGTGATCAAGTGCAACTCGTGAATACATGCTTAAAAGAAAAAAAAAGATGAGTTACAAATAGTATATTATTTAATAGTTAAATGTATATCTTCGCTTTTCTTATTCTCGGTGCTGTTATTACCTAATGGCCTACTCTTCTCAAATATCTTTCTACTGCATCTGAAAATCAATAGTAGAAACAAGATGGTGGCTCAGTACCTTGAACAGTATGTAGATGTAAAGCTGTTGTGAAATCTCACTTTGTGTTTTTCCTGCTCTCCCAGCCTTTTGTTTTCTTCTTCCACTTCGAGGCTAGCTAGAATTCGGGGGGTGCGGGGGAGCCTGGTGAGGAAGGCAGAGGGAAGCAGACAGACCACAGGTATGAAGTACTTGTTTGCAACGGGCTTATGATCAGAAAAGGCTCCATGAGACTGTTTGTCTATTCTAGAGCAACTCCCCCCTGTGGAGGCTGTTTCTGGAGCACTCGTTTAAACCAGAGTAATTACTGCAGGAAAAAGTAATTAGTTCCAGAGTAGTGTACACGAGGAAAAATACGACTGGAACATAGAAATAGTTATTTTGGAAATAATTACAGTAGCCAATTTTCTCAGACAAGAGGTTAAGAATACAAGAGATAACATCTTACAACTGAGAAGTGTGCCCCACCTTAGCCCTTATCCCTGAATGTCTGCCTCCAGTGTTTAATAGGTGCAGTCATAGACATTGTTCTTCTTCTAGGCTGCTGGCTGTGCCACCAGTGCCCTCCTCTGGTATTTATGAAGGGCAGCATAAGGAGTACAAACCAAACTGTTGGATACATCCTGTGCAGGAAGGCTGGAAATGTGAGGGCATGACTATGCTGCATGGCCCTGACTCAATCACATATACTCACTTCTTTGAGAAACAAAAAAAAACATAATTGCTGTCATTTTCCAAGCCCATCTGGGAAGGTGACTTCTCATAAACGAAGCAGTAACCCTTTCCTTCTCTGTTCCAGGTTGTCCGACCATCAAATCACGCTACAATCCAGAGCATCGTAAAAGCAGTGGGAATCATTCCTGGCATCCCAGAGCCCTGCTGCGTTCCTGACAAAATGAGCTCTCTCAGTGTCCTGTTCTTAGATGAGAACAAAAACGTTGTTTTGAAGGTATATCCCAACATGTCAGTTGAAACCTGCGCCTGCCGATAAGTTCATACAAACACATCTTTAACAAGACCTGCAGTTCCTGCCTGACTACACTCGGAAAGTTGTGAATGGAAGTGAATCCACTTGTGTTGATGCCTACAATTCCTCTACAGAAAGCATGTGGAGAGCTTAAAATGATACACATGCTCATCTGGAATGATATGTCTGGCTATCATCATCCGTCTTGTATATTCACCTTCCAGGAATTCAATACTTTTACAAATATCTTTCTAACCCACCTAGCCAAGACACATTGTATTTAGTGAGAAATTTAAATGTAAAGTATTCCATAATCAAAGGACTAAAATATGTTTTTATATGCTATTTTTACTATTTTATCACTTCAGTTAACCAAGAAGATGGGAAGTGAATTTGCAAAGGCAGGCTTATTTTAAAATATCACTTTTGTAAACAAATCAAAACTTTTTGCCTAAAACACTCATACTCTTAATCTGCATATTTATACTGAAAAATGCTGTAATAAAGGGCTTAATATGTATATTTTCTTCAGGATGCAAGTATAGTGCACTGTATAAGCTTTCATATATACAGTATGTTAATACAGCCATTTTTGGTTACCCTTCCCTAATATATCACCTGTTCCACAAAAGACACATGTAATATCCCACACTTTTGGTTTGCTGGATAATTTCAATTTGTTAAACATACGCTCCGAGTAACACATATTATATAGTAATATGTTGAAATACTAAAAATAAAATAACCAAGATTTATATTTT
>VXAL01011833.1:283892-344253 GCA_013399475.1 Chauna torquata
TGCACTCTATATAATCAAACCTCATTTTAAGTTAGATGCACAACATTCTACCTAGGCACAAGGAATGGAGGCCGTTTCTACCAAGCAGAAGACTGCACCCTTGAAAACCATGACTCTTAAAACAGTTTTGATGCGTGTCATGGACTTATAGCATAATATGAGCATCCAGGGTGATGCTATGTAAAAAGAGCTAAATGAAAGCTTTGAAAAGATGCACAGTGGAGTGAACCACAGAAGGAAATGAGATTTTATTTCTGCATGGGGGATTGGTGGACTGCCACTAGAAAACCATGCATAGCCCCAGTGTTCGCCTTTTCAATAAGGCATTGAAACTCTGTAAGAGATGCAAAAAGAGAAACAAAAACAGTTAGAGAAAATACCTTCTAGAACGTGACTAAAAAAGCACTATCTGTTTATTTTATCAGAAAGCAAACTGAGAAGTAACCTGATTATACCACGCAAGTACTCTGATGGAAAGAAAATGCCAGCACTACGGGGCTCCTCAAGCCAGCACGAAAGGTGCAAGAACTACTGTCTGGAAGGCGAAGACTGACACAACGAAATAATAAATGAAGCACCAGCTTTTTTAAGTGTGAGTGATAATCTTTTAGAAAAAGTGCTACAAAAAGTGAAAAAATCCCCCATTTTTTGACATCGTCAGATAGATTCTGGAGTCCCTTGAAATGCTATGCTTTAGCCAAACACAAGTAATTGGGCTCTGCACACAGGTAGAAAATAAAAGGGCCTTCAGTAAAATGTAACAATCTTGCTAGTTCAGGAGAACAGGACCAATGCCAAGTAATCCCTTCTGATGTTACTGTTTAGGAACACAGTTAACCAGATTCCTGGATCCCAGTTGTCACTTGAACAGATACATAAGTGAGTATTTGAGAACTCTGGGCTCACTTTAAACACTGTGTATGCACTGCTAGAAAGCTAGAGAGGAATGGCCAGAAAGGACAAACTCTTGTCTGTATCTTTGTGACGAGATTTTTTTTTTAATGTAAGAGCTCATAATACTATTCAGACTTCATGGCACGTGTGCAGTATGGATTGAGCTGTGCTTAGAAAAAATGATACATTAATAGTAGAGACAAAACATGTATCACTAGATTAAATAATAAGATTCATTAAGATAAATAAATGCTATTTTTGCCTATAAATTTTCCTCTGTATCATGAGAAATTCTATCATAAGAGTTGTATTTTTGTCTTTCCCATTCTTTTCATGGGTAACAATATCTGCATAGATAATCTTCCATATCTTCACAGAGACCTCTTACTTTCTTTGTAGCCTTAGAAGGCTTAGTTCTGTTTTCATTCTGAGGTCACTGAAATAATGACTGGTTGCTCTTGGACTGGACTAACCATCAAGAATCTAAGAAATATATTATGTAAGATACTATAAAAACAAGAATTAATTCCCATCTGTGAAAGGAATCAAACTGCAGATGGACAAGCCTGCAAACAACATGAAGCAAACTTGACACAAAACAGATATTTCACTGTGTACAAATAATAGCTCTTGGCTGATAAACGGCAAAAAGTTTTAAGGTTGTTTGTACTGTCATGAGATCATGTCTTGCAGAATCACAGGTCTCCATCAAATTATTGGAGATTTTCTGCTGGCATGTTAAGGGACTGTGACAGAGATTTGTGAGATGTTATTGACTAATAGCCAACAGAGTAACTCTGTTCTAGATCTCTATTTTCTAGTCTTGATGAAAACCGTGTAATCTTCCACGTCCCTAAGAAAGCTTCTCTCTGTGTTGGCAAGGAAATGATAAAGGAGTATAATTAAGCAATGATGACCCTAAAGTGAAATGTGGATTCTTTACAATATACAATGTCCTTCCCACCAGCCATTTGTGTTTGTCAGATGTTTACAGAATCTTCATTAACTAAGAGCTTTGCTAGATAACAGAAGCTGAAGCATGGCATCAATGACTCAGATAAGGGCAAGTGTACAACCAATCTGCTTGACAACTGACAAGAGGCTGGGGTTTGAAGCAGACTGCGAAAAGAACACAAGAAAGTGATTTGCAAAGGGCATTCCAGTTGTTTGCCTTCCATCTCCCTTCCTCTGTCTGTAATGATACAACATTTTTAATCAGCTAAAATACCCTTGTCCTCTCGTCTCTCCATCAGAAAGTAAATATATAAGAAATGCATTATTTTGGATTATTAGCTGCACTGTCTGTTTTCAATATCATTGCCTGTCTGACAAGAGGCAAGCCTCTGGAAGATTGGGACAAGTTATCAGCCATGGGAAAATCTGACGCACCCTTTCATGATCCCCGGGAAGTGGAAGATGAGACTCATTTCAACTTTAAATCTTTCCTGGAGAATATGAAGATGGATTTACTAAGGAGTTTGAATTTATCAAGGGTCCCCTCGCAAGTGAAGACCAAAGAAGAACCACCACAGTTCATGATTGATTTATACAACAGATATACTGCAGACAAGTCCTCCATCCCCGCATCCAACATTGTGAGGAGCTTCAGTACTGAAGGTAGGAAAAGTCCTAAATATGCAGACTAAAATTTTTAAAGAAGTATATGGACAGCAGTTACTCAGATTCTTTTGAAATTCTGAGGAAACTGAGTGCCTAACTTCCATAGATTATTTAGAGACTAAGCAAATTAAAATTTTGGACTGTTGTCTTGCTCCATCATTTCTTTCAATCCTTGAAAAATACAATCACCTTTAGTTTTCCTTTGATATGTTAATTGTACAATATGCTCTTCTCAAATGCATCAACTGAGACAATGCACTGAATACAGGGTTTACATGAACCATGTTTCTCAAAGCTAGAGATTTGTGACTGAGTTTTGATGTTAGAATACAAACTTTTGATCATCTATAACAGACATCCATGCTAGAGAGTTCTTCTTTCTGGTAGGCTCCCTACATCCTTAAAAACACAGTAGCCACCTGAGCAACTTGCCTCTGGATCCAAGGAAGGAACAGCAGTGCTCCCCCCAAATTCTGGTTTAGATGGGAGGACTTTTAGTGATTGCGATAGTCAAGCATGTCTCAACTTAAAAAAAAAAAATCAGGATCTGTCTATGTAACAATAAATAGATTTATGAAAGCTCTACCTCAAGAAGCAGTAAAAAAGTTACACAAAAATGCAATCCTTGGGAAAGAAACGAGACAGTGAGAATCTGTTTATATAAAAAAAATAGACACATGCAGGAAACAGCTCTACAGGGATCTCCAAATTCCCAAATTAGTGACCCTAGTCCTGAAATGGAAAGAAGCCTTAACAGTATGAGCTATATTACAGTTCCCACATCCCACTCTCCTCCTAGACTGCTTTAGAGGGTAAACACTGAAGAAGTGTCAACAGCAGCCAATTAAAATTGCCCTAAAGCCCAATGATGATTGAGTAATTATCTTACATTGACCATCAAATAGACATCAGCCAGTGATGATTTAAAACACTTCCAATCTGATCTTCCAGCCACATATCTGCCCCTTGCAAGGCAGAGTTGCCGGTACTGCACATACATTTGTTGGAAAAAACAAAACAAAACATAAAAAAACACCACACAAGCTGAGTGAGTCCAGCCTGGAAGAGACCAGGACATGAAAGGCTGTTTATCACCAAGTCCCAAATTAGACAGACCCTCAAGGTTCAATTCAGGTTTTTGAAAAGCTTTTCTACTTCCCCTAACTCTCAGTAACACAAGCTGCTTTCAAAGCTATCTGAAGACAACTAAGGCAAAAGTCTCAACACAGCTAATTCTTAGAAAGAGACAAGTATGTACTACACTTCTCTGTACTAGGAGAGCAGTTCATCTCTTTGCATGATGATGAGTGGTAAATTCTCGTAGCTTTTTTAGGAATTCTTTTTGTAAAAATCTCTTTAGGAAATTGTCAAATCTGAACACTTCCCAGATGCCTTATTTACGTACCTTCTACTGACCAGCGCTACCCACACCTTGTTCTAGGCAGACTCTTTTATCTGCCCCTCCACTCCTCCACATACTGACCTGACCATGCAGTCTCGGTGAAAACACTGCCAACGTCATGGACCTCCATTTCAACTTTTCACTCCCTGCCCCTGAAACCTGACCAGAAGACAGTATTATTTTTTTTTAGTACTAGGTCGCCATGGTCTTATTTTACTCCCAAAATACATCCTGCATCTTTTAAAAGTGAGTTACTTGGTCACTTAGAAGCACTGTAACCACATGTTTTAATTTCCTATTGCAGATGTTGTTTCTTTAGCTTCACCAGAAGAAAATCCATTTCAGAAACACATCTTGCTCTTCAACATCTCTATTCCACGATACGAGGAAATCACCAGAGCTGAACTGAGAATTTTTATCTCCTGTCACAGGGAAGTTGGGTCTCTGTCTAGACTGCAAGGCAACATGGTCATTTATGATGTTCTAGATGGAGACCACTGGGAAAACCCAGAAAGCACCAAATCTTTCCTTGTCTCCCACAATATCCAGGAGTGTGGCTGGGAGATGTTTGAAGTGTCCAGCGCTGTGAAAAGATGGGTCAGGGCAGACAAACTGAAGACTAAAAACAAGCTAGAGGTTGTTATAGAGAGTAAGGCTCTGGGTGGTTTCACCTGTGGGAAGCTGGATATCAGTCTTACTCCTGACACTAAAAATCTGCCCCTGTTAATAGTGTTCTCCAATGACCGCAGCAATGGGACAAAAGAGACCAAAGTGGAGCTCCGGGAGATGATTGTTCATGAACAAGAAAGTGTGCTAAATAAATTAGGAAAGAACAACACTTCGTCTGAAGAAGAAGAACAGAGACAGGAAAAAGCCATCACTGGGCCCCGCCAGCATTCCTCCAGAAGCAAGAGAAGCATCGGAGTCAACCACTGTCGGAGAACTTCCCTCCATGTGAACTTTGAAGAGATTGGCTGGGATTCCTGGATCATTGCACCCAAAGATTATGAGGCTTTTGAGTGTAAAGGAGGCTGCTTCTTCCCTCTGACAGATAACGTTACCCCGACAAAACATGCTATTGTCCAAACTCTGGTGCATCTCCAAAACCCGAAGAAAGCTTCCAAGGCCTGTTGCGTTCCAACCAAGTTGGATTCAATCTCCATTCTTTATAAGGATGATGCTGGTGTGCCCACCTTGATATATAACTACGAAGGGATGAAAGTGGCAGAATGTGGCTGCAGGTAGTATACAAGGCAGAATCTCTGAGAATAATAATACACCCTTTTCTGCCCTATGTAAATCTGTACATTAGTGATGCAAACAAAAATCTTTGCAAACAAGGTTTGGAGCATGGCATTGGGCTGGTTATTGTTGTTGCTGCTTCTTTTAAAGGAAAGCTGTCATTTAAAGAATGGCAATCATTGTAAATAGTCTGCATTATATATCATGAATTAAAATTTTGTGAGATTGAAAGAACTATGCATTATTTGGTAACAGTGATATAATTTGAATATCTTATTTGAACTTTTCTGTTAAATCAGTTCACTTCAGGTCACAAACCAAAGGATGTTCAAAGCAGCCTATGGGATTGAGGATGTCCTGTAAATGCTTAATAGTTATAGAAATCTAATTCTCTCAGCCAGCTCTGACATTTTCAACTTTTGTAATACTCAATAGACTGAATTTAGTCTGTATGGTAAAGTCAGAAGTCTAAATTCTGCAAGCCTTTTCTCATTAGTAATCTCAGAGGCTTTTACAGATCATTTTAATGCAAAACATTTACTCCTGTAAGTGAAGTTTTGCAATTTCCAAAACAGAACGAGACTCTCCATCTCATTACATTCCCAAGTTTCCTTCTGTGGGTAGCAGGTGCCTTGGTTTCAGCCTTCTTATCCTCAGTGTCCCTATTTTTACCCCTTTGTGGCACATACTTGAATGATAAGAAGCGCAGCCTTCCGCTTCTAAGACACTGTTTCCTAGGAGGAACAGCAGCCCTTATCTCCGCAAAAAGATAAGGAGCCACTTTGACCTACTGCATATTCTTAGTATTTCTTTGCAAGAACATGCAGTCAAACGACATCCAGTCTTAGGAGCTGTATCTTAACAACAGTGGAGGTTGGCAGTGCTCAGCAATTGTGAAAAAGATCGGCTAATTTTTAAAGGCCTAAATAAGTTCTTTGGAGTCTGACACCAGGCTCTGTTTTTTTTTCTTTATTTCTTCTTAGAAGAAACTATTGTACATACAAAATTCTTTCACCCCTTGGAACTGGGAGCAAATGAAAATTCCTGTCTATGTTCTGGAACACGCTGCTGCATGGGAAATACATACTATCATACAACCATCCTCCTGACTTCACTTGTATTTTCACTAAACCGGAACGCTATGCTTCCTGCAATTACAGTAAACTTTTTTTGACTCTAAGGAAGGTTTTGCCTATACAAGAAAAGACAGTGTTTTTTGTTGGTTTCAGGTGCTAGTTTTAAGTGCTGTACAATGCTGTCATAGTCCACCTCATTTCTACTACTCCACCTTCCACAAAAAAAAAAAAGAACACTTTTGATTCAAATCCACAGCAAACTATCTATCTGTTCAAAATATTGAATATTGTCTGAACAGAAGCTTAATGTATTGAAGTGACATGATTTAAATGGATACATATGTTTTAAATTAGGGAAGCCTGTGGGCAAGACGAATTCATTTGGCATGAACAGCTTGGCTTGAAATCTAATATTCAGTTTATTTACTATTGTTAACTTAATACAGAGCAAATAGCAGGTGAGCATGAGCAGGGCGGTTGTAATTCCATCAAGAACTGTTGTGTGACATCACAAACTATGAGCACAAAGCACGATTCACCAGAATCCCAGGACTGATTTATAGTCTTTTCCACTAGAACTGGGCTGCAATTGGATCAGATCTGAGATCTGAGTCCATGCAAACTCTATCCATCCATAGCTGCATGTCATTAACCTCTTAAGTTTCCAGTGACATCTTCTCATTTTACCACTCCCCACTGGCTTCTGTCATCTTACAGTTGTTGTTATGTCTTCCTCCTTCCAGACCCCCTGCATTCTCTCCCTGTTTTGATGTTGTCTCCTAAGCTCATGATATTTTGCACAACTTCTCTTCTTCAACTAGAACAAATCACCAAACAAGCATTCGGTGTGATCACATTAGAAAACTTACTCACCCATGCGTCAAGATAATTGTAGCTATGTTCCCTTGAGTCATCTAAACACAAAGTCCTAGTTATAATTCTGACTTCACTGAATACAGGACTTCGTCCATAATCAAATGAAAAAGTTGGGAAGGTGAAAGACCAGTCTCCACATGCTCACAGAGAGAAATTCTCAACAATCAATCACTCTTTTTTTTCACACTTTTAAGTCAAATGTTGATCTTTGTTACCCAAGCTTACTTGGAGGAAAAAAAGAGGAAAAAAAGAGGAAAGGAAAGGAAAGGAAAGGAAAGGAAAGGAAAGGAAAGGAAAGGAAAGGAAAGGAAAGGAAAGGAAAGGAAAGGAAAGGAAAGGAAACCCAGAGCCATTTTTTGGCTCAAAAATTCAGATCTCAGCTGTGCTATCAGAATTCCAGTGAACCTCTACAGACCCTTTCCCAAAACTGTACTACAAGTCTCTTTTGTATTTCAACCAAAAAAATCAATTCCTCCTCCAGCCAGCTCTAACGATCACATTCCCATAGGCTTAACATTTTGGTTAGTACAGCAGTAAATTGAAACATGAATCTTTCCATCAGGGTCAAGAAGAAATGAGAATGCAATGGTGACTACAGATGCTACCTACTGTACGGCTGAAGCATGTGTCAAATTGATGTTTGGTTTTACATCGTAAATTTAGCAGCCTGATTTATGTAGTTTTGAACATTTGATTTTAAACAATTGCTCAAGTTCCCTCACCTTTCAACTGTTTTGGGATGCAAAGAATCAGCCAGGTGGCCAAAAAGCACTAGAAAATATACAGGTTGCAAAGACCAAGCAAAGCACCTTGCCACGTGTGTCGAACCAGGCCCCATCAGACAATGAGAAAAGCCCTTCTTGCCACTGAACTGTGAATGTTGACCAGCATCTTGCTGCTACTGAGCAGCAGGTTGGGGCTTGTGCAATGTCCAGCAGATGTACAGTTAAAAATAAAATATTTTTTTAAGACAAACACGTGGCTAGAGTGCATCCTCATATTCAGGCCCATCAGCTCTATAACAACAGCTCTTTGACATCAGAATCACCAGGTGATGCCACAGACAATTTTAAGGCTACCCTGCTGCACTTCATTCTTAATAGATACCATGATTAGCTGGTCGAAGCTCTTCAGGAGATAAAACTGTTGCTATTTTTACACAGCTCCCCACCTTTTCTGTGTAAACAGCAGGCACAATATCCTCTGTGTCATGTCCCAACACAGAAGAACAGCAGATACAACTTATCACTTAACAATAACACAGCACCAGTGATCACTAGAAGTCAAAAAGATCTCCATTTTCACTATTCCTGGCTAAGAGCCAGTAGCCTCAAAGGAATCTGGAGATGTTCAGCTGGTATCTGCTCAGACACCTTTATACTGGAAATATCCTGACAATACAGAAATGTTAACCCAGAATTGCCAATTCCTGAAATTCAGAGTAACAGGTTTTAGACTCTCTCTCTCAAGGAGGCTTATCATTTCAGACACAATTGTGCTCTAGCATTGCTAACACTGCTCCCAGACCATAGCTGAGTCTTCTCCAGACTCCCTCAGAGCGTGGCCACAATAATCATGCAACATGTAGGTCACACAGGCCTGCACTGTTAGCTCCAGGAGGTATTAACACCTCACTGTAGCGGCCCACATGCGGCACTGAATTGATGTTTGTTCCTGCAAAGAAGACTGGAAAGGTACAGAAGGGAACATAGAACAATTTGGCAAAGCCGACAAGCAGTAAATAAGCAATGTCTGTGAGGCAAGACGCCATCCTCAGACAGCGTAACAGAAGCTCCACTTCCCCTCTGGCTGCATCTGGGAGCTAACCACCTCCCTCCTACCCATTTGAACTCCCCAACTTACCATTTGTTGTGTGTTTAACACAGGCAAAACCAGGGCAGGTCCCTCTGCAGTCTCTGGAGATCAAGGTGCTCCAAGAGTTCTGCTTGCCTGTCTGCAGGGTTGGAGGATCGAGCTGGAGGTGCCTGAGATGCAAATCTCCTCAGCACCGCCCCGGGGCTGACTGAGGCCTACAAACTGCCTCGAGCCATTTTTGGGCCCTCTTCAGCCTTCAGTTCTTTCTTTAAGCTCTGTTCTGTCCCCACGTTTCCTCGGTGCCATCGCTGGGCTGTGAGGGGCCTGCACGCTTCCTCGGAGCCATCGCTGGGCTGAGGGGCCCGCACGTTGCCTCAGCGCCACCTCTGGGCTGCCAGGGGCGCGCACGTTGCCTCGGCGCCACCTCTGGGCTGCCAGGGGCCTTTCTTACTCCCTCTCCCGTGGTGCCTTAAAATCTAATGTCCGTTGAAAGTCTGTCTCCCTTTGGGCTGCCCGCTGCCTTTTCTGCTCTCTCCACGCGTCCGAACTGCCCCACCGCCATCTGTGCCCTGTCTGCTGCCTCCAGGCTGCCTCAGCACCGTATCATCCTGCCAAGCTGCCTCAGAGCATTTGTGTGGTCAGCTTCTGCCAAGATGGCCCTGTTTCTCTTTTGTACACTACCTTAAAGGTTATGCTGGACCATCAGTCATAAATCAGCTGAATGTCTTACAGGAGAAAGGCCTCAGAGTGGCCCTGGAAAATGGGATGCCCTGAGTCAGTTCCCTTACCGAGGCATATGCTTCGACTGGAGCCCTGCAGTCCCACTAGTAGCCCTCACAAGTCTTAACACCGGCCCAGCACATCAGAAGAGCTGAGGAAGCAATGGCCTAGCAGCCCAGGCCTGGTAACCAAAACTTCTGAGCCAGCAGTGGTGAAGAAAACTACTTCTTTAGAGCCAACCAGATAGCTTAAGATAGCAATGGCTGGTCTGCCTGGACGTACTGAGCATTTGCATCGTATGTCAGCACAGCAGACAGCAGCGGCAGGATGGGTCTCCTCCGGCATCAGAGCTGGCAGGGCATCAGCAGCACAGTCTCTAGGATTTAGTTTGGTGGCAGCTATTCGCAGTACCTGGCAGCTAAACAAAGGCTACAGTGCCTTCCTGGATTTCTCACTTTTTCAAATAATAAGGAATGGAGGACTCCTGATGAAATATTTAATATTCACTATTTAGTATTGGCTAACTCTATTTTGGTGCACCATGACAGACAAACAAGTCCATTGGAAATGTAAGATCTACAGGATGCAGACAATATAGTGCAAGCACGTAATACACCATTTCCGCAAGGACTGCACATCAATTTCCTAGTTTTACTGACAAATTACTTGCCAAAATGCAAAACTATGTGCCTAAACTAGCTCAGGCTGGATAGCTGCAATGCATTTATCTGAAGCCCTCCTGAATCTTCTGCTTATCTAGAATATGGCAGTTCAGTAGAGTTGTCAATGTGAGTTTATTACAACTGTGCTATGAGCTGTGATGACTCTCCACCTGTTCCTGGTCATACCATGAATCCTAGCTGAAATTAGAGATGCATTAAAATGGGAGTATACATTTTTTATCCTTCCCCAATCTTTCAATAAAAATATAAATTGTCTTCTCATTCTTTTCTTCCTTTGCTTTTCTCTTTCTTGGACACTAAATGAGGGAAGGGAAGGGAAGGGAAGGAAATATTAGCAGAAGAAAATTAAAATCCAACACAATTTGGATTTAAGTTTTTCTTATTACAAATATAATCGTTATTAATTTGAAGTGATATTTTCGTAAAATAGAAAGCTTTCAACATTAAAAAAAAAAAAATTTGAAAGAGAATTTCCACCAGCTTTAATTTTAATCTCCACAGGTTTGTACAGTATAAGAACTGCAAGACATAGGAACAAAAACCTAACATTACTTCTTTTAGCCTGGGAGTTATAAAGGAATCTTAGGGTAATATCATTCATTATTTGTACTACCAAGCAGCCTAGAAAGCCTACACAGGACAAGGTTCCCTTTGTACTAAACATTCCAAGAACAGAACAGAAAGACAGTCATAGACCATACCTATGCAATCCAGTTATGCTGGACGCAGACAGCCATGAAGTAGTACTGACCCAGACTTGTACATCTATAAAAGACAGGGGAGGTTTGTCTAGAAATACTTACCAAAGTCCTGGAAGCATTAAACTTTTCATTAGCATAGTCCTGTGCTTGAGCTAATAAACCCTGCCTCTCAGTATTTAGGAGCCCAATATCACCTCTACATTAATTCTAATTCCTATATGTAATTTAAAATACGTCTGTATTAGGAGACTCTATTAAAATCAAAAGTAGTTTGTGTCGAAATTTCACCATTATCCTGTTGGCATAGCTGCTAGGTTCAAAAATTTATTTCTCCCAGTGAGAACACTGCTCTTGCTGCCACCTTCAGATGAGCCTCCTGCTACTGCAGTTCGTCAGTGACGAAATGATCTATAATGGTCCTGCTAAGGGAACGGTGAGCTGCAGATGACAACCAGGGAGTATCGGAGGAGTAGCAAACTGTTTACTCTTTCTTGTGGCAGCATTTTAGCATGCGATCTGAGTGATGCAGACCATGCATGCAGACTAGTCTGGGACAAACAAAAGAAAATGCCTCTTCTCTGAGTATGTGGGAAGTTCATAGCCCCAGGAAGTCAGAAAATGAAATACTAGTGGACAGATTTTAAAGGGTCATAAAATTTTAAGAGTTATGAAAGCTAGGGCTAGGCCTGAGCTGTTGAGTTCAGCTCAAAACTAAGATCAAAATAGGAATTTGGCTTGGGTTATATTAGAAATTAAACTTGATGGTAGAATGACTTCGGATCTAGATACTGAGAGTTCAGTGAATAGAATTGCATTACAAAGCGTATTTGATAAAAATATAAGTTCTATATATCAAGAAAGGAGTAAGTAAATTGTTATTTTCCAAAGCCTGAAGTATCCACACCACATCAGGAAGGATTCTCACCTTCTAACACCATCTATAAAGAATTACAAAGGTAGCAGTGAGCGATGCATGTCACATTGAATTCAGGGCAGAGATCACTGAAAAGATCAGTGTGGAAAAATAGAGTGTTCCACTGTCCTAGCTTTTAAGTCATGCATGTTGGGAAAAGCACTTATTTTACATTTACAATGTGAAACTAGGTTTGTTTCAGTGTGCTAGTGATAAAGGGCAATAGCAAAAGGCATGAGGGAGAATATGTATCTGAACTTGAGGAATAGGTTGAGCTGTGGAGTGTTGCCATATCTTGGCTTTTAACTGTGTGAAACTAATCATAATCCTACACATATATGTCAAAATCCTAGCTTTGTAAAAACCTCAGCTACAATTGCCAGTCCTTCTGTAATGAAAATCTTTAGAACGTGGTACAATGCACAACATATATTAGAAAAACGGAGAAGAGTTCCTGTTTTAATCTTATGATTCTACAACAGTCACAGGCAGGAAAGGGCTATTTCATGATTTTTAACCTCTGGATAAGGCCACACTGGAAAAGAATATTATGAATCTGTGGAAATAATTCCTTAAATGCGAGGAAAAAAATATTATATAATGAGTTTAATGGAGGATATATAGAACTTATTTAGCTATGGAAGATAATTATCTGGCACATATCCTGATAAAAAATGCTAAGTGCTTGTTGCTGTCTCCTTTCTGAGTATGATCTTCATGGCTATTCATCTATGTCTGTTATATTCAGAAAAAAGATGAGGTGACTATTAACACCTCATATACAACACCTATAACATCCTATGACACCCTTTGCACAGAAAGTTGAAAATGAGGTCATTTGAGTAATCCTTTGTCATTTCAAGTTATATTTATCTCTATTCTAAAAGCAGAAAGTTACAGAGAAGAATATAGTGAAAAAGAAGGCCCTTCAAAGAAAAAAAAGTTTTTTGAAGATTAACTGTGATTTCCATAGCAGAATGAAGTTACTTTCATGAAATCCAGAAACTTTGGATTTCTCCAATTTTAATGGTAAATAGTTTCACCTTATTTCCAGTATTATCCCATACTTGGTAAATATTTTTATATAATTATAAGTGGCCATTATGTACTATGTACTGAAGGATTGAAAAGGAAAGTACTATGTATACTCCATAAACATGCAATGTCATTCTTTTTTATGGGATAGAAAGCTGTACGCTCAAAGCTACTGTACAGACAGACAGAAATACAGATCCATCCTGACATATTGTTAGGCACATGGATTATTGTACTTTTTTTCCCAATTCCTGTCACAATGGATCCATTTTGCAACCCTGCTCCTTGGCTCCTGGGCATGCCCTCCTCCAGCACCCAGCAGGAGTGCAAAGAAGAAAGAAAGAAGAAGAGAGGACCCATGAAACAACCCAACCCCCTAGCCCAGCAGGCAAAATATCTAACCCTGTCATGTTTACACATTTTTATTTCATTGTTTTAGATCTCACATATTTTTTCTTAATTGTTATGCTTTGTTTTCCATCAAAAATATGATGTTTTCCATCATCTATATCTTCACTTTCAAGTTAATTGAAAGGTGGTAGAGTGCAAAGAAAATTGCTAGTAGCGAAGTAAGGTTAAAAAGTTAAGCACTCCAAAGCGAAGTGTCAGAATTAAGACTGCTAATGTACCACAGCTCATAGCATTTTTATTTCAAAAGTCCCCTGCCCTAGTCAACGTGCAGAGTGCATGGTGCTAAAGAATTAAGTTGGGGATTTATGAAGTACAATATCTTGTCTGTTGAACCAATTGTCTTAACGTACACTACAGTGTGCACAATTATTCCTGTGTTAACAGCATTTAGAGGCACTCTCTGAGGTTGAAAGTAAGGATAGGGTATGTGGTGGACATTAATGTAGCAAGAGAGATCCCTTGTCCCCAAAACTTTACAAGCTAGACAGACAGAAGAGCCTTGGGTTAGAAAAGCAGTAGAAATCAATTTTCCCAAAGTCATTTCAGTAGGATAATGGCAGAGCTAGAAACAGAAGCCCGTTTTTTTGAGGCCCTGTCCACTGCATTGTCCACATGAGGAATTAATGCAGCTCTGGCAGTAAATCCTTGAGCTCAAATGTCAACTTCTGGACAAAGTGTGGTTTTGCTGGAGCTTTTTTGTTCCAGCTACTTTTGCCCTGGAATGCCGGATTATCCTTTTCAGGAAGAAAGTGAGAAGAGAGCAATTCAAGCTGGTGATAATGTCCTGAAGTCAGCTCTGTGGTGGCTATCACACACTGTCACAATATAGAGCAAACAACACTACCCCCCTCCAAACTAAGATGTAACAAATCTGAATCTCACTGTTTCAATTTAGTTGTTCCCTTTGTTGAATTTTTTAAAAATTATTTTGTGATTTTTATTTATTTATTATCTTTGTCATAATACCAACAAAACCAGTGTGCACAGATACGGAAATCTTCACAACATTTAAATGGCATACTTCCTTATTCTTTATTAAAAAATACAGAATTTCCTGTCAGTTTGGACAAATACTGCAGGCCCTGAAATTTGTAAGCAGACTGGAAGGAGCACAACAGGCTAAACTTCTTAAACTGTTTCTGAGGGCTCCAGCACTTATATTCGTCACTGTACAGATTATCTGTGATTAAGGTTGGCACACCTTGGAGTCCCACTGTCATGATACTCTAAGCTTGCATTCAGTGTGTTTATAGCAGGACCAAAGTCTTGAATAAGGAAACACCAGAATGATGTCCTGAAGATTGATTAGGAATTTTTATCCAGAATATTGATTCTTTTCTGAACACAAGCCAACATGCAGTGAGATCACTTACCACTGGATGTTACAGATAACTTGTTGGAAAAAGAATGACAATGTTTTTCATAAAATAGAAGAAAAGTTCTAGATCAGAACTTGGGTTAGATTTTCTGTAAAACAGACTTATTTCTGACAGTAACCGGCAGGAGTGCTCAAGTCAGTATAAACAGGGCTGTAAACTGGTCCTTTTTTTAGCATAACATTCTGGCTTCTGGCACCCATCCATTTAGGAACTTACTAAGCATGATCTAGACTGAAGCCATAAATGGATTTATCCTCTATGAAATTGTCCAAACTAATTTTTAGCCCACATAGTTTTAGTGTCCACAAATCCTCTAGCAATGACTTTTGAAAAGTGATTATGCATTGCATGAAAAAATTGCTTCCTCTTATTTGCTTTAAACCTGTTATCTAATCATTTTACTGAGTTCCTCTAGTTTTTCTGCTATGAAAAAAATGTTGAATAAGTATTCTCTATATAACTTCTCTACCTGATTTATGGTCAAGATTTCTACTTGATGCCCCTTTATTTGATTTGTTCAGCAGCAATATATAGTTGTTGAAAACAAAAAATTAAAATTTCAAATAATTTCTTCCCCAGAAAGTTTATATAGTGGTTGACATTTTCTGAAAATTCATGATATGGGTAGAAAAAAAGTCACATGAATATGTTTAATTTTCCATCATTTGTACGTTTACATACACACAGGTAGAAATCAAGCATGGAATGAAATAGTACCTGGATAGATAGACTAGGCTATCCCTATATGGACGTGTTAAAGGAAGGAGCTTAACAAAATTCTTTCATTACTACTACTGAATGACCCAGAAAGAGGACTCCACTAAACTCTGTTCATGTGAGTGGCTGATTTGCGTTTCAGGCAAGCCTTACTCATGACACCAACAGAGTGTACGCGGCTGGGGTAGACCATCTTTAGACTGTCCCCTCCACATGTATTCATATGTAGCAACAAGTGACATTTTGAAAGCAGTGCAAAAGCATGCTTTTTCCACATTCCCTAGTCTGTTCTTACAGCCACCTCCAGCAAGCAGAACGGCTGGGGTAGCAACTTATTTGAGACTTAAAGCCAAGAATCTGTTCTTCTATATCTTTGGCTTGTCATACTAGAGCTCTGAGTGTTGACAATTCACATGGGTACAGCCTGCAGCTGCATCCCGCGTATTCTGATCCTCTTTCAAACTCTTAGTACAATAGGGTCTCAAATACATCGCAAGCAGAATAAAACAACCCCCCACATTCTATTTTAGTATGTCAAGCCTAAAGTCCATTGGCTGGGAGCTGTCATCAGACATGACCATATGTTACTCAATGGTATTACAAGTAAATCCTAATTGAGTGCAAATTATGAAGATTAAAGTCACCTCACATTTAGCTGCATTATGTTGAAGCAAATGTATTTCAAAGTCCTGTTTAAAATGCTGGCAATTCTCAGCACAGAAATTAACAGGCTGTCATTACCTTGGATTTTATGAGCTGTTCCAAATGTCTGGAGTTCCTAGTTTGGAGCCCTTAGTCAGAATGAAAGAACAGTCCTTTGCAGCAGAGACTGGAAAACACCAAAGACAATGTAATGTCAACAAATTTTGAAAAAATATTAAATATTGTTACAACTAGGTCACTGAAAAATCTCCTGGTATAAGCTTTTCATAAATAATGGTAAAAGACTGGGTGACTGCTGTTCTAATTGTGGTTAAAATCAAAGTTTTGGATTTAAGCAATTCACTGTCGGGATAAGCCAGGTCCAGTTTATAACAGGCAATAAATTACTTTTTGAAAACAATTAACTGCCAGAAAAGATGTTCCTTGATGACTGAAATTTGTTACTGTTTCATAAGAGGTCTGTAAAGTAGTAAGAAGCTGAACTTCATCTATTGGCGCACTTTGGATGATGCACTCCATTTTAATGAGATTAAAGGTTTAATGCCGATAAAAGATTTTTATCTGTTCAGTGCACCTGGATTCAACACAGGCATTTCAGTGTAATTCACAAACAGAGGGTCAGCGGAGAGCTATGCTCATTCTGACAGATAAGAGCTTCTGACTGCTTTCCTAAGCACCATTTCTTTTTTATTCCGTACAAATACAAAATGATCGGGACACATTTTTTCCTGTTTTCTGCTCTTACTATGTGCAGCATATCTGCTGAGGAAATCTTTCAGCCAACTCTAGTGCTGGACATGGCTAAAGTCCTACTGGATAACTACTGCTATCCTGAAAACCTAGTGGGAATGCAAGAAGCCATTGAACAAGCCATCAAGAGTGGGGAGATCCTGGACATCTCAGATCCAAAAACACTGGCCGGTGTCTTGACAGCTGGAGTGCAGGGTGCTCTGAATGACCCAAGACTGGTGATTTCCTATGAGCCATCACCTCATGCATTTCCCAAACAAGAAGCTGAGGCTTCCCCCACTCGTGAGCAACTCCTGAGTCTTATTGAGCATGTCGTCATGTACGACAAGCTGGAGGGCAATGTTGGCTACCTGAGGATTGATTATATCATAGGACAGGAAGTTGTACAGAAAGTTGGAGCTTTTCTGGTGGACAAGGTGTGGAAGACGCTGATAAATACATCTGCCCTGGTAATAGATCTTCGTCACAGCACTGGAGGACACATCTCTGGACTTCCCTTCATTGTCTCATACTTGCATGAAGCAGACAAGATGCTGCATGTTGAGACCATATACAATCGTCCCTCTAACACCACCACAGAGATATGGACATTGCCAAAAGTGTTGGGAGAAAGGTACAACAAAGACAAGGATGTCATTGTTTTGATCAGCCGCCACACCACAGGAGTGGCTGAAGATGTGGCTTACATCCTCAAACATATGAACAGAGCTATCACTGTCGGGGAGAAGACAGCTGGGGGCTCATTGGACATCCAGAAGCTGCGTATTGGCCACTCTGATTTCTATCTAATGGTTCCTGTGTCACGATCTGTGAGCCCCTTGAGTGGGGGTGGACAGAGCTGGGAGGTGAATGGGGTGATGCCATGTGTGGCTACAGAGGCAGAGCAAGCCTTGCAGAAATCCTTGGGCATCCTGGCAGTGCGCAGAGCAGTGCCTGGCACCCTAAGCCGCCTCACAGACATATTAAAGGACAATTACAGCTTAGTGGAGCGGGTGCCAGCGCTGCTGCGGCACCTCACCACCTCTGACTTCTCTTCTGTGCAGTCAGCAGAGGACCTGGCCACCAAGCTCAACATTGAGATGCAGACCTTATCGGAGGACCCTCGCCTGTTGGTCCGAGTCATGATGCCAGGTGAAGCTGCTGGACCCCCTGCTGAGATGCCAATTGCAGTGGCAGCCACCTTGCCTGACAACGAGCAACTGCTGCATGCCTTGGTGGACACTGTCTTCAAGGTGTCAGTGTTGCCAAACAATGTGGGCTACATGCGCTTCGATGAGTTTGCTGATGCCTCTGTGCTATCTAAGCTGGGACCTTACATTGTAAAAAAAGTATGGGAGCCCCTCCAAAATACAGAGAACCTGATCATGGACCTACGCTACAACCCTGGGGGCCCTTCTTCCTCTGCTGTGCCTCTGCTACTCTCCTATTTCCAAGATCCTGCTGTTAGCCCCATCCATCTCTTCACAACCTACGACAGGCGCACCAACCACACACAGGAGCACAACAGCCAGGCAGAACTGTTGGCCCAGCCCTACGGAGCTCAACGTGGCATCTACCTGCTCACCAGCCACCACACTGCTACAGCTGCTGAGGAGTTTGCTTACCTCATGCAGTCCCTGGGCCGTGCCACACTGATTGGTGAGATCACGGCAGGAAGCCTGTCACACACTTGTACCTTCCCTCTGCTGCAGCCTGAGCAGGGAATAACCCGTGGCCTAACTATCACAGTACCAGTTATCACCTTCATTGACAACCATGGGGAAAGCTGGATGGGTGGAGGAGTTGTGCCTGATGCCATAGTGTTGGCTGAGGATGCACTGGAGAAGGCTGAAGAGGTGCTAGCTTTTCACAAGAACATGGGGGTGCTTTTGGAAAGTACTGGGCAACTCCTAGAAGCTCACTATGCCATCTCAGAAGTGGCTAGGAAGGCCAGTGTTATGCTTAACACCAAACAGGCCCAAGGAGGTTATCGATCAGCTGTAGACTTTGAGACATTGGCTTCCCAGCTTACCAGTGACTTGCAGGAGGCCTCAGGGGACCATCGGCTTCATGTTTTCCACAGCCATGTGGAACCAACGCCAGAAGAACAGCTTCCCAACACGATTATCAGCCCTGAGGAGCTCAGCTATATCATTGAGGCACTCTTCAAAATCGAGGTATTGCCAGGCAACCTGGGCTACCTTCGCTTTGATATGATGGCTGAGGCAGAAACAGTGAAGGCCATTGGGCCTCAGCTGCTGCAGATGGTATGGAACAAGCTGGTTGACACAGATGCCATGATTATTGACATGAGGTACAACACAGGTGGCTACTCCACTGCTGTTCCAATACTTTGTTCCTACTTCTTTGAGCCTGAGCCTCGGCAACACCTCTACACTGTCTTTGATCGAAGTACCTCCCACAGCACAGAGGTGTGGACTCTCCCGCAGGTCACTGGCAAGAGATACGGCTCCCTCAAGGATGTCTACATCCTAACAAGTCATATGAGTGGCTCAGCAGCTGAAGCTTTCACTCACTCTATGAAGGATCTACACCGGGCCACAGTTATTGGTGAGCCCACAGTAGGTGGTTCCCTCTCAGTGGGCGTTTATCGTGTTGGTAATAGCTCGCTGTATGCCTCCATCCCCAGCCAAGTGGTGCTCAGCCCAGTCACTGGCAAAGTGTGGAGTGTGTCTGGGGTGGAGCCACACGTCACCATCCAAGCCAGTGAAGCCATGGCTGTAGCTCAGCACATTGCCAACCTGCGTGCCCAGGTACCGCAGACACTGCAAACTATAGGTAAGCTTGTGGCAGATAATTATGCCTTTGCGGACATTGGGACTGTTATAGCATCCAATCTCACCAAGAATATCAACAAAAGAAATTACAAAAGGATTAATTCAGAAGAGGAGCTGGCCAGGAAGGTGACTGCCACCTTGCAAGCTCTTTCTGATGATGAGCACCTGAAAATACTCTACATCCCTGAACACGCCAAGGACAGCATCCCAGGGATCGTGCCAAAACAGGTACAGTTCTCTTGTAGCCAGCTATATTGATGCCAGCTAGAATGGGAGCACTGAGTCACACATCTTACTTGTTTCTAGCCCGTATCATCAAAGCACCAGAATTTACCTGTATCCATTAAAGAAGCCAGTGCTTGAGCGGGTTTTGGAGACTGAACTCCCTCTGACACTAAGGCAAGCCAGGGTAGTAGCTTGTGGTAGTAGATGGTAGTTCTGGATGCACTCTTTCTGAGGACAAAAGCATTCAGGCTCTTTCAGCAGTCATCTACCACAAGCAAAGATTCTGATGCAGGGCTTCTCTATTAGAGGGAAAATATCTCATCCTCTCTGTGATCATAGAAAAGTGCTGTGGCTTATCAAGCTGTAATAAATCAATGTAGAAACACACTGGTTGCAAACTGAGTTTGTAATCTGAGAAAAAATTGGTTGGTCCAGAGTAAATGCATACACCCACAAAACATACAGCCACGAACTTTGTAATGCATTTTTATATATAAGCTTGCCATACCTGACTTCTAATACTATTACACCAGAATAACGAGCAACTCCTTTTGTACTGACAGTGTAAAGTTGTGCTGATTGTATCTCATGTTCAGCATCAGACAGTTTCCCAGTGACCTAGAAATACTTTGGAAGAAGTATCTGGGTGGAAGTTAGGTGACCCCAGAGAGAAATTGATTTTTAATAATCTACTTTTGCCCTAGCTGCATGGTTTGCATAACAGTCAGTGCTTTGTTCTGAGCCTGGCTATTTATACGCTGGTCTGCCTTGGCAATCTTTCTTGTTCGTTGTTGTGCTAGAGGGAGCTCCCAGGAGCACTTGTTAAAATTCCACATTCAAATTAAAAGGAGGGTTAGGATAACCTGATCCCTTTCTTGGATGGAGTTAGCTCCTTTCTGGCTACTGCTCCAGCATGGCTATCAGAGATGTCGTTTCCTCAGGGACTCATAAAATTACTTTTTGAAGAGAATACATTTGCCTTTGCAATGAACCAGATTATACCAAGTGTCAGGTAACTATTAAATGTTTCCTGGTGGAGGAAATCTGTGGGCTTCCACCCTCTTAAGTTTTTGGCGTACAAGAATTAAGGTGGGCATGACCTTTGTGCTATTATCTCCAATGCTAATGTTAAGGACAAAGTCTAAGCATTTTCAGGGGAGGACATTTTTCCAAGTTTGTTAGCCAAGAGCTGCACGCTCCATTCTTGCCTCTAAGCAAAAAAAAAAAAAANTAGAAATCATTAATTAAAGAATTTTTTTCCTATTCCATTGCTCTCCCTCTCCTACATTTACTAGGTGTAGAAAACTTCATTCTAAAGAAGTTTTTGACAAAGCCCCCTGTTAAATTATTAGCAGTGTATCAACACTGATGCATATTAATTTCTCCCCATTCTACAAAATGGACCCATACTGCAACTTAGTCACCATATTCACTGAAGGCTGTTAATGGATATTGTTGGCTATTTTTACTTATTCAAACCTTACTTTATTCAGACCTTGAATGTTGAGAACAGGATGTACAGGACAAAAATCTTATTTTTCACATGATGTGAGATTCTGATCCTGATAGAGCTAATGAGGAAATATAATTATACCAATTAATACCACTGTTTAACTCTTTGTCACGAAAAATGATTAGAAAAGGTCATGGGATACATCCATAAGAAGGAAATCACGACATTGTGGATGAAATTAAGGACAAAACTAAGAGTTCTTCAAGGGGAAATGATGTATAAATAACAGAGGAGAAGCAAGGGTCTCTTATGAGGCTAGAATAGCTACCAAAGAGGTATGCATTCCCTCAGAGCGCTTGAGGAAACTGGGAGGGGAAGAGACAAAAAGGTGGTGTTAAGATATTTTAAGGCAGAAGACAGTGAGTGAGCTAAGACTTAAAGTAAAGGCTTTTCCTTGTAATAGAGATAGAAGAAAATTCACCTATTCCACAGAACTTTGGGCAGCAAAAGTTCCTTCATTTCCTCCCCTCCTTTTTTTTTTCTGCAGTGTCCCAGTCTCTTCTTGACTCCCCTTACAGGATAATTGCTTCTGCCTTGCTTTTCCAGAGCCAAGAGGAATGCTTTCTATGAATCATTTCAGAAATCCCCCTAACCAATAACCGAGAGAGCAAATGCCTTAAGATTACAGTGAAGCTTACATGATGGCACTAAATGCATTTATATATTCATCTTTTTTTGGACAGTCTCAAACAGGAACACAATGGCTATTTAATCTGTTATGTTTATGCTTTAAAAGTCTAAGAGCTAGTTTTCCTCTTGCGCTGCCAACCTTCCAAGCAACCCTTTCCCTCGACAGTGGGATTTTCTTGATAATGACCTTGACAATGAAGCAGATCCAACACAATTAAATGAAAGCGATGATGAATAACTGCAGGAGGGATGGGATGGGACGTAGGAGACAGACAAGTGAAATGCATGTAGACCTTTGCATCTGCTACACTAGAATAGCTGCTAAAGCATAATACTGAGTAGTGAGTATGTCTCCTCTGTGACAGCAGCAAGGTCAATACTAGCCTGAGTACTCTGCTGCATAAATGACACTTTCCAAAGCCAGATTTCCCAGTGCCAAATGTTGCATATACTGTTTGTGATTCAGAAAATAGCCTTTTACTTGTAAGGAAGAGCTCTGTAAACTTGCTGATGCCCACTTCAGTAATCCCTGCTTCTTATTCTTCTGTTTGCGTCTCTCTTCCTCCAGCTGCACCTTCCTTTCCATACTGAAACATTTGTGTTCAGGAATATCTGAGTACTTTAGATTACCTGTAGAACTGCTGCCTAATTTCAGCAAAAGTGTTATGTCAACCTCAAGTGACAAGAGTCTCCCTGAGTGACTCTTTCAACCCCTTGACAATGCCCAAATACTTTTACTGTAGTCTTCACACCTAAGGGAAATTTTGTGTTAATGTTTTAGATATACAGCTGAAAATGATGAACAGTCTCCTCACTGTGCTGTACATCCCTAGTAAAAGATAAAAAAGGAATTTTTTATAAGGAGAAACTTCCTGCATTATAAGTGTCCCTTTTCCCAGATAAATAATATGCAGCTATAGCAGAGATTTTGCTTTGCTGACAGAGGCAATAGTTACAGACATTCCACCAGAAATTAGTATAGTTTGCTTATATGCCTTCGTTAACAAGTAAAATCAAAATACTCAGCTTCAAATTGTCAAGATAAGTAATGAAATTGCCACATCTATCACTAACAGGTAGAAAAAAAAAAGTTGTGGACCTCTCTGATGCTGATTTATAACATAACCACAGTAAAGTCAGTGGAACTATACAAGTTTATGTGAGCCAAAAAAAGTCTTCTGTTTAATTCTCATTGACTTTTCACCTTTTGCTCACTTTTTGTATTCGGTGCAGAGAAGAAAATGTCATTTTGTTAATCACTTTTGTTCTTTTTCTAGCACCTTTCATCTTCTGACCCTGATAAAGAAGCTCAATGCAGCTACATTTGCAGTTAAAATAATCCCACTAAAAGAGATCTGTTTGTGCTCATTTTTTGCCATTGTCATTAGTGTTACAGTAGATTTGCCCGTTAGTTTTACGGATTTTAAATGGGCTTTAGATGAAAAAATCAGGACTTAGCCATGAATCATGTTTTCGAATGTAATCTTCCAGGGTATTCCAGGCTAGAAAATAACAATACTTTAAACTCTTGCTCACTGGCTGGCCACAACTATGTTACAAGCCGTGTGCTGTCAGAGCAGGCTGACATGTCACTGTGCAGCGCCGTCCTCTGTAGGGTGAAAGTACAGCTTCTCGCTCTGCCCTGCACTCCCTCAGTGAGACTAAGAGCCTTAAATAATCTCCTTTAATCCTTCCCAGAGCACTGTCCGAGGGTGTTTCAGCTTTTGCTTATGGTAACCCCTCCATCCTGACTGTCCTGGTGCAATGGAGGACAGAATAAGGATTCAAAGGTACAGTTCTGGAAAAACTGGAGAAATGATCTGTGAAAAGCAGGATGAGGTTAAGCAAGAGCATATGCAAGGTTTTTACACAATTTCTAGAGTGGGAATAATTGACTGCACTACTCTGGGAGGAAAATGGCTTGTTTAGGAGGAGTCCTGTACAGAAGTATACGGGTCCTTCAAGAGTTCACAATCTGAACAGAAGTTGACAGAGTCAAGTTGTTGCAGTAAAAAATAATCATCAAAATGGTATGGATAAGCAGGAATATTATCAGTAAAATGTGCAAAGTCTTCTGCTACATTCAGCTCTAAAGAAGCCTCAGCTGGAGTGCACTGCGCCCAGTCTAGGGCAACGCTTTTCTGGAAGGTTGTGGCTCAAATGGGGAGAGCTCAAGGAAGAGGAGCAGGAGTAAAGAGAAGAGTGAGTAAGAGTTATTTTGAAAAAGCTTAAAGGATTTGTTTATTCAAGAGTAAAGAAAACTGAGAGGATAAATGAAAACAGTCCTCAGATACATAAGAGGCTGTTTCAAATATGAAAAGAATAATCTGTTTCCTTGTCCATGTTGAACAGGCAAAGAAGTAATGCACTTAAAATGTAGAATGCAGTGAACTTAGACTGTTTACACAAGATGTTAGGAATATCTTTATAACAGTAAGGCTAGTGACGTGCTAGACTGGATTGCCTGGAGAGGAACATGTAATCTCAATCACTGGGTGTTTTTAAGAGCAAGTGAGAAGCAGCTGTTAGGGATATTGCTGATCCAGCTCAGTCCTTGAGCTGGGGGACCTACTAGGATGGACAGTTCTGTTTCAGCCTGTGGGGGTGCACAAGGATACCCAATGTTATTCTGAGAAAGAAAAGAGCAACACCCCCACAATGCCCCAAGATCTCGTGGTTCTTAAAGTAGCCTCTGGATTTGCAATGGCACAAGGGTGTTGGCTGATGGTATTTTAACCTGGAGGTTGACAGCACTAGCAACCTTAATGGAGAACAGTTATACTACAACGGTCAGCATGAAATTAGCTATGAAAATACAGTTTCCATCTAAATAAACAAAACAACTTAAGTGAGAGGTGAAAGAGGAGAAAAGAGGGAAGAGACGTGAAGTTGGAGTAGTTTGCCCGTGGCTGGGGTATGTGTCAGTAGCAAAGCCAGTGATGAAATTCAGTGCATGAGTCCCAGGGCAACAATCTAGGTCCTATTCTCTGTCACACTACTTGTTCCAGTTAGGCCACACACATGTGGAAGGCAGAACAGAGCTGGAGACCCTATATAGTTAACCAAAAGAAATTCTTCTTGGCTTAAGTGGTGTTAGCTTGGAGGTCCGTTAGTCTAGCCACATTGCTTATAGTGTTCTTACTAAGGCACCTGAGGGTTTATATTTAACCATCAAGTCATTCGTATGTAAACACTGCCTAACTGAGCAGCAGGATCGTAGTCTCAGCTGCATCCTGTCCCAGCTTGTCCTTGATCTGCAAACAGAGCCCTGCCTTCCAAAGGAAAGTATGCTGTTGGTCTCTGAAGTCACCTCCTTAAGTACCAGCAGCACATGGCCCATGAGCCAGTGTCATGAACCTGGGGTTTTCCAGGACAGTTAATTTCTACTGTCAGTCTGAGCCTCCTCCCCTCTTCTGCTTAAAAATTAGGATTTTTTTTTTTTTAAGAAATCGCATTCTGAGTGCTTTTTGTCTGACTTTCAGTCAGAGCCTTTGGAATAGATGTATTTTTAGACCTTTTTCTGCAGCGATAATGGTAAACAGGTTTTTTTTGAGATCATTGCATATTCACTTTAGCCCAAGAGAGGTGAAGCTTTAAGGGAAACCTATTCACCTTGAAATCTGTAATGAATTTGCAGGAGTTAGCAACACTGCTGACAAGTACTGAAGCCCTCACTGAACAAAGATGTGATGCAGCACAGTAAAAGAACAAGTATAAAAAAAATATTAGTTATTCTTAATCAACATGCTCCTGGGTGTGCATCTAGCAATCATTTTAAGAGATAGAGATAAGAAATGTGTGTGTGTGTGTGTGTGTGTGTGTGTGTGTGTGTGTGTTCAACTAAAATATCAGTGGTAAGTGGCTGAGAGTGGCACTTAATTTTATTTGTATGTTACCAATGAGTGATGTTTTTTTCTCCTGGGGGACCAGTACCTCTGAACTAGAGATAAGCTCTGTCAGAACAATGCAATGCATGCTGGATATATTCTTCAAAACTGTGATTTGTTAATCAAAGTACAGTGGGCAGATCAAGTAGCATCGCTGTCACTGGGAACTAGATTGGAAATGACAAACTCAGCAGCTTGGACTGATATGTTTACAGTCCAGATACAGTGGTTATTTTCAAAAGGTATAGTAAGAAAGAAAGTACAGAAAAGGGCTCAGTCAACTTTGCTCTCACCATAAGAACAACAACTACTGGCCAACAGAACTTTTTGAATTAATGTTTGAAATTTCATTAATTAATGAAATTTTGGCATACAGAAGACACTGAATGATGAAGAAGCACGAGGCAGCCAGAAGTGCGATATGGTAGGTAATATTTCCTCAGGTAAAGGTAATGTACTTGAGCTGTG
The DNA here is from genome assembly GCA_013399475.1 of Chauna torquata. Classification (NCBI taxonomy): domain Eukaryota; kingdom Metazoa; phylum Chordata; class Aves; order Anseriformes; family Anhimidae; genus Chauna; species Chauna torquata. Next base: position 310,290 of record VXAL01011833.1, read on the forward strand.
TCAAGTACAGTTGCATTCACAGAGCCTGGAAACCCTCTTCCTGCAACGTCACAGGTGCTTTTGGTAGGAGTGCAGAACCCAGGCCACGGCACTACATGAAGGGCAGGAAATTGCCTGACTCTCCTACAGTTGCAGAAGGCCCAGATGTCTCCCAAGTTCTGTGTCATATTGCAGGATGGGAGAACACCTTTTAGTATGGAGCACTGCTGATTCTTTGTTCTTTTTACTATAAAACCATGGATTGTCTGGGGCTGGGCTATGGCAGAGGGCAACTGATTAAAAATCAAGTATAAAACCATTTTCACAGCAACCCTGAGAGGAAAAGCCCATGTTGCGGAAGGTCACATATGTAATATATATCCCAAAGCCTTATCTCCTTAAGCTGGAGAGACTTCTGTTTTCAGATATATGCATGCAAAACGTAAGTTTGGCAATGGGAGCAGACTGTGTCTCCAAAGAATATAGGGGTTACTAGGACAACTTTATTATTTGGTTACACATTGCTATGAAAAAAAAAAGTCTGCTGTTTAATAACATCCAGATAAACAAAACAAAATTAATCACAGCCTAACACATGAAATGCCAGGCACATGGCCACCATATAAGAGATTTAATATGTCTACCTCATGATTATGCCAGAACATGCCCAACACATGAGGTCCCTCAATGTCACAGGGACTGGCTCATAAACAGGTGCTGGAGCCAGCCTCACCTGTAGCCAGCAGCTGTTTGTCAGCTAAGCACAATCAAGAGTCTATAAAAGCCCCAGGTGCCTTATTTAGAAAGGAAACAAGGAGGTTTGAGTGGCAGGTCTGGGACAGTGGTCTTTGCCACAGGTCTGGGGTGGTTCTTGTAGCCTTCTCAGCTCTCTGGCCCAAGGAAATTCCTGTATTTTTGAAAAATAAACTAAGCTTTGACAAATGGGGGCCTGATCCAGATTCTAGGCATGCTATTGAGGCATGCAATACTGGACAAACAGTGCAGCAGCCCATGCTAACCTAAGTTTAATATACAGAGTCTTACTATCATTACGTTACTGTTCTTCAAACTTGGTCACATTTCTCACATATGTCCCACCTGGACTAAACTTGACCCACATAATTCCTTTTTAAATCTTGTGCCAAGCTATCAACGCCAGCAAATGATTTTTTTTTTCCCAAACTCTTTCAGATCCCTTCTCCAGAAGTATTTGAAGATCTGATTAAATTTTCATTCCACACAAATGTATTTGAAAACAACGTTGGCTATCTGAGATTTGATATGTTTGGAGACTGTGAACTTCTAACCCAGGTGTCTGACCTACTGGTAGAGCATGTTTGGAAGAAAATTGTTCACACAGATGCATTAATCATAGACATGAGGTAAACCTTTGAATGGCAAATAACCAAACCTCTTTAAAAACAGCATTTTATTTGTAACAGTGAATTATCTTTACATGGCTTACTATCCTGTTTACAGGCTAACATTGCTGGGATTAAATAAGAAAAGGAAAACAGCCAAGGAAAACAATAACAGTCTGGATATATATCTCAAGAGAAATGGTACCATCACTTGAGATGTTTAAAACTAAATAAGCAAATTTAGGGGATACGCTGCAGGATGCAATCCTGGACGTCACATCTGTTTTCTTTCTCTGATTTCTTTCTAATCTAACTCTGCATGTGTCTTGGTGTCATGTATTAATTATATATATAAGTTTTAATTAAATCTTTCACTGCAGGCAGTGTTCAAGTGATTGAATGGTCCAGAAAACAGACCACGCATAGGTCTGTGTTACAGCATCTAATCTGCCATATCTGCAGTGCCAAATTATGCTGGGCAATGAGCCCTGTACAGAATGGCCCTTGTGCACAGAGCACAAAGGTAGCTTAAAGGCACACTTGCCTCAAAGATACTGTGGCACTCCTAGACCCTGCTGCAGCAAGACACAGCGTCATATGCCAGCCCTTAACTTGGGACTGTCCTGGACAATCCAGTGTGTCAACAGTGCTTGAAGTTTTGTAAGCCAGAAGACACCATCCATTTGTTGCCAGCTATCAAAGCAGATGAATATCACAAATAAATATTTCTCATAAAATACTGAGATAAATCACTCCCTTGGTTTGGTCCATAGCTAATGTTTGTGAGCCCAAAATATTTCAAATATCAAAGAAATGAAGACATTTGTAAGAACCACTTTTTAATGCTGCAACCATTTCTGTCCACTGCTATCATGGGGCTTTCAATATTTGGCAATTTTCTTAATTTTCTTCTGGGACTTGCAGCATGTGTAGGAAAAGATGAACACAATGATGAGAGTGGAGAGAGGGATTTCACTATTTGAGCACAGCTGAGGCAGCACAACAGCCAACCAAAATCACCCGTGACTGAATTCAGATTCAGCAAAGACACCACCATCTTCCAATAGACTTGAGATGGGACCAGGACTTTCCTCTTTCTTGACCCAGTTTTCTCCCAAGCCAGAACTCACACCAGGGCCAGGGGTAACAAAAGAGCAAAGGTGATATCATGCCCTATGTACCAAATGGTGTAATTATAGTCCTTTTCTTGGCTTGCTTTGTTTTTTATCTTTATCTTATTTCAGCCCTTGAGAAAGCAGAGTTGAGAGCACCTAAAAGACTCTATCTGTGAAGTCATATAAAAAGAACCCTAAGCATTTTACCTCTTGAAATTCTACCTAACCAATCTGAGGATTTTAAGGGGAGGCTGATAATTTCAATTTTATATGGGACTAACTTTAATGCATAATGTCTCTCACCTGACAAGTTCCCTTCCCTGGCCACTCATGAACTTCGTATTTTTAACCATCACAGTACAGAGAAGAGAGACACTGATAGACTAAACAGCCTCCTTAATGTCACACAAGAAGTCTGTAGCGAATGAAGAACTTGCCTCCAACAGTTAAGCTAAAATTCTAACAATCGCTCAGTTGTTATTACCGACTACAATTTCTGCAGTTTCCCTGCCCTAGAGAGTCCCAGGAAGAGCTCTCCAGCATTGCTGTATTTCTATTGTCTTGTCAAAATGTTTCTTGTCTTTGTCATCAGGCCTGTCTCTTTGTCTTGACAAGAAGTTTGATAATCAGAGAAACCTCTAAACTGATGTTCACAGAGGAAGGAGATATTTGACTTTTGCTTTTCCTTCAAAATCTTGTAGACATCATCGTCTCAAGTCCGTGTGAGACATGCACTGTAGGGCAGGCAGCTGCTCTGTCATCTTGCTGCCTGGCTTCACTCTGGCTGCATACTTTTGTCTCTCTGCTGCCCAGCCAGCTGCTCGAGATCGGCACTGCAGCGTAACTGAGGCTGGATGGGGCCCCAGCAATGTACCTTAAAGACCTCCTTCCTTCAAAGTGCAGGAGGACATGTTGTGTTCTCGTTACATCTGGCAGTTGAATTAATCCACCTGGAGAGGGATGACTCTGCAGCAAGAACACAACAAAGTTCAGTGCTCCTCCACCTTGCCCAGCATGATACCACCAACAGAGGTGGTAGGACTCGGCTCTTTCAGCAATAACTCAGCAGATCATTGCCTCTTAACCTTGTGCAGAGACAGCTGCTTTGTCCTCAGCCATCCAGCTAGCCGGCTGCTTGTCGCCCTCTGCAGCTGTGATGGCAGCTGCAGGAACTGGGCTCTGCTGGCTCTAGCTGCCTCCTGGGCCATGGAGCTGCAGGACCTCATGGCAGCACAGCACTGTCCAGGACACACTAAGAGGCTCATTTCAGCTCTAGGCAGTCACAGTGTGAGTCCAGCATACAGCTCCCAAATGCCGCAGAAAAATGAGGTATCCTCACTGTTTGGGACAGAGGCCTCCTGGATTGTGCAATTCCTTCCTGGAGATGAAAAAAAGCTTAGTTATGGACTGGACTGAACAGAACATCCTTTTCTAGTAAGTCTGTGGTGGAATGTCTGTGCCAGGCACTGCTAACATCAACCACAGGAGAGCACTGCATGCTATCTCCTAATAGTCAACAGAGTGAAAACATTTCCAGTGTCATATGTGTTCTATTGTTAGAGAAAAGTGACAGACAAAAAAAAAATTTGGTATTCCATTGTGTGCATACATAGCAGGGGTTCTCCGATGACATTTAGGGACTTCCATGACTTTAATCTTCAGACACTGATATGAAATTAAACTACAACCAAAATTTTCAAACATGACTGCCCCAAATGAAGCAGCTAAAAAAAGTCTTTCGGCACAAAAAGAAATGTCAGATCTTATAAGGTGCCAAATACCAATTGTTCTCATTGTGTGCAGCAGAAAGTAAGAACCCATGTCAGTTCTACAGATGGATAATGCTTAAACTGGGATCTACCTTTAAATATTAGGGTTAAGGTATTTACTCATACTGCCTATGTCAGTAACACTATGGGTTATTCAAAGCAGAAAAATAACAGGAGTCTGATGTTTATCTACAGATTAAAAGCCTTTGCAAGCTTTCTGATTTTTTTTTTTTTCAGGTTGAATCAAGAGAAAAACACTCAGTGTTCTGTTTGCATTTGTAGCCAACTGTGGGTAGTAACAGTCCCAGCCTGTTAGATGGGATTTTGTTTCTCTGATAAATGTGCTAATGCTGACTGGGGGAGAATGAATGTAAATGCATCAAAATGTAGCCTTAAGCCCTTTCAGTAATGATGTTAAGAAACAATGTTTGGAAGGGAGATATATCATCTGCCACAAACTTTCACTTGCCTTCTTAATATCTTAAATTTCTGAAAAGGTACAATGTTGGAGGCTACACCACTTCCATGCCAATCCTATGCTCATACTTCTTTGATGAAGGACACCAAGTTCTCCTGGACAAAGTTTATGACAGACCCAGTGACTCAGTAAAGGAAATATGGACCCAGCCACAGCTCAAAGGTAAAATGACAATTTCTTTTTAGAGTAGCTTTTAATTTCAGATGTTCCTCCTTGTGTATTTTAAAGTGAGCCATTAGACACCATAACTCATTTGGTGAAAGCACCTGCCACAATTAGCTCAAGCTGTGCAGAGAATGTGAAAACAAAAATGTGCATCTCAGCCCTGTCCTTAATGCCTTCTATAAATACCTCTGAGGAATGGGGTAAATTGGGCACAGATATTTGTAGACTGGTTCCCAGAAGTTTAGCTGAATACGGTATACAGCAGTTATGACTTACTGCAATAGAAGTCGCCAAGATTAAAAATAAATCCTATGCTGTTTAAACCACTAGTAATATCTCTTTCAATACGCACAGTTTTATACGTAGCACTTCACTTCCTACCTGTGTGATCCGTCAAACACTATTTCAATAGATGAAAACACCGACAATAGCCCAGTTTGTCCAGAGAATGCAAGAGCAAAAGAGAAGCACTAAATTCTGCACATCTGAATGATTTTGGAGCACTTGGCAGTGTGTCACCCTCCACCCTGCTCTCCATGGAAGTTGAAGGGATGCTGCAACATGCAGAAACAGAGCTCTTCAGTGCTCACAAAGTGCAGTTAGAGTACTAAACAGCCTTAAACAATGGCTTTAATTCTTTTCCCCTTTAAAGATAAGACACTACTGAAAGAGATGTCACCATGGTGTCCTCAGTTATTGGCTTGGAGCATGCTGAAATGGTTAAACTTTGTGGCAGGCTGCAGGGTCCATCTATTTTCCCAGGCAGCTAGAGGTGGGCTGTGCAAAGGGAGTATGATTACTATGGACACATTCCAGTTCCCATCAAAGAGAACAGGCAGACTCATATTAACTTCAAAGGAGCTGGATCTGGTCCTATATTATATATATCTACTGTGAAAAGGGTCTTCTAATGGATATTATGTCTACAGTGAAATGAGAAGACCAAGGATGGTGTGAAAATTAATTACCATGCTATTGGCCCCTCTCTTACAGTTTAGTATGAGAGTTAGATGTCATACTGTAACTTACTTAAAGAATGACATTTTTAAAGCAGTTTAGAGTAGCTTTCAAGTTATCAGGTCCCAGTTATGGCACTTTGGCCACATTTTCAAAGGAACTAAGCTCTCAAAAAGTATCTTGTGTGTTCAGATATATTGAAAATAAGGTGCAAGAAAACTCCTACTCCTGTCAGCTGGTTTATGTAAAAGAATGAGATAGCTTGGCTGACATCCCAAAAATAAGGGGGTATTTGTTGAAGGGCTTGGGACAAAGGCCATGCAACAGCTTCCATTTATAGACTATAAAAAGCCTGTGGGAAACCACTATAATTATAATTTCATAAAATGCTGTCTGCATAGTTTGCAGGCCAAGCACTATGACAGCCATCTTCCTAGAGCAGGGATGAGAATGAAACTGAAGGTGCTACTGGCAGAGCTTTGAGTAATCCTACTGGGGCAACGGAAAAGGTTGCTTTCCTCACCTGCCTATCCCACTGCTCCAGGAGCTCCTGTAGAAGTCAAAGCCACAGGAGAGTCAGCAGTAGTAACCATGAGCTGGCTTCCCAGCTGTTGGAGCTCATATTCAGAAAGTGATGGTACAAGAGCACCACAAAGGATGACAGTCTTTTTTACAGAACAGAGGCTGGGCTAGGGAAAAAAAATCCTTCAGTAACATCATAGATGCAAAGCAAATTTTCAGACTGCTTTGGTTGTTAATATAAAGTAGGGAATGAAGTGTACCTTGGCTCAGTTATGCAAATGAATCTCTGAAAATGGATGCATTTTGTGATGCTTTTTGTCCTTTCTGGCAGGGGAAAGGTACGGCGCTCAGAAAGGGCTGATAATCCTCACCAGTGCTGTGACAGCTGGAGCGGCTGAGGAGTTTGTATACATAATGAAGAGACTGGGCAGAGCTCTCATCATTGGGGAACAGACCAGTGGTGGCTCCCATTCCCCACAGACATACCAAGTAGATGATACCAACTTCTACATCATCATTCCCACCTCCAGATCGGTCATCTCTGCGGAGAGCACTTCTTGGGAAGGGAAAGGGGTGCCTCCTCACATGGAAACACCAGCTGTAACAGCACTCATCAAAGCAAAGGAGGTGCTCAGTGCTCACCTGCACAGCTCTAGATAGCCCAGCGGGGGCATGTGCTCCTAGAAGAAAGGTAGGCTTTAATTTTCAAAGGAGCCTGAGGGACTTACACTCTCAGGAGCTGAACTAATAATGGTTTGGGGAGCTCAGAGCAGGATTTATCCATAATTTAGGTAACTAATGCAAAATTGAGACCTCAAAAATCTCATAGTGTGTGTGTATGTGTGCATGCGCATTTGCATGTGAGGGCATGCGCAGGGTACAGGTGCTCCTCTGTGTGTTATCTATCTGGCTTAATAAATGATGGGCTGTTTACTGCACAAGAGCTCAGTTCCAACAAGACAAATTATTGCAATGCCCTTCTGCTACCCAGAATAATTCATAAGCCTCAGGAATGGCACTGTTCTGGGCAGCAGAACTGTATTTGAGTTCCTAACAGAGGAGGGAAGCTTCACAACAGAGGTCTCCTTTTTTGTGTGAGTTTTCTAGTAACCAAGTTCCTTTGGGAAGAAAGCCACCTTCCCAGACACAAAACCTAGAAAGGAGTGGGAACTTGTGTTCAAGCTCTATGGTCAGTGGTTCCCTGTACATAACTCAAAGTGACTCCCTTTTCAACATGTTGCGTTTTTACTCCATTTTGAGGAACCCAACTCTTTCCGGGCATGGTTGAGATAACTTGGATAATTCAGTGGTGTTTCTGGATTCTTCTCCTGTGGTCAAATGTAAATGTTAGTTGTTGCAGTGTCTGTTTTTTAAGATTTAGCTCCAAATCACAGAGATTTCCTTTGGTCCCTTAGAAAATCTCAGCTGTCAGTATTGAAGGCATGTGAACCACCCCAAAGCATTTATGCAAAGATAGAAAAGGCACATCTGCTCCTTTGGAAAATGTGCACGTTCCCATCTATACATCTTAAAGAAGAATTAACAGTAGTTGTGAAGCTCTGTTTTCCAAACTGCAAGAGCTAAGTGTCTTCTCCATTTCATCATTAGATGTACCAAAAATAATCCTTCCCAGTCTTCCAGGGTTGCCCAGATTTCTGCTGCATGTCTATTTCTCCTCTAGTATCTGGCAGAGGGGTGGGGAATGAGCAGGAGAAAGGAAGTGCATTGACTCTTTCACCCAGTGCTCAGATCAACACTCAGGGAAAAGAATCATATGTTTTTACTTAAGGCTAAAAACAGATTGTTGTGTGCCCTGCCCCAAAGACAAGAAGAAAGCAAAGAAATATCTTTTGTGCCCTAATAACAAGCTAGTTATTAAGTGCTAGTGTATTTCAGGGCAACTAACAGGGTTATTTGCATGAACCTAATCAATGCCCTACATTCCTTGTCATTCTTACAACTCTTATCTAACCATCTGTCTTTGTAATGATTTAGAAATACATATAACTCTAATCTAGATCTCAACATTCTTCATCTCTACAAAATACCAGCTGTAAGGCAATTAACTTAGGAAAATGATCCCTCCAAATTTAGTCATTTAGAGACTGTAGAAATACACATTGCTGTTTGCTTGCTCATTTGTAAGTAACTGTCATTTTTTATGTCATGTTTAAACATCTAACTGCAGAGAATCTCTTTCAGTATTTACAGGAAAATAATTTTAACAATGAAGTAGACTTTCCATCTTTTTTACTACTTGTTTATCTTTCCAGTTACACTTGGTGCGATCACTAACCTTGATTCTGAGTCATTTTCATATTCTGATTTTTATGCAGTAGCCAGTTGTTGAATTTCTCAGTGTCATGGAACCATTTACATGGATTAAAACTCATACAGCATTTTGTGTAAAGTGATATATGTATAAAGAATATTAAAGATACTTAGTATGGAAAAGACTGGGGTAGTCAGTGAATGAGTAAACAACATTAATGTATTTCTTCTAATGTCTTTTAAGCCTCTTTAATATCTGAATGATCCAGATATACTGCTTCTTTTTTCCTAAACACAGTCTGTTGTGCTGTCATGTACAAACAATAGTCATTGTCAAACCCAACATTTAAAAACCTTAGCCACCCATTCAAGGACCAAAAACTATACCAAACGGGCACAAATAGCAAATAATTTCTTCACCTAACTAATATGATAAGTACCTATGAATAATAAATATTTAACAAGTGGAATCCAGCTGAGAAAACAAAACAAAACAAAACAAAACAAAACAAAAAAGAAAATGCATTTGCTGTTGATTTCATTTGGTATCAATTGTGGTGTAATACCCTCTCAATAGAGAGTAACTGTATAAAAAATTACACTGCGGTGAAAGACTAGAACATCACCAAATTATGAATGAAAATCAGTTATGGAAAATGCATGGTTTGTGGTTTAAATGAGAAAGTTAGACAGAAGTTGCCTTAGGGATGGGCTAAGTAAATTCTGAAGTGCCCTTCTAGCTCCTTGTACAACAGGAAACGCGCTGAAACCACCACCCTTCCCTCTTCTGGTTCCAGAGCTGACATGGACATTCAACAGTTTGTAGCACCATTTCCTTACCATCCAACCTAGAACAACTTCCTAACGGTTAATTCTAACAATGTTCCTTTCAAAGGAAGGAAGAAGGAAGTTGATGTACCAGGCCTCCTAGCAGTATGATCTTTCTCCTTTTAGAGTTCACAGAACTCCAACCAAGAAATGACAGCCAGCTTATTCATTTTTTCACTACAGAATGGTGCATTCTTGCTTTCTGGAGAATGCTTCTAATGTAGTTTTCCCTGATCATGCCACAAAAGCTGCCCTAGTACAGTGATTTTCAAACTGTGGTCTGTAGGGAGCCCACAGACTGCATGGAAGGAATTAGTGAAAACTTACCCGAAAAAACAAGTACATACATACTCTTCAAAAATCTGAGTGTGGTTTTGATAGAGAAACACATCTTCATTTGAAAAAGGTCAGTGAGTTAGCAAATATCCTAATGTGGCATTCCTTATTGGTAAATGCAAAACTTACTCTAGAAACATAGCCTGAACAGCTAAGCTTGACAGCATTGTGTTGTCTCCAATTTTCCTGATCCAGAAACAGACGTCGTGAGAATCAGTGGTTTGACCAAAGTGACACAGGCTGTTGCTAGCAAAGACAAGAAAAGAACCAGTCAGCTTCAAATTGTCTCCTTTTGCTGTTTAAAAAAAAAAAAAAAAAAACTCCAAGTATCTCTAGTTGTAGAAAAGACAGAGCCCTGCTGTAAAATCACAGTATTGCACTGAAACTGAATGCAGTCCTTCACGAATTCCTTAAATTCCTTCATTTCTTCAAGAACACCCTGCTCTAGTGGAGTGCCTTTCCTCCAGCAGTATTTCCTTTCATCTGCACCAATTTAAATGTTCAGACTTCTAGACAAAGGGAAAAACATCTTCCAGCATGACTCGATTAGAGGAAGTTTGTTTTCCTTTGTCTCGTTAGGCTTCCTTTTGCCTGTGCTGCCTTGGTTCACTCAGCTTTAATATGAGTATTTTCATATAAAGAAATAAAATCTCCAAACATTTTGGATAAGTCCAGTGGTTTATGTAACCCGGCTTAGATGAGACACTCAGTTAAACATGAGACACATAAAAGACATTCCCCTCGACTGCACAAGGGGCTTTGCACAAAAGCTCATTTTACACACAGGGAATTAAGTTCTGGTTCTGTTGGCATCTATGCTATTATGCTCTGATATCAGCACAGGTGTAGCTGGCAACAGAACGTGTTATTGGACAGTTGTGTGCGTAAACAAGTCTTAGTTCAGGAAACACTTCAGTCTTCAGTGTAAGAAGCAACTTGTTCACTCAATCTTTGTGCCAGTGACCATCTGCAAAGGGGTAAGGACAGTATAGCACACACTTCCCTGCACTGGGATTTCTGTTTTGCAAGTGGAAAACCTCCAGTCTTTACATGCTAGCACAAAACTGTGCTGCTCCTGCAACTGGAGGAGGTAAGGACAGTATCAAAAGGAAAGCTGATTAAAAACCTCTCCTCTTCATTTTTATGTTTTGAATCAGCTCTGCCACTCTTCATAACTGGTTCTCTTGCCCTTCTATGCACAGAATGCATTTATACAGGGCTTGTCGTCACAGTATCTAAGCTGATGTGGCTGAGATATGCCCATAAAGAAACTAGGTTAGAATTCTTTGTCTTTTTTTTTTTTCCACCAAAGAGAACACCTTCATGATATAAAGGAAAGCTCTCTCTCCCTGTAGTCTTGCTCCTTACTTAAGCCTCATACCATGAGCAGAATGAAGTTTAATTACTGATGAGAGCTCTGAGGATGTAGATCTAATACACCATTGGAAGAGGTTTGGAGATCTAGCAGCTTTTTATCAGTGGCTGATTTTCCACACTTTCTCAAGATCACTTACACCAACACAAAATCAGTGAAACCATGTAATCAGTTAGATCTGGTACTGCTTCATTCTGATCTAAACGATACCCAGGTGTAATGCGCTGGAAAAACAGGCCCTTGGAGTAGGCAGTGTTGAAGCGACGAACCAACACAATACTGGGAAGCATTACACAGCTGGTCCTGTCTTTTTCCAGAATAAATCTGAGGCGAAGTTTCTAACATAAAACTGCTAAGAAAACATGGCATCTTTTAGCAAGCACAGAGGAGAATATTTGCCAGCAATGGTACCAAAAAAAATCGTTAGTCTTATTTATACAGTGCCAGACTGATCTGAAAGTCATTGATGTAAATTAGGAGTAGCAACATGGAATTATTCTGGATATGCACTGGAATAAGTGAGATCACAATCTGGCCTAAACTACTAATGGGAACTATAACCCCAACCACATATGAATGTAGTTACACCATGGAGTCCTTCATTACACTTTATGGACACTGACTTCACAGTAAACTGGCTGGCACCCAGATAAAACCAGATGGAGTGAAATTTGGCCGGTAAAACTTTGCCATAAATATATTCCTTTCACAGTAAATGTTATTGGACATGAAATAGAGATGGAAAGATTAGGAGGAAACCACATCATCCCCTACTCAATGCAAGGTTGTTCCCTGTGCTACATGTTTCAAAGCTTTTGTTCACTTTGGTTTTTAATGACTCCAGTTAAAGAGCTTCCACCACTGACCTGGGAAAACCGTGTTACAATCCAACCAGATCTCCAGTCTCAATTTATGTCTTCTGAACTCAAAGGCATAATGTAAAGGTTTAATCACTTTATACTGGGAAAATAAAGCTGGGGTGCACAGCCAGTGGTTGGCCTACAGTAAGTCAAATGTTTACGATAATAGGAAACAGCCATGTATTAATATTAAACAGCAATATACTAGGAAGAATACAGTCTCCTGACTTACAGAAATCTCCCAAGAGATGACAATGAGGGTAATACGTTGATCCCAACTGACAGCCTAAGACTCTAGGGCTGTCTTTTGTCACTTGGATATCTTTACTTACTGTCTGATACTTGCATTATCAACCTAGGCATCATCATGGGAACTCAATGAAAATTTCTGTCCAGTGTGCTGCAGACAAACACTGGACTATATCATCAGTATGATGTTAAATAATAAGGAGCATATTGTAATGTCCTATACAAATCCCAAAGGTACTCTTATCTGGGAAATGAGTGCTTTCTGATCATTCTCTATCTGAAAGGAAATAATAGCGGATGAGGCTCAGAGACAGGCCACAAAACCAGGAGACAACCTTAAAAAAATACTATACAAGAGAGACATAAATGGTCACTTGAAGTACATGTTGTCATAAGCTATCAAGAGCAAGTCCCTAAGTGGATTTAAAAAGTAATGAAAGGTTAATTAGATGAGCTGCAGAAACAACAGGCAGGGTTGTTGCTTTCTTCCTGCNAGAGCACAAACCAAAGAAGGCAACAGAAAAATTTCGCATGTGGACTGGCTATAGAGAGACTTCGGCATCTTCTTCCAAACAGCTGGAATTGGCCAATGTAGAAACCAGATGATAGAGACAGTCTCATCCAATGCAATTCATGTATGTCTGTGTCACTGTGTCACTTTTGAAGGACATTCCTCTTCTAGCTGTCAGCAGAACAGAGCCTATGATCCAGAATTAAAGTGTACAGATTCTATCTATCAGTAGATAGCAGTAATTCAGACATCCCAGCTGCTTTCTTTAGTATATTCAAAAACTGAAAACCACAGGCCAAAATCTGCCCCTATTAGATCCGAATGCCTACCAAAGTCACACAGATCTTGCAAGCACACCTCAGGGAAGAATTTGTGCTCCCTGTCTATACGATCGTGATGACAACAGGTCACATGTTGATGCAGATCCAGGTTGATTTGATTTTGTATGAGATATTTCAGAAGTGGCAGAGGCTAGAACAGAACTCAAGATGTACTTATTTATAACTCACATCCTCTTTGGCTGTGTGTTGGTCAGTTGCTGACGATCACTAATTTCAGATAGAGTCTTAACTTTAAGTAGTCCCTTGCAAAGCCAAGGAGACAGTGAGATGTAAGTTTTTTCCTCGGACTCACAAATCTGATAAGAGAGCTGATTCAGCTAATAAAAAGGAGTAAGAGTCCCCCAAAGCTGCTAGAAACAGTAACTTCTTTTCTTTTAGCATATAAGAACAGAATTTTTTAGTGTTTAAAGATTCCACATTCAGTAAAGAGTGTGTTACTTCTGTATTTACATTGTTCTGCACAGACACCAGCAAATCAAATACAAGCAAAGCAAACTCTGTCTGCAAAATACCTTTGTTCCCAACTCTTTGCAAATTAATATTAATGTGCATTCATTTCACTATTTTATTTCTTCAAAAATAGATTGACAAGGGCTAGGCTGAGTTTTCAAAACTTACACCTCACTCAGACTTCTGTAAACATTTTATATTTTTTTGCAAAGCATCCATTATAAATTACTGTAAACAGTGATTTCCTGTAAGAAATTAATGTAAATGCAAAAAGAAATGGATATGAGTGAATTACGTTCCCCTTCTTTACCCAACCTGCCCAGTCCCTTGGTGAGATCTGTCTGCACAGCTCTAATTGTGAGAGGTCATGTGCCGGGATAAATGATGGCGTTCTCGGAAGTACTCATGACAAATTGGACATGTTAGCTTCTCCTCTCGTCTCCTCTTGCTCTGGGATTCAGTTGAAGAGTATTCTTTTTTGTGATGTGACCGCATGTGGAAGACTAAATCAGACGTCATGCGAAAGGACAGGTTGCATTTGGCACACCAGTTCTGGGCAGCCACTCCAAATGACGTGAAGGTGGGGGGAAGAAGAGTCAAGGAGGAGGAGGAGGAGGAGGAAGAAGAAGTACTGGTCGTGTTTTGTAGCTGTCCTCCTGCTTGTTTGGGCCACGGTTCTGTGGTATATGGGAAAACATTGCTTCGAGTGATGCTAGTCTGCAGCATCTGAGCATTACACAAATCACTGACAAAGAACTTGGAATTGAGAAGAGTGCTGCAGCACATGATGTCTGTGGTGGCAATGAAGCCGGACAGCTCCCCCAGGCTCTTTCGTGACTCACTCATGGGATGAGAAGAATTTATTGCAGCTCTTTCTGCTAGACATTTACTGGGCTTGCTGAAAGCACTCTTCTGTTCTCCTCGGGCTCTGGTGGGCCACACAAAGGAGAATGCACTACCAGAGGAGTTCAGCAACACTTCCTTTGATACCTGCTCCTTACCAACTGGGACTGTGCCATCCTCCTGTTCTGATTCCTTGGGTCTCTCATTCCTTAGCTTCTCCTTCATCCTCCTGACCTCAGTGAAAGCACTCTGCTTCTGCTCAAAAGCATCCTTCCTAGCTAACTGCCTCCCTGAATTAGGCTTCCAGAAAGAACCAGCCAGTGCATGCTCTCCCCCAACCTCTTCCTTGCCCCCACAGCTATGTTCCTCACTCAGATTATTTGTTTTCTCCAACAACACTGTTTTCCTGCTCCTGTTGTTCTCAGCCTCTTCTGATTTTGCTCTCTTTTCTCCAGTGAGACCATGGGCATCATCTTTACGAGCTATCATTTTGACCTCTAGATCCCTTGCTAGGCTGTGAAAATTTGTGGTCTGCTCCACTAAGTTGCCTTTTTCAGCCTTAGGGTCCTGGAGTTTTCTCCATAGCAGGGCACTCTTCTCTGGGACGCACAGGAAGCGGACATGGGAGAGATACAAATGCTCACATTTAAAGACTCGGTTGCATTCTTGGCATCTCAGCTCTGCAGAAACAGATAACAGACAATGAGTTTTGCAAAGTCAGAATCATGGATGGATGCAGAACCTGACCTTGTTGTTGACACAAACAAACACAAAAACAGAAATATCTTATGTCACACAAGATTATACATGGTAAAGCTAACGCCAATGCAGAGTCAGGTCCCTTGCTGTTATGGAAAACGGTTTACTTGTATTTACTTGTGCTACTTGCAGAAATGCTTTCATTTAGACTCTCCACCCATGTTTGTATTACATAAAATTGCCAGTACACAATGGTCTAGATAAAACCATATGAACTTTATGGCAGTTTGAAGCCTGAACCCAGATTTGGGACTACATTTCTGAAGTGACTATCTTTAATATAGGCTGAATGTTAATTTCTCTGCACCCACATAACAACGTGGAGTAAAGTTGGCCTCAAAGATTTTGGCACAAGCCTCTAATTTCTGCACAGGATACACTGAAAGTTTAATACTTTTTATGAGTCATTTGATGATAATGCCTGAAGCCCTTACTCATGCTTATTTGGCAAACTGCTATATGCCTCAAGGTACAGATGCCTATGGCACAGAAAATAATGTTCAAAGTGAAACAACGTCAGTGATGAGCAAGAGGAATGGGAACATGCATTGGCATGACGCCATTTCCTTCTGGCCTTCAGATGGGACATAACACAATGACCAAGAGACACATTGCACGTCTTAACCTTTGCAAACAGCATCCATGCTACAGCATTCCACAACACGCGGCAGCTTATAAATGGAAATGATGCCAGACAGCACCTGAGGCCTGGGATACATAAGAAAGTTCATATATTGGTTGGGCAGACCTACAAAAACCTAATCTGTAGGCTCAGCACAGCTTAAATTGCTTCCCAAACTACAGAAATTGGACTTCTTGTACAAAAAGAAGACTGCTGAGTTGGGTGGAGCATTATACTGCTAATTTGAAGCCTTGAATCTAGATACAGTGTTTCTTGTGTAGATAACACTTTGCCCTGGTAAATTCGTAGGGCTTACAATGTGCGTCTACACAGAAGCTAACAGAATATGCTGGAATCAGTTAAAATGATTTAGTGGGTTCCTGCTACGAATGTATCCATGTTAATTTAATATTAATTTACAGGCAAGTAGATTACCATACAAATTTACCAACCCACATCTTTACTAACCAAGCTATATTAGCTGTCTTTAAATCAAGCAAAGAGAACGTAGAAAAAGTTTTGTTCCAGTCTAACTAGATCAAAGGTTGGAGCAAAAGACAGCTGGAGTTAACCTCGGCATGGACCTGACAGATATTTGCTTGTTCTGTCCATAATCTAGACTTTTATTCTTTTAATAATTGCCAAGCCAATTTCTTTTAGAGCAATTCCTAGTACCATCTCAGAAAGAAAATCATGCTCTTTTCCTTGCTCCCACTGTTTGTCCCAAGCTAAATTGGCAGACTGTGCTGTATGAAAGTTATACATTTTGATAGTCCTGCTCATTATAAGATTAAAGTTGAACACTAGCCTATACCTGATTCCTCAACGAACTGAAAAAAGGAGTATTTCCAACTGATATTTTAGGCTTTTAGGAGTCCAAGGTAGTCAGAGTGCATAGATGTCCATTGTACAGCTCAAAAACGTCAGCATTACTGCCTAGCACACTATCCTCTGCTGGAAAGTGACAATGAAAATGGCACAGAGAACAGCAAATTTCTTCCCACTATATGCCTCCAGCTCAATCCCCAAAGCACAATGTCTCTTCTCTGAGCTGATTGCTAAGGGTTTACACAGGTTTTATTTCCTGCATTACAGGATCACCACATACTAAAGAAGTTGCAGACTCACTTCAGTCCCCAGTGACCCCTGCAGAGCCAACAAGCTGGTACTTACCATTCTGGGGACTCTGAGCTTTTATCTCATTGAAACCCAAGAGGCTGGAAAGCTCCTCATCATACCAGACAAGCAGCTCCTCATTTTTGTTGATTTTCCTGGTAGAGCGATAATATAACTGACTATTTTCTAAGTAAGCTTCCAAGTTTTGCTCCTTGCTATTGGCAGCTGCTTGTACAAGTCTCATCCAAGGCAGCCCTGTAGGACTGTGCACAGACGTAACATCTACCTGTGAGACAGGACACAAAAAAAGGGAAGTTTCAAGTCCTGGGACCCAAAATAGATTTCCATCAAATTCAAGAAAAAGCTTGTTTTCTGCCTCACACTGAGCCTATGCCAAAGCTGTGAGCCCAATTCATACACAGCTGTGACCAAATCCAAAGTCATGGTAGGGAGAAGACTTCCCTGGTGTGAGTGCTGAGAGCTCTGGGAGTACAGCTGAGCGGGACAGAGAAGGAGACACCGCTGCTCACGTGCAACCTGCTCTGGCCCAGCAATGCCAGGGCTGGTACATTGGCCGATCTTCGGCCCACTGATGGCAAGGATGCCGTCCTCCGCTGATGCAGGTTGTCTCATGGGGCTGTGTCAGGTGTGGATCACAGAGGCATAGATGGTGTGCTCCTCTGTAAACAGGGGTCTCAATCCCATGGGAAAATGGGATATGTCAGGACAGGTGTAAATTAGGAATAATTTGGTTATTTGATTCAACAACCCAAGGAGACAACATCTGCATATACAACTGTTTGACTAGGTTACATAAATATTAGATTTTAATAAATACACCTAGAAAGCATTTATATGATCCCTTTCCTTCTTCATAAATAAAATGATGTGTTCCTATTTCTGCCTTTGATAAATACCTTAAATTCATTTCTATGTATCCAAATAGATAAAAACTCATCAGATTAATACTTTTCATTAAATTACTTCTGAGAGTAGCAAGGGGTTGATTTATTTTCAGTATGTGTGCATTCAGAAATACCAAATAGATTAAGTTAAAAAAGGGCACTTTGGTTGGAAGGTCAGGCACTCAAAAGTTAAAAACATAATATTAAGTCTACTGCTCAAATTAAATCTCCTGTCTGTGTACATGTTACAACATAGTCCTCAGTCGCATAAATGCCTTTCTCCACATGGCTCCTGAGTCATTTAGTCACAGGTTGACCATGCTCTAGAAATAATATAACTGTAAAACATTTGGTTTTGTATTCCTCATTCAATGTGCGGCTCCCATCTTATTTAATTGATTGCGTTTGCTTTGAATAGGGAATGATTTATTTCTTTATAGGTTTTTCCCTTTGTGTTTACCACAGCAGATCTATGTCCTTTGCAGTGCTTGAAAGATGGGGAAGATTTTCATAGCTTGGAGGCTGAAACACAGGGCGATCAAGGGCAACATTTATACACATAAAAACCCTCAACTAATTTTTGAAGCACTAAGTCATTGTTTTGAAAGGAAGAAATTTGGAAATGAAAAATGTCTAATGACAAGTATGATCCAAATTTCACCCCAAGCAATGTATAGCTCTTTGTTTTCCACTAATTGCAGGGCAACCATTCATTGGTGTTTTGTATCAGAAACAGTATTTTGGTTATTTCTTTATCTGTTTTTAACTCAGTCTATTACCTACCATGAAAAGCATGACCATGGTAGTAGCTTGAATAAAAGAATGAAACATTAAGGGGCCATTAGTATAAGAGTTAATTAGTATAAGGGAGAAAATAAATTAGCATGCCCTGTAACTGGTTCTCTCTAAACACCGTGGTAATTAACAATGATTGAGAAATCCAAAAGTCTGGCAGCAACACAAGCACACCCACCCCCACACACAGTGGTTGCAACTAATAGATATGACAGAGCCTGTCATTTATTAGTTTCTGTGTTTCAGAAATACCAAGCACCCACTCAGAGCTCTAAGCAAAGGCAAAGGGAACACAACTCCTCCAGGAACCAGGCCTCCAGGGAAAGAGCTGACAGGCGGGGAGGAATAAAGGGCAGAACAGAACACCTGGGTGCACTCAACTACAAGCATGAGCCCGTTTCAGTTTTTCCATGCATATAGAGACACTACAGGTCCTGCAAGTCCACCCTCTTCCTGGGATGGCAATCCCTCAGATGAACCCTTTGCATCCATATATGAAGGAAGGGCTTTACTGCCCAACAGGTTCAATCAGAGCTGTGCAATGGAGGTGGTCTGGCTTCCTTGATACAGGCTGGAGGAGAAGGGTGAGAATAAGGGTGCTCCTTGGATCCAGGAAGCAAACCCACAAGAGGCTGTAAGAGTCAGAGGAACTCAGCGGGAAGGACAGCTTTATAAGGGGTGGTTTGCTTTGCTGGGGTAAATGATTGGCTGGGAAGAACCACCTCTGCCAACGGTTGCCAAGGCATTTTCTTTGTCCAAGAATACCAATTGGCTCAAGGAGCTCAAATTAGGGTCTCCAAGAGGATGAGAGAAAAAACATAGAGCTCCCTTTTGGACTAAACATAAAAGCCCAAGATGATGAAACTCTTGTTGGAAATCATATTCTCTAAAGCCGATTGCTGCTGAAATTGGATGAACATGACCCTCAGCTGTGGAAAATCCACCTTGCCAACTGACCACAGCCAGCGTATCAAAGCTCCTTTCTTGTTTTGCCCCTCAGTGTCATGATAACGTTGTGGTATCATGATTGTATCATTAATTAATTGTCTATACACAAAGTTACTAGCTAAACAATTACTAGCTAAACTAGCTAAATCTTCCTGATTTCCGGAAGATTTAGTTTTAATTTTGAGTAGCAAACAGCATATGGGGTCAAGGATTGTATCTGAAATAGCTACTTGCACACAATTTGATGCATTTACTGACAAAAGACAGAGATCTGAGCCAACTAAGGCATTCGATTTCACAGCTGCATAACAACTGCTTAGCTCAAATGTAGCAAAACACTAAAGCCATCTCACTGGAGAGCTGTTCCAATGCAGAAACCCTTTAATGATCTCCCTGGAGTCTACAGTCATTCCAAAAGTGCCAGGAGAAATACAGAATTATTCCATAAAGCCTCATTTCAGGGAAGATCTTTCTCCAGAGGGCTGATAGTTCTCCTGGAGTACTGATAACCTTGTCCAAGCAAGCTAACTTGTGCCAGGGACTCAAACAAGTAGTCAACAAAGCCCAAAGCCTCTTCTTCTCTTTCTTAATTTTTTTAAAGCAAAAATGTCAAACAGATATCTCCCAACAGGTGCATCTTCCCCATTACACATTCTGTCTGGGATTTCTCTCCTCCAGAGTACAGAAACATTAGGAGAACCTGGATCCTTCCCAGATCCAGGTTCCAGGAAATTTGCTTGCCTTGTGTTGTAAAACACTACCTCCCTGTCTTCATCTAGACCAATGATGATTGAAATGCACTCCAAGACCCAAAAGGCCAAGGTAAGAGGTCAGCAGGAGAAATACACATTGTGCAAGTGAAAATGTTATGATGAACAGTGGCTAGTGAGCCAAAAATTTGGGAACTAGAATTTGAGTTTTAACAGCTTGCATTCACTTCATCACTATCCTGGGGCTTCTGACTTTCCCTACATGATGATTCCTTTTGTTTCACAGACCTATCTCTGTAGCTCTCCTACAGTGATTGAAAAGTGCAGCTGCAACACAGACATATCTAAGGTAACTGCAGCAGGTCCCTGCACTAACAGCAGTAAGTTGTGGCTGCCTGAAGAACAAAGAATGTGTGGACTAGTTGTCTGATTGATTATCTTTTACAGTTCAGACAGCCAGTGCTGAAATCACTGCCAATTGTAATTTCACTTTATGGATAACTGAGCAAACTAGGTTAAGGCTTGCTCAGCACTATCTACAAACGCTGCAAATGTACCACCTGCATGAATCAGTGCAGTGCCATAGTCTTCCCTCTCTGCTCTCATGTGACTGTCATGCCTCCTGGTAAGCCTCCTGTGTCCTTTGTAAGGAGGAAACCTGAAGGTGAAGTTTCTAAACTATTTGTCCCTCTTTCCTCCTATTCACGGTCAGTGCTGAAGCAGGTCATCAGTTGTCAGCACAGAAGTGGGACTTTGCATTCTTCCTGCAAAGGAATCAGTTTTCACTGAGGTCTCTCCAGTCTACAGCTCATAATCAGAAACATGCTGGCTACTTCTCCCTTTTGGAGGAGCTGTTAGTTGTGCTGAACAGAACAAAAATCTACCCCCTGACAAAGTCACCTCTTGAGGGATGGTGTAACCCTGTCTGATATGACTAGTATTAAACACTTTCTCCTACCTTAAATACATAATGAATGTTCCGTCTGTCAGAACACTTGAGGGCAATAAAAGCTACAGTGTCCAGTAGGGTGTTCTGGAGCATGCACGGTCCAAAAACAGCTTCTTCAGGAATGTCTTGTGTGGTGTGAACAGTAGCCAATATGTCCGGAAAATGGTGATGCAGAAGTTTGTTGTCACTTGTCCAAAGGAATTTAGGCAAAGATGTGAGTTCCATCACAAACCTGTAAAATAAGCAAGAAATCACACTTGGAATATAGAAGGAAATGGAAGGGAGAATCGCTAATTACAAAATAAAGACTTCCAGGAACTGTAGGCGAATTGTAAGTGCATGCCAAAACGTCTTTGGTTACAGAGTGTACAGCTTTATTAACATCCAGTTCAGAAAGACAAAAATGACTTTGCACTAAACCAAAATATTAGGTTTGTAAACAACTCAGACACTCTTTTCTGAGTCAGACCATCCAAGAGCTCAACTGCTTCTGCACTGCTACTCTCTACAGCCAGGAATAAGAAACTTCGGGAACAGTAAGCAAAATTTTCAGTCAGGGGAGCTCAGCGTATTCTTGTTCAGCATATTCTCAGATAACCTCATTTATTATTGGTAGTTTGTAGAAGTGTGAAGAAAAATGCAGAAGGAGAACAACAATAAAAAAGCAGATGCTTTTTGAAACAGGTTTTGAAAAATTCATGCTTTTTAATTTGGAAATGCAACATCATCTATGTTCTGGTTAAGCAGGTACAAAACCAGGAATAGCCTGAGTACCAAGTCTATTCAACCTGAATGCAACAAATCTTTGTAGACCGACACACGGATTATCTTCATCCCATCACAAAATGTAAGTGAGATCTTAGCTGTTGTTAAGAAAATCGAATCAGATTATGACTCTTCACATGGTGATACACTTAGCATAATGTTAGGAGAGACTGGTATGCTTCGGGACTGAATTTGCTTGTCCTGAATGTAGAACATTACATTTTTCAGAGCAGAGGCGATTTCTGCACTATGAGCCTCAATCTGAGAATTGTGTACAAAGTGAGGAGACAGTTTTGAGTTATTTGTCATTCTAAGCTTCTCTAGTTTTTTAATAAAGATATTGCCATCTCCAGCTCCCAGCTGGAGGTCATGGAAAAACCCTCATTTACGCCATCAAGAGATGGATGAGGTCCATTAGGCAGAGACAATTAAAGAGAACAGCAACAAGCCCTGAAGAGGCCTTAGCCTAATAAATACTGAGACAGAAGGGCTGAAGATCCAGTCTAATCTTTCTCAGTCTCTGCCAACAGAATTGATTTGTTACTCACTGACTCATGACTTAAACTGAAGTGATATAAAGTGCTCAGGAGAGTTGAACTGATTTAACTAAATCAGTTTCTAAATCAGTATAGTTAATTCAGAATAATTTCCTCTTGGTAGGCAAGGTCTAAGTCCCTACCCTGAAAATACTGAAATACATGGTTATGTATGCAGAAAGTAGTAAACCTCTGAGGGATGAAGGCCAAAAACAGACAAGCAAGACAAAGAGTGTGAGGTAAAAGGGTAAAAAAAGGTCAGGTGGCTTGCCAGAGATTAGTCATTGAGAGGAGGATAAAATGGGTCTCTGTTTTCTGTTACTGATGAGTTTCATTGCCTGGTTTCCCAATAATCTGCTAAAGTTACTACTGCTGTGAGAACAAAATGATGGCTTGTATGTGTACATTTGTGCAATATATAGGATCAACCTAAAAAAACGCAACATATTCATATGCACATGTGTTTCCATTTAAACTATAGTGATTTTTAATAAACAGAAACATTTGAGTTATATTTTTTAAAAAATAACACAAAAAAATAGAAGTTCCAAACAATCAGAAAAAAAAAAGAGGCCTAAAAATGCTTCAAAGTATCTCCACACACATTTAGAAATAAATTATAACCTAAGCCAGTTCCTTTTCTAAAGAAATTACATTCAGGAAAGTTCCAATCTCTTCTAACATTATTTTACTTATCCTTTTATGACCTTAAAAGGCAAATCCTCTCACTAAGATTCCCCTTTCTGTGAAATTCATCTGAATGTCTCCACGTAAACCAGGAGAGTATGGTACCTTGGCTACACTGGTGTCCCTCCAGAGGAAACAGAATTTTTTGTTTTCTTTGAGAGCCATCAAAATTGAATTTGCGATGGGGAAGGAGTTGAGGATGCTGAATTTGAGCACACACACTTCTTGGAAGAGGACGGGTTGCTACCTGTGTGCAGTCAATCTCTTGCCCTCCTCCAGAAATCTCAGCCAAAGCACTGATACCAGCGTCCAAAGAAGCTATCCCCCCTTCCAGCCAGCTACTGCTGCCTGGTACTTCTCCCTATTTCAGCAGCTTTCAAAGAGTGACCATAAACCCAAACCTCACAAGCACCATTTCTCCAAAGACTGAAAACGTGCAGATATCAAGAAAAAGTGCAAGATTTATGTGTAACAGCACCACCTAGTGATTTCTGCCATAACATGCGTCCCAAAGAAAGACTGACACAGGGGCAGGACAGGCTTTAGCACTGTTGCCCCGCTCTGGTTTTGGTACCTGCAAGATGGATGTGAAACCGCCAGCTCCCAGAGCACGAGCGCAGCACAGGCCTCCAGCCTGGGCAGCTTTTCTGAGCTCCTTGGTGAAAGTGTCAACAGCTCCCGGTGAGGCGTGCGCTGCTTGGTGTGCTGCCTCCACCACCGCCCCAAATCCTCTCTACAGCAGGGCTTCTACGCATCCAAAGGGAAGGGCAGGAAATAATTCCCTGCACACAGGAACCTCTGCCTGTCCTCACTGTCCCACGGGGCTGCCTGCAGGCTAATCCTCCCTTCTGGAAGCAAACAAATCAATATGTGCACATCTTCAGTTCTATTTAATTCTTCTAGATTGATGGGATGGGGGAAATGGAGCCTAATAAGGAGAATCAGGTATTTTCTGACTAACATATCTTTCCTCTTTCCAAAGCCAAGCACCCCTTGAACTCAATATGCCATTATGCTTTGCTTGTTTCTAGTGACTTGTGACTTCAAGATCTGCGATGGACAAACAAAATCCCCCAAGTGACAGCAACAGTCGCATTCCTCTCTCGCACAGCAGGTTCTACTTTGTAGAAAGTTGTGAAGAGGAAGTACCGTGCAAAAAGAGCAAGTGGGCTTGTTACGGTAAGCCTTGCCTCAGAAGCTTTCAGCACAGGAAGATCAATCGCTTCAAATAATTTGTCAAATGCACCATCTAGTGAAACATCTCAGTATAACATGGTGCCCCGAGACAAAGTGACAACAGGACAGGAGCTCTTGTTTAATTCCAAATCCAGTCCCAATGTAAATTTCACATCTTTGCCAACAGTTTCATAGTCTAAAGAAAGTTATAATCATTAAGAGCCTACAACTGGAGTTGTAATGAGAAATGGCGAAGGTACACTAGAATAACTGGCATTTTTCTCTGACAGTCTGAAGCAAGTGAATTGCTCACACTCTTCAAAGGGAGAAAGGCAGAAAATGATCATAACAATGAATTCTCCAACACTTCACCTAACCGAGTTTTTACTTTCTCCTAGAATGACAGGAACTCCTGCAGCTGGTATCAGGCCTTCATTTCCTTAGCTCAACTTCCTATCATTCCTACCTACATCTCTTATGATGTATTCAACTATTCTCCTCCCTGTCTGGTGTATATATACCTGCAAGCACTTGGATCTATGTGGTTCCCACTGGTGGTTTCATTACTTATTTCCCCAAGCTAAGCATACTTCCTGCCTTTTATCTTAATATGCTCCTCAAACACCACCACTTCTGGCCCTTAACCAGCTAAGTGTCCTTCTCTCACCTCACTCTAGTACTTAAGCAGCTACAGTTGTAATAAACTTCTTTTCAGTGATGCAGAAATCCCCATCAGTGTTTTCCTGTGCCATCAGAACAAACATTACAAGTTTTCCCTGTGATATAATTCCTTTTGTAGACTTCTCAGCTTCATGGGCAACATCAAAACAATGATTTTTCCAATGGAAATACAGGAGGCAGTTGCTTACGCTACCTACTTTCGTTAAACAAATAAAAAATCGGAACAGGGAAAGGTAGTTATGTATTTCTGCACGGAGGGGTCTTTTGCTAACAGTGACATCTCCAGCAACTTCCTTTGATTTCAGTGACAGCAGAAGCCTCCTAAAAGAACATTTTAAATGAGTGTGATTTCCACTGGGTTTGGAGGATATTAACCTATCTGGTGGTGCTGTGTGAAGAGACCTCCATCCTGAACAGAGGCACTGAGACATTATGCAAAGGAGTGGGATGGAGGCAACTACCCTTCTTTTTGCTTTACTGTGCTCAACAAGAGGACTTGATGCAATTTCATTTAATGTATAGGTGAAGACACAATACACCAAAATCACACTTATGTTACTGATTTCCACATTTTAGCTAACTGCTGTAAGGAGCAATTATTCTTCTGCACTTTCATTTCTTACAGATTTGCTAGCTTTCTGGCATAGTTTACAGAACTCTGTCATAAGCCTCTTTGTGAAGGTCATACCTTCAGCTCTCTGTTGTGCAGGCAATGACATGCTTGCCTCAAACAGCCAATGCCGGGAGTGCCATTGCCTCCTAGAGACACGATCCCCCTCATGCAACATAATCCTGCTGTTCTCACTCATGTTCTGCATAAGCAGTTCCTATTCCTCTGGGCTCAGCCACACATGCCTCTGAAAGGGTGAAATAGATTGAATATTTATAGTGCATTAGTTGCACATCAGAGTCAGATCACCTGTTAGACGATGGGTACTCTCCATATTCTGTCACAGATGTGAATTCTTCATATGGATGGGTTTAGGGACTTGCTGTTTAATGGACTCTTCATCCCCCAGAGAGTATCTGATACACATATACCATGTCCCTGAGTGATGGATTTTGCATCTTTATTTCTGAGGAGTGTGACAGATCTGTCAAACAACAAGTACCTATGGGCAGGCAACTCCCTATGGATTATGCAGTTGTGGATGTTTCATCAAAAAGCACATGAAGTAGATGGTGTTCACAGCAGTTGCTCCCAGCCTGCTTGCTTCCAGAAGCAGCACACAAATTGCTAGTGAAAACGGTTCAACCTGACGATTTTGGGATAGTGTATACCAAATCTGTGGCCCTGCAGTCAACTATGATGCTTTAGGCTGGTTTTGCTCATCTTAATCTGAAGGATTTACACCCCTTCCTCCTGCCAAATTTCATTGCAATTTAGCAGGTATTTCTAGCAATTTGCCTTGAAGATATAGCTCCAGTATTTTGGCTTACTCCTCTCCATGTCTTCAGAAGACCTCTGTGAAGCCATGCTCTATTAACCCAGTTAATAGAGCTGCCTGGTTAAAACACAATCCCCTTCCAGCTCTCCCTTACTAAGACCCATTCTAGGTGTTTTCCTGCGCTTCTTTAAGAAGACTACCCACCCCACATGCTTTGTAACACTGTAAGACATGACTTAGCTTGTCTGTACGTCTGTGCTCAGTATGGATGTGTGCAATGGAGTTCTCACACAGTTGTGACATCCGAGTTTGGGCCACTCCTTTACTACCCAAGCGGCCTTCTTAAGCTTCTGCAGGAAAGCAGTGGCAGACTTGGCAACAGAGCCTAGTCGAGCATAAAGCAGCAGTAACTCTGAGGATACCTCTCTCTAATGTGAGTTCTGGAAGGACTAAGTAAATTCTAATAAGCTTTTCAGAAAAAGAGAACAGCACATGTTAATTTGCATTTTAGATCACATGGTACTGCACAGGGCTGTGCAAGCATGAGCACATAATGTGAACAAGGTTAAAGAGTTGCTCCTTCTCCCACCAGGTTTACAGAAGGTGCTGAATCACTGAAGTGGCCATGCTCCTTGGAAACCACTGACTCCATGAAATGTTTGATGGGAATCAGAAAGGGCCAACTTGATCCTAGCAGTTGTGCCCAATCTCCTCTCTATACTTACGCTTGCGCACCTTGCGTTTCAGGTATTCCACCTCCTTTGGCTCATGACTGGGTTCCCTGAAACAAGCCAGGAAGGCTGTGGGCTATGGTCTGCATTTCTGGTTGTACAGTACCTCCTCCCCACCCTCAGCCGTCTGCCTCCAGCCGCTGACCTGGTGGGTAGGAGCCATGACTGCCTGGCTGGTGGGTGAGAAGTGTAAGAGTCTATTTGGTTCAAAAATACCAACCATTCCCAGTGCTGGGGCTGTCCTGTGAATACCTATCCCATTCCACTATTCAACAGCCTCATGTGTGTATTAAGAAATAGCTCCGTTGCTGAAATGTTTAGTAGTCATCTTACATTTTCCAGAATGGTCTTCCAAGCTGGAACCCTACAGATATCCTTCTCTCTCTCCCCATTTCCTAGCACTTGCATGTCATCCTACTTGCACTAATCAGGTTACAACTTGTGCCTTCCTGAAAAATATTCAGGTAGCTCCCTCACCTCATGACAAAAATACTTTTCTAGGGAGGAGAAGTGAGAGGGCACAGGAACACTTATGAGTGGATTTTCAGATCCCTGATTTTCTACTATATGGCCTTCAGATGTCACTGCAAGCTCTTCTAAGAAATGTCTGGAAAAGCCCAAGTGTAAAAACACCAATTTGAATGTGGACTCCCTGCTCTCCTATTTTCATGGTCGGCCCAGTTCTCCCTTCCAAAGCGACAATGTTGAACTGTGGCATCACTTCTTGCTTCTTGGTAGTAACAAAAGCACTGGTAGCCTTGCTTAATATTATCACAGACTTTGCAAGTGTGAAGGAAACAACTGAACCACTTTGCAAGAGGGGAAACTTCAACCAGAACTTGTTTAGCTAGTTCAGCTCTTCACAGTTATAAATGGAAGGGGATAATAAAAATTGATTCTCTTAAATTAATTTGATAAAAAAAAACCTGCCAACAGCTTCTTCAATTTCACCTTCACATACCATTGCAACTGTGGAGTAATGTGCATATAGTGATATCCCTTTCAAAGCAATTACCCTACTTTGGAAAAAAAAAAAAAAAACCACCACAGGAGTTACTTACAAAACTACTGCAAGTATTTGACCAAGGGAATCATCATCCCAGTCTCCCTAGCCATTTTTACATCTACTCTGGCCTTTCTGCAGAACAGGGATTAACTTCAACAGTATAGCCCTGCATTTGTCATGTCATCAAAACTGGAAAAAATAATTTTAAACAAACAAACAAACAAATTAAATACTGGAACCATCATTTCCGTCACCTTTTAACTTACTCCTCTCTACTTTACAGTGTGACAGTGTTCCCCCTGAAGCACATAACCTGGGACTCCATGCCAATGCACTCCTGTGGCCACTGCCAAAACTCCCTTTGATTTCAGTAGGACGTCTGTCGGTCTGAGGAATCCATGATCAGACATGCAGTGTCATGAACAATAAACCACAGATATTAAGGGAACTGAGCTGATGCAGACAGAGTGCTTCTGTCTGCAGCATTTATTATTCTCTGTTGTTATAAGGAACTAAGGGTTCTTAACAAATGAAGGGAATTCCAACGGAATCAGAGATGGGAAAGTGAGAAAATCTGCTTCTTGGGTTTTATACATTTGCTCCTGTGCAAAGTCTTCTCTTTTTATTCATGCTGAGCTGCGAAGGAGAAGAATCAAAATGAACTGGAGAAAACTGGCAAGAAATCAAAGAAAGGGAAGGAGAATTCTTGTTTTGAAAGATAAAGTAAGTAATTCCAAACAACTCAAAATAAATGCTGAAAAGAACTACAACCTGCTTCTTAAATATATTAAATTACAAGCTGAGAAGGTCCTCTCAGAGCACAGAAGGTCTAAGCAAGCCATTTTCTTTAGCTCACTGATGCTGCAAGATAGAGCATCTGTGCTTCAGCCTGAGCTCAGGTCTGGAGTATATAAAAGTCTAGGATTACATTGGAAAGGGAAGAGTTGCTGCTGATTTTAAGACAGAAAACTACATGTGACTACATGACAGAAGTCATGTGTCACGCTTCTGAGTCTCAAGCTCAGCATCCTGTCCATCTTCTAGAAATAGCCCATAGACAGTATTACTTGAATTCCTGAGCTCTAAGTACTCTCTTTTTGCCAGTTTCACTGGTGGCAAATTTGGATTCCAGCAATGATTCTGCATAGAGATCAGGGGTCAGCTAGTTCAAAGAAGGCCCTTTCCTGCCAACGTACCACTTCCAATTCATGTTTTAAGAACTGCCCAATTAGCACTGATAAACAAAATAGTAATGATGAAACCTGTGGAGACGGGAACGTTTTTCTTATTCAGGGCTACACAGGACCATGTTGTGAGCACCTCTCTTCTTTGCTCCTCAGGGCCCTTGATGTTCTCTGCTGTGAACACAAACTCTGCACTCCTGGGACAGCGCAGCCCCCGCAGCTTGCCTGCACTGTGTATCTGGGGAGAAGCAGAAGGAAATACAATTATGCACCAGGGAGGAATTTGCTGGCTGCAGAGATGAACTGAATCTGAAGACAGTGGAATAAAATTGGGGTTGAACTAGCCTAGTGCATGAAAATGGTTTTCCCTTGGCATTTCAGCTGGCACCAGCTTTCTTTCATCATGCCTTCCTGCACAGCAGCTGCAGAACTCTGGCTTGATGAGCCCCCAAAAATACTGGGTAGAAACTGGGAAACTTGACAG
Source organism: Chauna torquata (assembly GCA_013399475.1). Lineage (NCBI taxonomy): Eukaryota > Metazoa > Chordata > Aves > Anseriformes > Anhimidae > Chauna > Chauna torquata. Next base: position 340,142 of record VXAL01011833.1, read on the forward strand.
CCCCTGGAAAGATCATGAGGCAGCTCTGAATGAAGAACCTGATATCTATGCTGAGCTTCCAGAAATTGGCCCTTTCTGGAGTGCACATCCAATCTGGAAGTTTTTATTCTGAGTCAGAGACCTCCAAGCTTTTGAGGTGCTCACAATTTTGATGTTGTATTGTCATGGTATCTTCAGGGAGCAGTTCTCCGAATCTTACTAATTTTAAGGCTCTATGGTCTTCAGCCTGTCTTCCATCACCTGAAATCCACAGTACATGCAATGTAAGCTGACAGCTCTTGATGAGCCATCATTATATCTTGGCTGGATACCCAGCCTAGTGAATCATGAAGCTGCCAAATCTTTTTATTATGAACAATCTCTCAAACTTCAGTGGGAATAATGAAGAAGACAGAGCTAAAATCCCTGTTTAGAAATGAGTAAATACCTCAAGCTCCACATCTGCCTTAAGCAAGTCTTGTGAAATACAGGAGCCTTTTGGAAGTACAGATTACAAGATAAGATTCCAGTTCTCTCTCTCTCTTTTTTTTTTTTTTTGAGGACAGGGAAAGCTGAAGTGCGATCTCTCCTGATGCATGGCAGCGGCCTCATGGACAAGCAGAGCTGCCTCTGAAGAAGAGGCAGAACTTTTCTCCCAAGACCACCACAAGGATGTAATTTCCACTCTTTACCTGAAGCCCAGAAATGAGATGTCTGAGATTCAGTGTCAGATTCAGCCCGGTGAGGAAACAACTGAGATTTGAACAATTTCCAGGAGAGGCATGTACCCTAACCCCAGTGGCTTTCAAATGGGAGCTCCACACCAAACTTCCCTACGCTCTTTGACAATTTCCACAATGGACACCTATCTCTACTGCCACTATCCTCCATAGCAGGAAATGGGCAGGCAAGAGTGGAACGGACTATCCCATGTAGCAGGAAAGCCTCACTAATACTGATTTGCTGGGATGTGTAATGCAATAGCACCTGCACAGCTCCAGTGGAGCCTTCCTTTGTCTAGCAGATCTTGCTGTAAATGGGAGGTTCTAAATCTGGTGGAACACCAGTGACCCCACACAGAGCCACCGAGGTCTCTGCTCCAAACCTCCTAGTGCTCAGATGCAAGAAATGAAAAACAAACAAACAAACAAACCACAAACAAACCACAAAAGCTAGCAGTGTTCTTGATGTTTCAGGCTGGACAATGATGTCTCATGATGTCCTAAATAGAAAGGATGAAATATGCTGATCTTCTGCTACCCCAGGTTCAGACAAACTGGGTCTACGAGTTTGGCTCCATGATGCATAAAATGTCAACGCTCCTTTCTAGGTGGGTTGGCCCCACAGGCAGAATTACTCCTTCTGTCTGGCACTGCATCTGATCTAACGGGCCCTGGTGGATGGTACTGCCTTATACAAGTCATTCACAAGTCAGACAACCCACCTGAGGACAAAGGGGAGCTGACTATAGCTCTGTAGTCTGCTGATTTTTAAAGGCTTAATTTTTGTGCGCAGGGCACCGCACTGAAGGGCTGACTCTTCACTAGTGTACCGATCGTCTGTGTGGTGGAAGCATTATCTTTGTCTTTTGTTCTTGCAGTGTCAAGGCCTAGGACCTAAAAAATAGGGTTTCTGTGGGATACCAGGAGCATGTTGCAACTCTCCAGCCAGGGCTGAGGATTACCAGACTAAGTTAAGTGTAATGAATTTATTAGGTGTAATGAATTAACATCACTGCAGCTGCATGCTACATGCAGCACATTGTATGGATATATTTCAGTTCAGAGCACACAGTATTTCGTATTCCAGATCTGAATTGTGCCAGCGGTCACCTCAGAGGCTTGGTCTGGTTTCTGACCCAGCTGCTCTCACATTGTTCAGCGTTCAGCAATAGACCTAACACCCCAAAACATCACAGGAATTTTGAATTTTACAGGGCACAACCAGGAAGGGTGAGAAAACAGATGCAAAAATGCCTCTACTTCTCCCACACAAAAAAAAGAGCACACACAACAAACATACACCTTAAAGCAGCAAGTCATTTTATGGGAATTCCCGTCTCATGGGAAGGAAAGGCAACGACGCAAACTTTCCTCTGCCAACACACCCAGTTACTTGCCACACATACTTGTGTATCCACGTTCAGGAAAATCCTTGTCTGATCCATGTAAATAGGAGAGACCCAGGCCCTGACCATGGAAACGTGCTAACACATTTGTTCTCACTCAGACGGGTGCATTTCTTCCTTCACACAGGCATCCAGGCAGACAAAACCTCCATTCCCTATCTGCAGCCAGAGAAAACTGAGAAACAAGCAGACAACCAACCACAACCCAAACACAGTCAGACTGAAACAAAATTTGTAACTTGTGAAAATAGTCACAGATCATTTCTCTTCTCTCTTCATACAGTTCGAATTCACGTCTCCTTTTCACAAATTAAAAGAAATGACTTTATCTGATTGATGTTCAAGATGTGTAAGGCTCGTTTTCATTTAACAGCTATACTATTTATTTTGGTAGCTAGATTTAAAAAAATGTGGTATTTGTTTAAACGTCTCTTTTTGACAAGAAACTAATACATTTGTGTGTGCACACATATACATGTATGTATTTACATGCATTCACAACAGTACACATGGCTATACATACAGCTATATAATATTTTGCAATTTTGTATATTCATCATTTGCATTTGAAGAAAAAGATTTTAAAACTACACGTAGTCACATCAGTAACACTGGAGATTTCTTCAATAAGTAACAGTAACTTACATTAATGTTATTTACATGAATGCTAAACTTACTACATAATGTCAATTTCACTAACAGCAAGTAACTGACCGGAATAACTCTATACAACCTGAAATTGTGGGGAACATAAACAACTTATTTTATACTACAATGAAGCAAAGAAACCTTTCAATGGAAAGTGAATTTTGTAAATGAGGTAGGTCTGATCTAAAATAATTTGTTTCCCAAAAGATACTTAGTTCTTTGACCTGCTTATTAATAGCATTTGCAAGTAACATGTACTGTAGGAAAATCAGTGCAGTGACTGATTCACTGCATTACAAACATTGAAAAAAGAACACATATAACGTGCCAGGATATAGGCAAGTAATTTCTTCTGCCAAATCTTCTGTATAGTCTATAATTCTTTACACAGAAATTATTTTTGATTTCTTATCTGGCTATCTTACATTCAGATAATAGAAGCTAAAGTAATATTTTCACTTTACATTAATATTTCTGTGGCTATAGAGCTTTTTTTTTTTTCATAAGATGATATTTCCATAGAGTTCTATAAGGCAGCTCTACTTTGCCTTGAAATACTGCAAGATGCTTAAATACCGAATAAATGTACTTTCTCAAAAAACAACTTGTGATTTGGTGTAGTTTTATGCATTTAAAAAAGAAATCTTAAATTTAATCTCCCAGGCTTCCTATTGTCTAAATAAATCCCTTTCTCTAGTACCAATCATATTTAACAAATGGTAACAAGAGCTGTTGAGTACTATATTTAGAATTTTCAAAAGCCACAAATAAGGGATAGCTCCTGGGCAATAATCTTTAAATTCCCAAATTCAATGCATGAGTGCAACTGCTTTTTATTTAAGAGCAACTATACTGAAAATATAGAGTTATTTAAAAATCATGTCTCCCATCAAGTTTTCATTGACAGTTCCTTCGACTAGCACCTGTCCGATCACAGAATGAAGTCATCAAGGTGCTTCACGCATTGATGTCGGACTTCAAACGAACAGAAACCTTTTCATGGCAGGATTTGCAAACCTAAAGACCAAGGTGACACTTCAAAGTGACAACAACAGCAGCTTCTAACTTCTTGAACCAGTAAGAAATTTCTGCTAAGGAACATGGATATCGTTCTACCAGATAAAAACACAGAACAGCGATGTGAGGTACTCCAAAGAAAGTTCACCAATTTCTTAAAAGCACTTAGACCCTAACTAAGTACCCAAAACGCTCGATTGCTCTGACCACCTATCGAAGTCAGAAGAACGAGGAGAGCAATAAAAGGGCCACGGATGCTCGCGGGGTCCCGACGGGAGACGAGCAGCCGGGAGCGAGGAAAGCCCCCTGGGGTCGCCGCGGATGGGCTGCAGCACAGCGG
>VXAL01011833.1:344668-358062 GCA_013399475.1 Chauna torquata
CCCGGGGCCGCGCTGCCGCCCCCGCGGGGCGCGGAGCCCCTCCCGAGGCAGAGGCGGTGCCCGGAGCGGCCGCGCAGCGCAGCGAGGGGGCTCGGAAGGTGGAAGGGATTCCCCCTCGTAGCGATGCTTTAAAAAGAGGAGTTTCTTTTAAAGTTGGGGAAAAAAAGTATATATGTACGGAAAAGTCCTCCAGAGCCTTCCTGCCAGCCGTGCTCTGCAGCGTCTGGCGCCGCTTGTGATTTGCAGTGCTGTTCTGGGAGCTGCAGATATTGATAGGAATGGCTTAAAAACGGAAATCACTGCTTCATAGAAAGCACTCGCAGCATACAAAATTAGGAATTTGTCTGAGGTATGAAACGAGTTATGGCGCAGCTGGTATGTAAAATATAGCCATCAAACGTCTTGTCATGATCGAATATTCCCTAAATCCGGACTAGCAACATTGCTTTTGAAAGATGTCGTTCCCTATAAACGCCTTTAACGCCTGGTAGAAAATTCTTATGAACATGTTGACAAAGGAAATAACCCGGCTTATTTGATTAGTGTCCATGTAATCTGAATATTGGCTCGTATCGGAAGAAGAAACGTCAAGCCTTTAATGCTTTTGAAAGGCTGGGTTTTCGCTACAATTAAAGAGTAATCTTACACCAACAAGGAGACAGAGTCGCGCCCTCCGAGCGCCGCACGGAAGGGACAGGCTTACAGAGGGACGGGGGCAAGCTCGTGCTTTCTGTGCAGCGGAGCCCCGGCCGGGCGAGGGGGGCACCGCCCGCGCCCCGCGCTCCCATTCCGGGCCCGCCACGCTCGCCCGGTGCCTGCGGCAGCCTCCGGAGGCCCTCGGGCAAAGACGTGCCCGACAGCCGGCAAAGCCGCGTCGGGGAGAGCGCGAAGCCCGGCGGCGGCTCCGCAGCGACGGCCCGCAAGCCGCCTGGCACCTGCGGCACGGGCAGGAAGGGCGCTAGCAGGGTGTCCCCCCCCAGCCGTCGCCCCCGCTTTTTTTGTTTTTTTTTTTAGGTTCAGCATTAATCGCGATAATCGCCAGCCAGCGCTAATCGCGGCGTTACCACGGCTTTCGCACGTGCACAACAGGCCTCAAAAGATGTCCCCGCCGGGACCGCGCGTCCTTTGCACCGCCTGCGCCCCGCGGAGCGGGATGCTTTACCAGCGGTCCGAGAAGGGTAACGCGCGTTATCAGAAAACGCTTATCACCACATTTTTCTTCGTAAAACCTTATTATCCCACTTCGAAATCTGCCACGTCGCTTTACGAAGCGACCAGAAACTGGTGAAGCACCGAGGGAATCTGACAGCGTGTGCGTCTCGGAAGGGCTGCGTGGGGCCCCTGCGGCAACGCGTGCGGCCGGGGCCGGGGCCGGGGCCGTGCCACGGAGCAGCTGCCGGGCAGGCGCAGGCTGCGGACGCTAGTGGGCACCGTCGAGGCCGATGCCCGGAGGAGCGGGAGGACGGGGGATTCCTGCCGCCCAGCAGCTGCTTGCTCATTTTTTGTGAATGTCACCAGAGAGGATGTGGGTTTCTTGTGTTTCTCCATGATCTAAGTAATCGCTGGGTCTGAACTGGCCAGCGCACAAAAACTTTTAAAGTGGTTAGCTCAAGCAATGCATTCATCTTTTAGCTGCGCATAGTTTTAACTGGGCGAGCGGCTGAAAGCCGGTGGGCTCTAATCTTGATAAGTCCCCGACCGCCGCCGCGGTCTGATGCGTCTGAACTCGGTCCAGCGCCGGGACTGAAACCGAGATGCTTTCCCCGCAGAGCAATCTTTATTTCGGACTTTTGGGCGACAACCCACACCGTACCAAGCGTGCGGGGTGCTGCTGCGGGGAGCACCCGGGCTGCCCCCCCCCGGATGCGGCGGGAGCAGGCGCGCCGCGCCCACGCGTGTCCGTGTCGGGCGCAGAGGAAAGGGCCCACCGGGTGCGCGGGGCAGCCCGTGGCCTCCCGCCGGAGCCAGCGAGCCCGGGCCAGAGCCGCCCCGTGCTGCAGGGAGCACCCCACAGCCCTTCCAGCTTCCAGCGCCTCAGCGCAGCGGGCTGAGCCCCGCCGGGGGGGCCGTGCTCCGGTACCGGCTTTGTCGCGGGGAGGAGATGTCGCTTTCTGCTGTTGGATCCCGAAACCGGCCCCTGGCTCCGAGGCGCGGCCGGAGCCTCCGCCTTACCGCTCAGCTCCCTGGGAGAAGCGCTGGGTGTTTGGGGGGCAGGACGGGTGGGGCAGTGTGCCAGCACCCCACAGGGGATGGATTCCCTCGACCCTGAATCTTGTTCAACAAGCCTCCCCCCAAGAAAGAGAGAGAAATGTCTAGTCCCAAGTCCGTCATGCAAAGTGACTCCGCTCACATCCCTCCCCGTGGCTCTTTTCATTAATTAGGAGCTGCAGCGGCTGTGGGGGAGGGAGGAGTGGCTGGAAGCCAGCAGTTATGCAAAATTTGGAGACGGCATCCAGATGAGCTGGGTCAGCTCTTTAGGGCAGTGTTTTGCGACCTGTGTGTGTATCAGGCGGGGTGGGATGCTGCTGCCGCGCGAAGCCCCTATTAAGAGATTTTCGCTTCATCATTACTCATTGCCTGCAGGATGTAGTGTGAGTACACTAAGTTTTTTTTTTTTACCACAGAAACGAAGCAATTTGCTGTGACATCAGAGAGTGGTGAAAACCTGTCCTTACCCCCGTCCCCAGGCAATAACCTTTGCAATTGCCCTCGACCCCTGCAACTCAATTTTGCACATGTGCCCACACCACGTCCTCCTCCCGCCCCCGGTTTCTCCCAGGTTTTTGCAATGATGCCCATCATTCCCACAGCAACCTATTCCGCACTGGGAGCCCGCAGCTGGGCTCCCCCCTCCCTCCGTCGGCGTAAGGGTGCGCTCCGAGGGCAGCCGGTGCGGGGCCGCCCCCGCGGNGACAGCACGGCACGGGACGGCACGGGACGCCCACTCGCCCGCCCAGTGCCCGCGTGGGTGGCGGAGGAGCTGCGGGCTGGGGCGCAGCTCTCCCTCCCCTCGGTCCCCCGCTCGCAGCAGCCTTTCCCCGCTCGGCATCCCGGAACAGGAAAGTCCCGGTTCAGCTTTCCCCCATAAGATCCTGTCTCCCCCCGCCGCTCCCCTCCCTCTGCCCCTTCCTGCCTCTGGCCTTTGCGGAGGGAGCCGCTGCGCTCCGCGCGGGACCAGGGCTGAGCCGCTCGGGGCAGCCGCTGCGGCGGCGGGGCATGGGGACGGGGCTCTGGGCAGCCTCCGGCCGGGCTCGGCCCCCAGCCCGCCCGCAGCCCTGAGCCAGCAGTCTGGTGCCCGGCGGGCAGGGCTGTCCTGAGCCCGCAGGGTTGAGCTGAGATCCTGAAGTTAGTGGTGTTTTTTCTTTTTTTTTTTTTGGGGGGGTGGTGGTGGTTGTTTTGTTTTTCCCTTCTTCTTCTCCCTTGGCGCTTCCGAAGAGACTGTAAGGTCGGCAGCGAGAGAGAGACTGGGGGAGGAGGAAGAATTAAGGAAGGGAAAAAATGGCGAGTTGCAGGAGCAGCGTGGAGAAAGCAGCATTTTTGTGCTGCTTCTTGCTGGCAAGTGGGAGCCTGACCTCCTGCGCCCGGCTGGAGGAGGAGGAAGAGCAAGAAGAGCAGCGCTCCTGTCACGGTGCCTTTGATCTCTACTTCATTCTGGATAAGTAAGTGACAGTCACATTTAAAAACGTTTATTCACCCTTCACTGCCTCCTTGCATCAGCAGGGACGTTACTTCCCCCCTCCCTCGGTCTCTTCGCGTGCCTTCCTATCATCGCCCTTGGTGCCAAGCATGATGTGCGGGGCAGGGTGCTTATTTTTGGTCCCCAAAACTTGCGCGTTTCTCAAGTGGAGCATTTATGGGAGCCCCATGCTTTATCCTGGGTTAGTCGCACATGCAAACCTGGGAAATCAGGTCACCTTCGCGTTGTAGTGCATGGTGCATGAGCTGTGAGCGCTGGATTTGAGGGGATGGTGGTCAGTGCCCCAGCATTTCTGGAGTTCGGTGCCAAAGCTTTGGAGAAGTGCTGAAATGTCACCTGTGGAATTTAGCCACGCCAGAGCTGTCCGTCAGGTATACCTAAAATTAAGATTTGAGTGCTTGCATGTAATGATTGCCTTTTTCACATGCTCACAGTAAGGTTTTATAAAACTTGTTTCTGATCAGCTTCTCTGGAATTGTCTAAACCTGTGTTTGAGTTATATCTATTAAAATATGTTGGCAAACACTTTTCTTTACTATCACGCTATTCTAATTTAGATATGGCCTGAGGGTTTGGTTAAGCTCGCATTCATAGACACGTTATGACAAGTACTAGTGAAGTCGGTGGTAAATTGGTGCGCCCGCAGGTGATTCTCAGAAGGCACAAACTTCTGTATATCTTGGTGCACTGCTTCGTCTTGACAGCCAAGGGTTAAACTCTAGGAGTAAATTGTTAGTCCTCCACATCCAGCAAGTGTGACTGTTGTGTTATCTAGTACATTTTGGGTTATAGACGTGACATGGTATTCTGAAAAACTGAAGCCTTTTCTTTGTGATTCTTGCACAGAAGCCAGGTACTAAGTCTTCATTGTGCTGTTTCACAGCTGGGAGAACAGTTCAGTCTGTCAGGCCTTCTGCACAGCCTGCATGAGGCCAAAACCCACTGTCACTCAGGAGCCAGCGTGTCCCCGTATTCAAGAAGAAGAGAAAAGCAAAGCATCATTATCGTTAGGAACAATTCTGTTTTTTAGACCAAAATGATCTGAAGGCTTCCAAGGCATTCTGCCTTTCTAAAAGATGCACTAACATGCTGTCTGGTGGGTTTGGTGATTTTTTTTTTGTTTATTTGTTTTGTTTTTCTTCCACTAAGAACTTGTTCCAGAAGGCACCTTCATGTCTAGAAGGAGCTCTGTGAGGGGCTAGTGTTAGTGCTTAAATTCACGCTTATCAGGATTTCAAGGTGTGACTGGTACTGTTCTTACATCCATTTCCTCTACTGAATTCCTGGTAACAGGAAAGGTTGGTGATTGATATAGGTTCTCTCTGTGGCATGGTATGCCTTCTACAGTGTGATTTCCTTGTCTAAAATGTCATTGTGCACCCCTAGCAATCAGCTCGCTGCATTCCTGTGCTGCTGCTCTTCTGTAGATCAGAAAGCACTTCATTGGGGTGGTCAGTGTTACCAGTCATCTTGTATTTGGGGAAATCAAGGCAAAGAACAAAGCGGTTTGCTCAGAGTTACTGATATGTCAAGCAATAGAAAGCTGGTTGTGTGAGCAAGGTCCTCTTCAGCGTTCTGGACACAAAATCATGTGTTTTCTTTTAGCAGGCTACAGGTCTTGCATGTTGGCTCAAGTGCTGTCCACTCTGTACACTGTTCCACTACAGACTGGACCTGATCATGGTTGGTGTAAAAGTCATGCACTTAGGTTCCTGTGTGAAAACTGTCCTTGGCTTCAGTTGCAAATTGGGTCTTTGTAGCCTTCAAGTGGGTGAAAGAGGAACTCTTAAGTAAAAAGCTGCGGTAAAAGTTACTTGTGCCCTGTTGTTGTTTTAGAATCCGTTCCTACTCCTACAACTCAGTGACAACACAGTGGCAAAGCTGCTTCTGGCATTAATGAGGTTGCATTACAGTCCATGTGGGAAATACTAGAGTGGCAGGTCTTAGGAGCCATAGATCCCATGCTGTTTTCCTGCTGTAACAGAACATGTATGATAATTATGGGGAGTGTATGTGCTGGCTGAGGGAATGTTTAGTGCCAGATGTATCCTGTGACATCTGGCACAACATGAGGACTTTTTTGGAGGCAGGGAGTGGATAGACCCTGGATGTTGGGACAGTTCATTACAAAGGAACTAGATAATTGGTTAGTGCTGAGAAGGGTCAGGGTATTCCTGGTAGGGAGAAGACAGGAAGCAAGTTATAAGCAGCTGGTCAAATCTGGAAATGCAGTGGACGTATCTTAGAGTTGGATCCATGTTGACGCATCTCGGAAGAATCCTGGCTCTAATTTCTAATGGGAGAATCCCCAGAAAAAAAACAGCTGTGTACAGTGGTGGGGATCCCCACATGTCCTGGGCATTGTACTCCTTCATTAGTGCCTTGCCATTACGGACCTAGATGCATTCAGTCTTAATTAGGTGTATAACAATGGGATTGAAGCACTGACTCTATGAAAACTCCAGGTTTTAATCCCATGACCCTGTAGCATGCTCTTTAGCTGAATGACAGACCCTGTCTGTGAAGTCAGCCTGGATGAACCAAAATCACTTTAAATCTGCTTTGCTTTGCTGCCCCATAGAAAGATGTAATCTCACATCTGTAGTAGGCAAATTGGAAGAAGACAAACATTTCTCCTTATGTGTGTAAGCACTGTGTGTTACTGCAGTGACTTTATTGGGTCATGATTTTCATTCTGCCAGGCAAAGCCTGTGGGCATCTAATCTTGCAGGCAACAACCATCAGAGGGAAAAGATCATCTGCTGGCGAAGTTATTGGTATAATGTATATGGTGCCAATTAGAATAAGAAGCTCACTGGATTCTTACGGTTTTGCTCTTCCTGAAGTTGCTTGCAGCCCTTTATATTAACTCTATGGGATAGGCAAGATCAGAGCAGTGGAACAAAGCCTTGGATATCTGAGAAACTGGCATGGTGAAAGTGAAAAGCAGCATGCGTGTGAGTGAGACCTGCTACCATCCTCCTTAGGGTTGTCTGACCATGTCAGAGCCACGTTAGGTCTGCCTTGTCTCTGGAAATGCTTAAATGAGCAAATTTCTTGAAGCTATGAGAGCTGGACATTTGCTGGCCGTTGAAGCGGCTGCCTGGAGTCTGCAATCTTGTACTGTCTGTATGTCATACTCTACGAATTATGCAGGCTTGAGCTTATTTGGAGGTGTAGTGAAAGACTTCAAGGTATCATACTGAAGCAGCACAAGTTTTTCTGTTTACAGCTAAGTCAAGCCATGTGCATGAGATAAGGCAATAAACTGTGCCATTGGTGCACCCATCTCACCTATGGCATTTGGTAAGATCAAGTTGCATGTGATATCAAAGATCTGATGTTCATCTTTAAATAAGCATAGCTATTAAGTTAAAATAAATAAATAAATGGGTATCTGAGTACTTTTCCCTTGCTTTGGTTGCTTCGCTTATTTAGGTTGTCGAAGTGCATGAAGAACTTTTTTCCGTCCAGTCTCAAACTGCTGAGGACAGGTCTTAGGGATTTGGCTGCTTGACTATTCTGGTCTTGTAGTGACATTCTCGTGCTTGAGTATGTAAATTCTTCCCTTTCATCCCTGCCTTGCTGTTAACATCCAGCTGTTGTTTGCAATCATGTTGAAATGCACTTGTAGAGCAAAAAGGATGACTGACCGCTAGTGTTTTCTAATTATAACAGTGCCTGGTGGCATCATTATGATTGTTTATTAGTGCAACAAATATAAGTCCTGATTTTAAAAGGGTTTCCAACTCTGCCATAAATGTCTGCTCATGGCAATGCTTGATATGACAGATCTGAGATGCAGAGCTGTCTGTATTTTATATTTACCAAATACAAATAAATGTCTTTGGTTGTTTTTTGACTGTAGGACAGGATGTAAAATGGGGGGGTGGGGGTGGGAGAATGAGATTCTCAAAAGTATTTTCTTTTTTTTCCCCTCCTTTTCCTGCTGGGATGTTTGCTAAAAAATTGTTTGGATTTTGAAGAAAAATGAGCTGTGCTGCCTTGAGAAAATGTTCCCTTTTTCCACAGTACAGACCATGGCAATGGAAATGTCTTAAGGCCCTGGCTGACTTTCTTTCAGAGCAGTGATTCAAACTCTTTTTTCGGGGGGCTGGTCTAAATACCCTTTCTCCTGTTCTCCTCTTCCCCTGAACTTGTGGGTAGTCCCTCTTCATGGTTCCCCTGTCTCATGGGCCCACAACAATATTGCTTTTCACATCAGTTTTGCTGATTCTCCTGCGCTCAACAGCAACTTTGCTAAAGACATCAGCACAGTGTGGCCAGTGGAGTCTTCTCCCTTGTAAACCATTTTGCAGACTCTCCAGAGGTCAGCGTCACTGGAACTGGTGCAGAAGAGCACAATCTCTGCTGGTTAGATGGGAAATTAGCCACCCTGTCTCATCTCCTTCTGTTTTTTTGTTTGTTTGCTTGTTTGTCATCCCTCCCCTCAACACTTCCTCTTGGAAAGCCAGTTGTTTTGTGGGAGTTGTTGGGTGGGAAATGGGTTAATACTTCCTAAAATTTTAGGCCAACCAGAAAGCCATCAAAACAAAAGGCATTTCAGTAGCTGTTATTCTGGTCCAGGTTGATAATCATTTTCAGGCAAGTATAGTGCATTGATGATCTCCAGATACTATGGTTAGTTTTTTTGTTAGTTTTCCCCCACAAAATGCCTCATTTAAAGCAAACAAAGAAAAGAGTTTGGTAAACATGTTTTGTTCCCCTCCTCCCAAGAAAGCACAATTTCCTTGCCAATTTTTTGAATGAATTTAGCACTCCTGAAAATCATGAATTACAAGCACTGGCGAGAGCAAGTAGTTTTGGCTTTAGGCTCTCACTGCAGATCTCTGCCTCCCTCCCTGCATTCGTATGGTCCCAGTCCACCAGTGTTGGGGCAGAGCTGGATCCCAGGGGTTCCTGCAGCTCTTTTCTGTGGTGTCTCGGACTGGTGCAGTTCTGTGTGTGGGTGCTACACAGGCTGTGAGGAGGGGAGGCATATGGCTAACGATGTTGTGGTTGGAAATCGGAGTGCTGGTAGAGATAGGTGCTTGAACATGTGTTCTGTCACCTCACTTGGCTGCTTTTGAAAAATCTTGTATTTCACTCCTAACTTAAAACACTGCTGAACTCTGTTTTTGGTAAGCATGGATATCTGCCTTTTGCAGCCAGAGTAAGTTCATCATAAGACTTGGGACCTGATGCAGGTAAACTGCCTATCGAGATTGAGAGGACTTGCCGTCTGAATAAAAGTATCAGCTTTGTTCCTTAGACTTCACCCATTGCTATATACATATATTTAAAAACGGTTGTCTAGTGTCTGTGTTTTCCTTTTCTGACTTCTTTTCTCCTTTATAAGGTAACCTCATCATCAATGTGACACCTCTCATAGTCTCCAACTGCCTGTAAGCAATAGTCTTTATTGTTTTCAAAATATAGTCTGTTGGTATTTTGCCTTTGCATCTTTCTTTGTTGTGGTTATGTTGCAGCCAATGTTGGGATTTCCTTACAACCAGGTATAATTGTGTGGAATGTTCCAAAGGAAATTTTTATTCAGCTTCAGACATACCTATGTTATTGGAACCAGGTTTTATTTGTTTGCATTTTGTCTGATATTATTCTGCCAGATTAGCCTTTTGGAAGGGAAGAATTCCCCTCCCCCTGCACCAAGAAAAAATTCTTTATAAAACCCAGGACAAAGCTAATGGGTAGTGGTTATTTGACATAAAACGTGTGCAGTTAATAGGAAGAAAAAGCCATGGCAGCTTGTCATCGCAGTCTATTTATGCATGTAACTAAACCTGATTTATTTGGGGCTTGAGCCAAGGAAGTAAACCATAAGATTCCCCCTGACCTGGGGTTTCAGTTTGTATGTGCTCAATGATTGAGAATTTCATTACTTTGGTAATGAAGCTTGCAGGCCAAATGCTGGCATGCAATGCAGTTTGAGTTGTTATGAGGTGTAGTAGCACCAAACCTTTTCATCTCAAATGGGGAGACAATGAAGAGATTCCTGTGAGTTCTTGACAGCATCAGAGCCTTGCCTCCCTGCTCCCAGTTATCGCTCGCACCTTGTTACGCGTGCTGCAGCCTCGCTGGGACTGAGGGCTCTGCTTCGCTCCCTGTGTTGTGTTCAACAGGACGGATGCTGAGACCAGGACTTCCAGGCCTGGTGCTGCTCAGAGCAGCACTGGAGCTTTGTTGGGAGGTCTGAAATGGTTGGATGCAGTCTGAGCCTGGCCTTCAAATTCCACTTTGCCATGTACTCTTCTGGTGGCTGGGTGTGTCGCAAGAGCTGTAACACCGGGGAACAGGATTTGTGGATTAGACAGATTACTGTAGGAGCAATGGGCAATGTTCTGAGGGATGACTTAGAGAAGTCAGCGATGTTGCTGCAGATTTTGTCAGTAGTTTTATAGAAGAAAAGCGATCTATACAATTAATGTTTCTGGTTATAAAACCCTTTTGGATTCAAATATTTTCAGTCCTGTGTTTGGCGTGCTGGCCTAGGACTAAGAAATCTGTTTCCCAGCCACTGCTCCGTATCTTTCCCCTCCTCACTGCGGTCCCTGTCTTGTCCATTAGTGTTGTAAGTACTTTGCAGTGAGGACTGCCTTGGAGTGTCTATTTTTGCCAGTGTTTCTAACTGCTGTTGGAGCAGATAATATAAACTAGTTCTTCCTTGCCTGGATGAATCACCCGCTGAAGGTCCCCTCCATGCTTGCAAGTAGCATTGTTTGAGAGAGGAGGATCCTTGTCACTTTGAACGCTCTGCTTGCTCACAAGAAGGGAGCCGAGGGATGGATGAACATGCGCATGCATGTCTGAAGCCACAACAAACTGGATGCCCCAGGGTTTGCTTTTATTGCAGAGCCATTATTAGCCATGTGCAAGAATTCTCCCGCTGTCTGCAATGTGGTTGAGGCCACAAAGAGCTCTCTCCAAATAACAACAGAGTGCCTTATTTCTGAGCAATGGGCCATATGCAGGGCCACCATTAGCTCAAGGGGATGCTTATAGGGACTAGCAAACTTAATGGCTGTTTTATTCCTGTGACACCACACTCAAAATGAACCCAGAATCAGTAATAATGGGTTTGTTTCTTGCTCTGGGATCTCTGAAATAGCCGCCATCAGTTAATCAGTAAGAGATGGGCAAATGTTTTTTTNNNNGGGGGGGGGTGATGGACAGGGGGCAGGTCCTCGTTTTCAAGGGGTTTCCCTTTCCTGCTTTCAGCAGGGAGGAGAGGCTTTGAATCCTGCTGCCTGTTCTCTGTGTACGTGTGGTAATAGAAATGTGCGCTGTTTGGGTAGTGCCTGGGTATTAACTAACTGCTGAGCTGCAGGTCTGATGTGTGTTGCAGCAGAGTGACCTGTATGGGCTCCTGGCAGTGAGTTTAGCCCTAACTGTGGATCATGTATGGCCTGGGTCAGACACCTCAGACGTGACACTGCAGTAGCAGGGCTGAGGGTGATGCCCCCGGGGCTGGGGTTATGCTACTTGGCTTCCCTGCCTCCAGCTTCCACCGCCTGTGGGACCTGCTAGGGCAGAGGGGGCTGACTGCAGCCCAGCTCGCTGTGCCATCTCTCGGACAGCAGCAAGGGGAAGGCACGACTGTGACACGCTCACTGTGTTTTTTACACTGACGCAGAGCTCCACTAAGTTGCAAGGAGTCACTCCAAAATAAGCAGGAGCAGAATTGAGTCCTGCAATCACATCACTTCCTTCCGCCCCCAGAAATACTTACCGGCCTCCTTTTTTCCCCTCCCGTCCAGCAGTAGCAATGTGAAATTCAGGAAAACGGCAGCAGGAGCAGCAGCTGCTCCTCAGCGCGGGCTGTGAGGCAGGGAGCGCATTCTTTCCTATGTTGTGGTTTGCTGACTCCTCTCTTTGTCTCGTGTGTGATGGCAACCGAGCTTGGGGAGTGGGGAGCGCGCTCACAGCAAACGGCTCCTGTGGGTTTTCCTCTTCGGTTGGGCCTGATTCTGATCCCAGTTCCGTAGGTACGGACCTGGGGGAATTCTGCTGTTTTGCTGGATTTGCTCCAGGCTCGGCCCAGCGAGCCAGCAGCAGAAGCAGCCCCTGACACATTTTCCACGGCGCTCTGGCTTCCTGCAGCAGCTGTTTGTTGCTCTGCGTTTACCTTCACCACAAGAATCATGTAACCTCTGAGGACTCAGGACTCATCTTCCTGCCTGGCTCCGGAGGGCCCGTGAGCCACCTGTAAGCTGTGGATCATTGCCCACAGAGGTCTTTGGCTTGATGCTCTGGTCTCCTGGCTGCATCGCTGCCCCATGGCTTCTCCGAGCCACTGCTGGGGGTGGCCAAGCGCATCTTGCACCCAGTGTGTTTTCTGCACAGTGCTGATCCATGCTTGGCTTATTTTCTCCTCATTATTCGAAAGTCTTCACAGTTCCTCTGAAATCTTACGGGATTGTATCACTCGGTGGTCAAACAGGTCAGGCAATGAATCTGTTTGTGGTTATTTACTGATGACGCTTTGGAACAACATGCCAGCTCTGTCTGAGGCTATTAGTACCAGTGTGCTGATTAACAGGAGTTGCCTTTTTCTAAGTTATCATAGGGTTCTAAGGGAAACAAGGAAAGCACCAAAACTGCTGTCAAAGTCAGGCTGTGAGGATGTCCAGGAATAATCCGTGGTGCAGAGAATATGAAAGACCTCATACTTTCTCTAGGCCCAGGAACTGTGGAGTTAAAAATGAGTATGGCTTTCAAGCATTGGCCATGGTCAGAAATGAGCTAAGAGTATGCTTGGAGTCACAACCTCCCACTTGTCATGGAGAACCAACGCAAAAACTTCCTAGTTCCATCCAGCCGTGCAGCACAGCACGTTAGTTTATGCTGCCAGCAGAAGTAATTTTGTGGTATTAAAGCCAAGATCCAAAAAGCAGTGGAAATGGCTCAGTATTTTTGATAGTGCTGGTCTGCTTCTGTTTCTGTCAGTGTTGGTAGTACTATTTGACAGTAGTGGACAGCTTAGTATATAGCTTAGCAAATGCTGTAAATTTTCACTTATTCTGCCATTAAAGCTGTCAATTTAGAGAGGAATTTGAGGGGCAGTGAAGGGAAATCAGGTCCTTTTGTAAGCCAGGCCGCCCTGGTTCATGAGTGCTTTGATATCACCAGCACTGGTTGTGCTCAGGCACCTGGTTGTCAGTGGGAGGTGGCACCTGGGCTTGGAGGGGTGTGGCGGAGGACATAGTTAAGTGCCGACCACTTCACTGGCACTCTTCGTATGAGATTGGGATTGGGAACAGTAAAACTGGAATGCTAGGGTTTGTCTGAAGTTTCCCAGCTGATAGCCAAGAGATAAGGAATGTGTGGGTGCAGAATTTCTCCTAGCGGAGGAGGAGACTCACTGCCATGCTGAAGTGCCCCGTGACAGTATGCTTCCTGTGAGGACTAGCCCATGACAGAGACATCCCTAGCTTTTCAGAAGTGGGCACCTATAGATTTATTACAGCCACTTGTTACTCTTAATGCAACTGGCTGTCCACTTTCCAAGAAGGGGTATTTCGTCATAGTCAGAGTGCATGTGTTAAGGTTATCTGTGCATTTGCCCTGTAAATCTTCATGTTTTTCCACTATTAATGGCTTATGACTTTCTTAAATTTTCAGTGTCTAAGTTGTTTTACCAAGCTGTTCTTTGCCTGAGGATTATGTATTTGGGGGGGGG
>VXAL01011833.1:358080-402842 GCA_013399475.1 Chauna torquata
GTGGGTGTGGGGGGGGGGGGTGGTGAAAGAAAAAAAGAATGAAAAAGCAATTCGGAGAGTTCTAAGAAGGTACTGGAAATGATAATGTGTTGCCATTATGAAGAAAATTCATTGCTGCTTTCTTTTTTGGATTGCATCATTGCCTCTGCAGCTGGCAGTAGAAATTTGATACCTCATCCAAAATAGGTCGGTGTTTTCTGAGTAAGAAACTGGCTATTCTGTGTAAAGAAGTGATCCCCTTGGACATCGCAAGAATGGAGCTTAAATGGGATGGCAAGCTCAGAATGAAATTGAAAACTGTAAACTCTGGGTGGGGTAGGGAGAGAATTAGAAAAAAAAAAAAGAGCTGTAAATGCATAGATCTTGATTCTTGCATAGATTCAGGGAAAATCTGTTTGACTTCTGCCAACTTAGAGATTTAGTATGGGACTTTCAGAAGAATCCTGGAGAATTATAGGTGTTGGACTGCCTCAGATCCCTTCTGAAAAAGCAATCCTTAATCTGTGCCTATATGAGATATGTACTTTATTCATTTTTAATGATGAGAAAATGGCTTGTTTGCTAGTAGTGCTACTACCTTTCCTTGGCGCTGTTCACAAGTATGTGAACATGACTCATCCATTGCCTAATACACATAAATTGGAGACTACTGAGCAGTCCTTGGTCTGAGCGCTCCCTGATGCTTTGTTGCCCTCCCTCGGGGCCTGGCAATTTAATTTCTTCATTCTTTGATAACCAGTTTGTTCTGTGAATGAGTCACCAGTTCTCCAGAAAAGCAGCATCCCAACACACAAGCAGGCTTACTCCAGCTTAAGTACTTCAGTGGTCCCTTTATGGTCCTTGTCCCTTTCCTTGCTCTCCTCCACCCCACCAGCACTGCTGCAGGGCACACAGTGCCATATTGCACTGCGCACATGGGCTTCTCTATGCTGATTTGTACCTGCCACAGAGGAGTAGAAGTGTCTGGTATAGGGTTGCTTGGAAAGCCTATAGAAGAACTGCATTTTTTCCCTTTTTTTAATACATTTACACAGAAAAAAATGTCTAATGGCAGTTCGAGGAAGCATAAGGCAGAAACTTAAATGTCTTTTCTACTTCTTCTGAAACGTAACTACTGAAGTACTTTAGTTCTTGTGTATAAGACCCTGTGATCCTTCTGCCCATACCACTGCTTTATCTCTGCCCATCTCTGCTCCAGCCAAAGACAACTGATGCAGGCATTTGCCTGGCAGACAAAGAGAGAGTAATTCGTTGATAAACACCACAGTCCTAGGGAGGGTTTTTCAAACCATTGACTCATGCTTTGTAGCCTTTTAAATGGCTTGAAAGTATATGGCATAGATCCACACAGTGCAAGTCAACTATTATTTACTGTAGATTTGCTGTGTGCAAGGCTCTATTTGAGGTCTGAGCCCCACGAGACTGTTGGGGTCCCTGAGAATGTAAGACTGAACTGAGAAAAGCCAGAGAGTGTGAGTAATGGAGTTTTATAGATCAGGAACAAGAGTACAAACCCATAAGTTTGTGCATGTAACTAATTGCCCAAGTTTTCAGAGGAAGTCTGTAACAGAGACAAGGATTGACTCTCCAGGACGCTAGTGCTGTGTGTTAGCTATTAGCGTTGCCTTTCCCCTCTGAATTACTTCAAAAGCTTTCTCTTTTGAAACAAACAGTAATTCATGGAAACATTCTCCCACGCATTCTGGGAGGGTAGAAGAGCAGTCCGGACTTTGTGTTGCTGCAAGAGCAGAGCCTCTAGGAAGTAAATAATCTGTTAGCAGATGATTTAGTAATGTCAAATAAAATGAATTAAACTAGAAGAAACTATAAATATTTTATGTAATAAAAGGAATGAAAGCAGATGGAAAAACATTTAGTGAACTTGTCCTGAAATAATATTTCTACTTGTGTTTGGGTCAGCGGGTTTTGTCATAATTGTTGTTACACCTTCCAGCACAACTACTGTAGCAGCCTCACCAGAGCTAGCTAGCAACCATGGACCTCTGTCCAGGTTGTGTCCATAGCCACCTCTGGAGTATCCCAGTTTTAAAAATCAGAGGGATACAAGGAATTTCACTGTGAAATAAGATGAACATAATCCATTATGTTTTGTGTGCAGGTCTGGAAGTGTCAGAAATCATTGGACAGAGATTTATTCTTTTGTGGAAAGCCTGGCTGAGAAGTTCATAAGGTAAAGCTTTCTTAGATTATATTTTAATTTGATTTTAATTTGATGATAAGTACATATATACACACGTGTGAGCCTGTGTTATTTCCCATTCACTCCTTATGAAATGAAAATCTGCTGAAATAATGTGTGAGATGTGGATCTGGCTTGTTCTTCTGTTTCAGTCCAATGCTGCGCATGTCTTTCATCGTTTTTTCTTCACGAGGCACTACGATCATGAAATTAACAGAAAACAGGCAAGTAGTTCCCAGCTTTCATCCAGAAACGCCCTCCATCCCTCCTCTCAAGCAGTGAGTGGCCACAAAACCACGACCCAGAGCTCTGTGTCCTCAGTGTGGCACCAACTCAGGCACCTGCTGAAATCATTCCACCATTTGCAACTGGCAGAATGTTTAGAAGGTCTTTTGGTCTCCTGTTACCATTTTGTTTTCAGCCTTATAACAAAAAGGTAGCACAGGGCTTACTGTTCTTTCTCACAGTATTTCAGGGAGAAACTGTTTCCAGTCTGGGGTTCATGTACGTTGTCCTAAGTGTCCCCAGCTACTGAAATGAATGCAGTTTTTGTGTAAGAGCTCTCAGACACTGAGCTGAAGAGCAGAAGACTGTGAAAGTCTCTCAGTGTTTTCTGAAATGGATCAAAGCTCTGAACTTGACACCAGCAGCGATCGTACTGGATCATGCTGGAGCATTACCTGCTGGGCTGTTGCATCCCTATCTTTGGACAGCACCTGTGCCAGAGGTGCTTTGCCACCACACAGCCAGGCGACAGCCTTTTTGAGAGAGGCTGGAGCAAAATTCTTGTTGCCACCTTCACAACCAAGTCCTCAGGCCTCTGTTTTCTATCTAGAAGACAGAACTCAAACTTCTTTACTTTTCGCAGGGGATTTGCTTTTTGCAAGTTGGAAAGTAGACAGGAGCCCTGTGGCAATATGTTGAACATGGTATTAAAGTGTTTCCTGTCCTAAATCTCTGTTCATTGTTGGATCTCTGTGTGCTTTTTCAGCTTATTTTTGTACTTCAGAAGGGTAAAACTGTGCTTCATGCCCTAGGGACATCCCTAATCCCAGCCTCTGATTTTACCTTCATCATATATACTCCTTTTCCCCCTGTATTTGTGGCTGTGGATCTTTAATCAGGAAAATTAATTTCCCTGAGTGATCTTCTTGGTTTCCAGGTGTTTCTTTGTGGAGTAAGAAGCTATGCAACAGGAGTCATGATATCCAAGTCACTCTCTTACCAGGGAACAGTTTGTGCCTGAGGAAGGTTGATGAGCCCCTGGTCTAGGATAGGAAATTCTCCTCATTCCCATCCTATTTTCATATCTTCTGGCCTCTGTCTTCATAATGGAAAAGTCTTAATTCCAAGTGTTCTGATGATTGATTGAATAATGAGCTTTTATTCATCCTATTTTCATGACAGGGTCATAAGCTTTTAAATTCTTATTTCATCTGCAGTTTGTCAGCGTTCAATATCTGGCATTTGCTTTAATTCAATCTTGTCCTGGCTGACAGTATATGAGAATGAGGGAACAGGGACAGCGTTGTACCCTTAAAAATGTATTAACCCTAGTATTTTATTATATGTCTGGTTTTGTGCCTTTTAATAAATTTTTTTTTTTTAATTCAAAGGGAAGCCATAAGACGAGGGCTTGAAATTCTTCAGTATGAAGTGCCTGGAGGAGACACGTTCATGCATGAAGGATTTAAAAGGGTACACACCACAGTACCTCCTTTCTTTGATTTATACATATAAACTTTGCTTTCCTTTCTGCTTCTGCACTTAAGAGCTAACAACGTTCTACACTTTGTTGCAGGCAAATGAGCAGATTTACCATGAAACCTATGGAGGTAGGTGTTGTATATCGCTCGTTACGTATCTGCATGGAAAAGACAGGGGTGATAGTTCTTCATGTGACCTGCAGTAAACCCGCTGAAAGAAGTGTTGGAGAAGGGACTGGTGTTACACAATCGTTGCATTCCATTTTGACTACAGCCCTACTTTCAGATGCATGATTCATGGTTTATTAAGACCAGAGGAGACCATTATGATCGCAGATCTGACCCAGTGCAGAATACAGACCAGAGCATTGCAGCCGGAACTGCCCGCACTGCGCCTAGGGGACAGGAACACCCGCATCTTCCTGCCCTGCTCTGTCCTGACGCACTCAGACCTGTCTGCCTCGTGCCCCCAGATTCTCCTTCTAATTAGCATAGGTATGAGTGTGATCAGCTGGAGATTTTTTCATCAGTGTGAATAATTTAGGTTCAGAATCGCAGTCCATGTAACGTAAATTTTTGCTAAGTTTTGAGAGGGAAATGTATTCCTGCTTTTATCTGTGCAAAAGAGAAGGCCTAAGTAGTTGAACTGAGCACTTTCTGCCTGGTTTGTACCTTGGAGTTAGTCTGTTCTCATTTGTGGGCCGATGGCCTCTTTGGAAGATCGGGAAAAGGGTCAATGCCTTTTAATAAAACAGGGTGTGAGTGTGGAGTCTTTAGCAGCAGCTCTTTTGTGTGGCTTCCCAGATGCTTCTACCAGACAAATTAAGAGTTTTGATGAGCTCACAAGAAAACTATTTTCTGTCTTCCTAACAGAGAGAGTAGCTGATTAGCTCTTAGCTAAGTTGATTAGGAAGGAAAAAGGAGTAGAAGACATCTGGATTTATAAAATATTGGGAAGGAAACAAGAATTCAGAAGAAAACAAAGTTCAATTTTTTCTGGCATTTTTTCAAGCATCCTCAGCAGAAAAAATGAGGAATACAGGAATCCAAGCTTTTTTTTCCCCAAAGTTGCAGGTCATTTTTTTTAAGGTTTCATGTCTGTGTTGACATGACATGGGAAGGACTACATGGCATAAGAAACCTGTCAGAACTAATCAATATTTAGTATCAGACAGTATGGGAAAAGACACTTGAAATTTTACCAGATTATTTTGAAAAAATAACAAGTACTTCCCTGAAAGTAATGTGTGCATTAATAAGAACTATTAAAGCAGAATGGTTGGTCGAACCATAGTTTACATGTTAACTGGGGTTAATTTTTTTAACATTTTGCATTTTTCTAGGTAGTATTGTATTCTGTTCCACATTACTTATATAGCTATCCCAAGTCTGTGCAACCTTTTCATATAAGCTTAGCTGGGGCATGAAATGGCTTATCACAAGATGTGAATTTTCTCCAGTGAACCTGGTCTTGCATTTTTCATGCTCAG
Source organism: Chauna torquata (assembly GCA_013399475.1). NCBI lineage: Eukaryota > Metazoa > Chordata > Aves > Anseriformes > Anhimidae > Chauna > Chauna torquata. The sequence goes on from VXAL01011833.1 coordinate 363,477, forward strand.
AATTCCTATGAACTTCACTGACGCTTCTTGTTGCATGAGAAGTGTAGGACTGAACCCCCTGTGGAAGCACCTTTTCATGCTGTGTTCAGTAGGGTTGCTCCTCAAAAAAATGATGGAGGGAAAAGTAGGGTGGCAGGAAAGCTCCTCTTGCAGAGGTCTCTTACCAGCAGTCTCTGGGCAACGTTCATGTAGAAAAGTTTTTCTCAAGAGAAGAGGGGAAAACCTGTCCATCTCTGTGAATCTGTTTTGCTGTTTCTCCACGTGAAGGGTCTAGATGTAACCTTGGCCAGATGCTGTGTTTTACACAGGACAGAGAAGTTTGTGCATGGACCTTGCCAGAGCAGTGCTCCCCCTTCAGTGCTGCTTGTGTGTGATGCAGGTGCATAGATTTTGGCTTGTTGCATGTTGTCATGCATCTGACCTTCAGCTGGGGTAGATCAGTGCTTCCTCTCCATACAAATCAGGCTGAGAGTCTGGCCTTGTGGTTTTGTATTTTTGTCAGCAAAAAGGCATGCGTCACTTCAAACTTATTTTCATTGTCGAATCTTGTATCAGCTGTATGCGATCTAACTATTAACTGTTGTCCATGTAGGAGTTCGGACTGCTAGCGTGATTATTGCTCTGACAGATGGAGAATTGCAAGATGTTCAGTTTTATTATGCAGAACAAGAAGTAAGTCACCTTCACATTTGCCCAAACTAGCTGATGTCAAACCTGTAGGCATTTACTGTTTTGGCTCCACTGATTATATGGCTTTGCACTTAATAGCTTTTTTTTTTTCATTTAGGCCAACAGAGCCCGAAGCTTTGGAGCTATTGTTTATTGTGTTGGAGTGAAAGATTTCAATGAAACTCAGGTAATTTTGCTTGCTTGCTTCTTGTTTTGTTTTTCTGTTATACTAGTGCAGAAGTAACAGCATCAGTTGAAGGCATTTATTTAATTACTTGAGACATAAATCATTTCATGTCAGTATGATGTCTTTTAGCAAGTATGAAGGGGCCCAGTTTTATTCACTGTAATTTTATTTTCCTCATGATTTATGATTGTCTTTCTTTGCAGCTGTCAACAATTGCTGACAGCATCGATCATGTTTTTCCAGTTACCGGAGGCTTTTATGCCCTAAGAGGAACCATTGATTCAGTAAGTTGGCTATTCTAGAACCTAAAAAAGGGTACCCTTTCCTGTGTTGATAAAGCATAGATGAAAGTGATCACCAAAAATGCCTTTATCTAAATCTTCTAGATTCTCAAGAAATCTTGCATTGAGATCCTAGCTGCTGAGCCATCCAGTGTTTGTGCAGGAGGTAAGCTTCCACAAGAACAGTGTGGTAAGGCAAACATGATGCTGATGAAATGTCAGTGACTACCTAATGTAGTGTCAGAGCTGAAGCCTGTGGATGTGTTGGAGAGCATCTCCTGGGACCGCAGCTGAAGCCTTGTGCATCCCTTTTGAGCTTGATAAGGAGCTGGTGCCGATGCACACGTAGCCTCTGAACGCCGGCTTGGAGGACTGGCTGAGAAAGCACTGGGGGATCTGAGGATACTGCTCTTTAAAATATCCAATAGAAAGAGGAGACAAAAGTGATATAAAGCCAGACTGCCAGAGGCTATTTTACTGCCTAATGTGACATCTCACAAGTTTCTGGAAAGATTGCGTTCCTCAGATCTGCTAGGGCTTGTCAGCAGTTAGAACAAGATTTTGCAGAACATTCACAGAAACTTCAGGTTTATAGAACCAGATGAAATTAACTGCATAGGCCAATGTACCTGACATTTTCCAAAGCATTAGTGTTTTACTTACTTGCAGAGAGAGAACTATTAGGGTACAGGCAAATGTGAAGAATCCCCAGAGGAGCTGCTGGTAACTTCATGCCTTTCCTGTCTAGTATATTTAACTTGTATTTGTTCTGGTTTATGTTAGCAATTTGCTATATTTTTGCCTACTTAAGGGACTACTGCAGCAGAGTGGGAGTGACACCATAAGTTTGCTGGAAGGTATAGTTTATAGCACCGTTATTTAGATCTGATGTCACTGTCTTGTGTTCACTTCCTTATACACTGAAAAAATGAGAGCAGGCAGGATGCATGAAAGCTGACCTTGAAAACACAGAACAGATTTTTTCCAAATCTCCTATTTTGATAAATAGCACAAAGAAGAGAAATTGTTCACTCATTTTCACAAGTCAAGCACAGTATGATTTTGTCCGAGTATTTAAATTTAGAACAAAATATCCTTGTATGTTTTAAACTGTTCCTAAACATATAATTGTGGAATAGGTATTTGTCACAATATTAGCTGTGGAAAACTTCAAAAAGGAATAATTTTGCTTTTAAAAATTTCCTTTGCAGACTCTGCAGAAAGCTTTGACACTTAAAAGCGTTTTTATTTCATAGCAATAAATTCTTTTTTTTTCCCCTTGTTGTATACCAGGCAGTTTTTTGTGTAACAACCTATTGCAAGTCTTGTTTATCAAAAATTGCTGTTAGCCAAATGAAGGTGTGAGAGCTCCAGTAGTGATTTGGCACAATGTTAAGAATATCAGAGAATATAATTTTGAAAAATATTTTCAATTTGAAAAATATTTTCAAAGTACGTAAGGAAATACATTTTCAGGAAAAGATTTGCCTCCTTGAAAATAGACATGTTCCGGCAAAAAGAGCAAAACTGTTTTGAAAAATGAATCAGCTCAATTCTTGACTGAGCTGAAACCATTTTATTTTTTGCCAGGCTTGCTAAGCTACTATTTTATCGCAAGTATGATTAAAAATGCATTTAAAACAGTTTTCTTGTTTTTTTTTAATTACTTGCATCTATAAATATTTTTCAATATCTTCATGGCTTTCAAATGAGACTGGTATAAATCAGCCAGGACCAGTTTGGGTGTATGCTGCTGACTCAGTAGGATGCTTAAAGTCTGGGGTTTGTTCTGTCCCTGCTGATAGTCATCCAGCGAAGGTGGGCTCAGGGTTAAGTGTTTTGCTGAATCACCAGGGCATGAAGACATGAATCTCAGGTGCTGGCAGGTTTGCTTATAGCAGCAGGGAGCTTGAAAATAGGAGGAAGCAGCAAGTGCAGCTGTAAGTGGTGCAAGCTGTCAATGTGTTAAATGGTCTTTAACACCAAGAACTGGGACCATAATAGTTTTTCCCATGAGTCTAGTCCTGCAAGCCTTACCTGAAATGAACTGCAAGAGTTTTACGGCACATGGCTGCAAATATTTACACTTGTGCTTGGCTTTGTTATCTTGAGTAATCCCATGTACTTAACAGAGCCAGAGGTTCGTCTTCATAGCTGTGTGCACCACTGCCTCCTGGAGGGGATCTCCTTGGATTGAACAACTTTTTTTCATGGTAGCGTGAATCCAAATCCTGAATTCAGTTCGCTGGGTAATCAGATAGTAGTTCTATTAAAAAGTTGCATTATATATAGAAAATGTTTACTATTCAGACTTCAACACAGAAAAGTCCTGAGGCATCTGAAGTCATCTCAGAATTTTAATACATTTTAAATTTAGGTAATAACTTAATATAGTTTACTGGTAATATATAGGTAAGAAATAAGATCACATGGTCGTTGAATCCTATATGAAAATATGTATCTTGTCCATTTAGAGCTGACTGAAAATTGGAACATAATATTTTCTAGAAATGTAAGGTTAATCTGCCTTTACTTAGTTAGGATTTTATTCGTATTTTTAAAAATTGTAATTGAAATCTGCTTTTTAAAATTTTGGTCAAAAAATACTTGTTTTTTCGGAAGTGCCATATATTGTGACATTCTTCAGCAAAGCAGCCTGCTTGTTTATAGCCTTGAAATGTGGATCAGTCCATGTATTTTGTATGCAGCCTATCTGAGTAAGAAGGGGAGAATCATTCTGGATTTTATTCAGCATTATTACTGATTTGTAGAATCTGGTATGAGAGCACATGGACTTTGTGCTGCTTAGTGGAAGCTGGTCTTGATCGGGGATTAGATCAGACTGACTCACTCAGTATCACAGAATCAACTAGGTTGGAAAAGACCTCCGAGATCGTTGAGTCCAATTGCACTCCTTGCAATTATTCTTGCAACTCATAATTACCACTGTGCTGGTGATTACTGGCGTTCTCAGCTTCATTTGCCGAAGGTTTAGTAAATTGCTGATGAAATGATTTCCATGTGGTTGCAGCTGAATTATGACAATTTCTACTGGGGCTCTGGCTCTCTGTGACAAAGCTATCTGGCAAGTCCGTTTACAAATTGATCTAGTCACGTTATGACAGCTATCTGATGCTTAATGCTTTTTGACCCTGCAAATTCGTCGTCCCCACTGCGGAGAAACGTAGTTGGATCCTTTCTGTTCCCTCTGATTTAAAGTGACCAAGACGTGCAGCCTGTAAACAGGCTATCAATGCCGCAGTGGAGGTGCCTCGTATCCTGTTTGACAGCATCATTGCTTTGATTATACTTACGGTATGTGTATGTGATTGAAAGGTTTTGTTGGATGTGGCATCCTACTGGCCACATCAACTCCCAGGTGTGGATGCAAGCCGTCAGCTTCTCATCAGAGTCACAGAAGCGAAGCCGACAGCGCAGCCAGCGCACACCAGCTCCAACCTACCATCTCGCTGCCAGCACTGCCCGGTTATTTCAGTGCTGACCTTTTTCCCTTCGCTGTCTTGTCAAAAGCTACAATCTATGAACTGACAGTAACTAGGGAAGAAAAGGACGCAGCCAGAGCCAGGGCGCAAAATTAAAAGGAATTAGCCATTTCAGCAGACCATCACCCGGAACATGTTAATGCTCAGGAGCGTTTGAAGGGGCAGACTTCTCAACAGCAACAATCAAATCCTGTACCAGCTGTCTGCATTTCCATGCAAGTCTGGAATTGAAACTCAGTTGTCAGCTTCTGTTGGTGTGCAGGCTATTCCAAAGTCAGTTTTCAGAAGTGACTGTGCAGAACGGCAGTGATGGGGAAAAGAAGGGCAGGAGGGGTAACCTGTCCTGACAAGACTAGACCTCTGGAAGTAGGCTTTACCATTGATGTTTTGTGTTGAAAGTCTTTTATTTTTTGCCTCCGTTTAAAACCACTGAAATAGCTCTCAGTTAAGCATTTGTGGTTGCTGCTGTCTTTTAAGACTTCGTTCAGGAGAGGGCGGGGGGGGAAAAATCTAACTGCAATTTTATTTCAGCAGGCTGTTTTTATATAAAATTGAGAGACAAAAAGAAATTATCTTAGCTGTGTGTTTAGGTCACTGTGGGCCTGGCTACCAGTCCAGGGCAACATGTGGTCCCAGCCAGGTAGCTCTGGTGGGTGGGCAGTGGCCTGCTTGCCCTTGGGGCTGGCCACAGCTCTTGGCTCTGCTGGCAGCAAAAAGGAAGAAGGAAAAAAAAAAGGGGGTGGTTGGAAATGTTAATCAAGAATAACTATCAAGAATAACTCCCACCATAGCAGCTGGGTTAAATGTGCTGTGGCACAAGACATGAATCAGAGTAACTCCAGATTCTTACTGGAGTAAGAAGCACCAGAATCTGCCCTCCAACCCACTTTTATTTGTTCAAAGAAGTGCCTTCCATCCCCAGTGGGAACCCAGACATATAACCCTTCCCTTTAAAAAAGAGGCCAAATTCTGATACTGGTTTTGTGCATTTGGCTCTTGATATGCTCAGTTAAGTCTTGAATGCGATCATCTTTCTTCAGCGAAGTGCCTCTAGGGGTTAGTTACCATGAGGAAAACCTGAGTTTGGTTTTCCAGTGCTTGAAGATAATTTGCACATGCCCTTGCCTAATTCACACAGCTTTGCTCTTTGGGCTGGCGCCAAGAGAAGGGTGGCTGTGGCTCTGTGTTGGGCTCAACCTGTGCACAGCAGAAGGGGAAGGAAGAGTAGCAAACAGCTGTACTGTGCTTTTATCAGAGCTCCAGGAAGAAGTATTACCCATGGACATTACTAACAGATAGTTCTAAAACCTTGATATGGAGAAGTGAGAAACGTGCAACAGGTGCTAGCAGGGCTATGCACAGGTTCAGTTCTTGTACGGGAAGACAGTTTCTCCAGGGCTTGTGCTAGATGCAAAGCCTTCCCCTCAGTTTCATGTTGGGGCAAGGAGGGCAGTCGTGTTTGTCCATGTCTGTCTGAACGGAGCTGCTGCTGAGGGCAAAGTGTGATCTGCTGGGAAGATAGGAGGAAAGACTGGTGCTTATGGTTACCAAAGGTATCTGGCCCAAAAGCCATGGAGGAACCATAAATGACATCAGCCAAGTCAGGCTCACAGTATTACTGTGGCATATTTAAGGCATTGAGGGTCTGTGGGATGCTTGTGGGAGCAACCTTGAGATGAATGTCACTCTGCAAAGCACCAGTGCCACTATAGTACTCTTGGCCGTTGCTGCTGAGCATTGAGTGTCAGTGTGAACATCTTGATTCAGGCACAAGGTGGAAAACAGCCAATGTCATGTTGTACTTCAGACCACTCTGGAAGGAAATACTGTATTTGAGCTATTTTTCATAACTCTTCTGTACTTTTACTTACAGAATCCTTTCAAGTTGTGGTAAGAGGCAATGGCTTTTATCACGCAAGAAATATCGACCAGGTGCTCTGCAGCTTCAAGCTCAACGACAGCCTTACTATCAGTAAGTCTGCAGGCTGATGGGTTCCAGTTCTCTCATGGCTGTCACCTCATGGGATGCAGCCCACCTCCCATCCACACTGGGGGAGTCCTTGTAGTGGATGTCAGGGGAGATGGGTGGGGATCTGCATTTAGCAGAAGCTTGAAATTCATCCTTATGCAATCTTACAACCTGTGGGAATTGTGTTGTGAGGGCTTATGTAGGAGATGTTGCTGCACAGCAGATTTCAGTATCACTGTAATGATTCACATGAGTGATGCATACAGCCAGTGAGGATTGGGTATCAGGCTTTAACAGGGAGAAATAAAATTGCTCCCTATTCCCTGGTTCATCCCCAGTAAAAATAAACAATGCTATCTTGATGCCCTGGGGGTGTTCAAGCTATTTATTCACTGATTCAGAAGATGCTTACCGTAAAGCAGGGCACTTCAGCCCTGCTCCGTTCCTCTCTGACGCAAGTTGCCGGTCTCGTTGCAGAGAACGAGTAACGTGGAAACTCCTTGTAATTGCTGTGCTCAACGGGGTCTTTTGTTTGCTGTCTCAGCAGCCGGGCAAAGGACCGAATGGCCAGAAAAGATCAAGTGTCCATTTTCTCAGCAGTCCTCTCTTCCTGAGAAGCAGTGTGTGTCTGGCAGGGTGAAGCATGGCATGGGGAGGGGAGCTTTGCTCCTTCTCTGTATATGCTGTCCTTGTTGGCTGAGCACAGTAGGGGCTTTCATAGTCTGTTGCGGCCAGACTGGTGCTTTCCCTAGCAGTGAATTCACTTACAAGAGGGTGCACATGAATCGCTCCTTCATTTCCCATCCTAGTTGCCTATATGGAGGCTATGTTAAATAAACTCTGGTGGTCTCACTCCCATCACACTTACAGATGCCCTTTGCTGGGGATTTGTTTGTTGTGGTTTACCAGGTAGCTAAACTTCTGGCTTTTTCTTCCTTGTTCTTGATCCACTGGCACCTTGACTGGATTTCATGCTGCAAGTGCTAGGGTTGACCTGGAAGTACAGAGGAGAAAAACTGCCCTAATTCCACATCTCCTTCATGATGTGTTTTTCTTGGGTTTGGTCTGCAAAAGCTGATGTGATGAGACACTGATCTATGCTGGCTGTGCTTTTCCCCCCACTCAGGCTGGCCCTAAAACCTGTCACTAACTTCCCTGTTTTGGCAGAGGTGAGGCCATGGAAATGAGCTGTGTCTTCAGGTGTGCTTGGGGTGGGAGAAGCATGAAGCAGGAACAGCTCTCATATCTGTTGTTGCTTGAGTTAATGTTTTTTCCTAGATACAAAGAATAACCAAGCCTCTGAAGTTAGAAATAAGCTGGCAGCTTTTACCAGCCCCTAATTCATTTGGAGCAGATTAGTTGCCTGGGCTAACTCCTTGGTCTTTCTCTGGACAGGCACATTAGTGCTTTGTTGGGCTATTCGGAGCGAAACCACAGCCGCAGCAGCAACTTGTCTGCTCTCACGCCTCAGCCACCTGCTTTTAGTGGAGTGGCATTGCAGGATTATTGCTGGGCCTCCTCTTTGTGTTTGTGAGACTTGGCTTTCTGGATGTGGCTTTTGAAAGCAGCAGACTTAGCAGTGCTGACTGTAGGAGCAGCGGAGTGTGAGGGAGCAGGAAAATAGCCACAAACTCACTTTTGACTCTGCCTATACCAGACCCCTAGCAAGCTGGACCCTCTGTGGATGCTGCAGCCACAGAGGGAAGGTTGGGGGTGGGAGAAGCAGCACCTAGTGCAGGAGAGGTCCTCATGGTAACATCAGTCATGGCCCCTCTGCCTGTCTCCCATGTATGACCAACCATGTTTTTTCTCCATTCTGTCTGCTTCAGCCCCAGCCTATTTTTCATTTTCTTTGGGATCAAACAGTGCAACCTTGACTCTCCACATGTGCTTGTATGTTCACATGTGTTTGGAATTGGGTAGGGTTCAATTTTGCCTATACTTTTGATCCCTTGAGTAACCAGAGGGGTCAGAGTATTCAGTATCAGTAGTTTGCATGCACTTTTCAGATAGATAAGATGAGTATTGCTCAAAGGTGTCTTGAAAATGGCTGATCACTGCTGTCAGGAGCAGAGATATTCCATTTCCTAGCTGTGGTACCTCTTGCCTGATAACATTATATTGGTATCAACAAGAATGGTCATCCCAGTACCTGGCTTCAGAATCAGTATCGTTGGGGAATGTTGATACTTGCCCTTATACTGAATTCATCTGTGTCTCTCATTAACGTCAACACTTCTCCAAGAGATGGCCTCCTTGGGACAACTTTTTTTTCATCCCTGACAGTTATATTAATTCCTTTTCAGATGAAAAGCCGACCCTTGTTCATGATACTTATCTGCTTTGTCCTGCCCCAGTGATAGAAGATGCTGGACAGTAAGTACTGCTTTCCAGTAGGTGTCAGGAGAGAGGGGACTTCTGTATGAGGATGTCATTACCAAGCCAAGGGCTCAAACTTTTGCCCAAAGAAGATTCATTTTTGTAACAGAATTAGGGCCATCCTTTGTGTACCAAATCCTCTCCTAGTATGAGCCAGCATAGTTCCATTCAATGTTGGGTCTTTGGCACAGCTTAACCAAAGGCCTTGTTGGACCATGGTCCCACATGGCAGTCCTGCAGTGCTGGGAATGAAACTGGAATGAGCAGCAGTGTGATGCTGGTGTTTTTTATCTCGTTAATGCTCTCTACGAGTCTGGTACTGGAGGGGAGGGTCAGCACTTGTGTGTGATTCGCTAGATGCACATGTACAGTACTGCAGCCACATATACTGTTGTACCTAACATGAAGAAAAAAATAGGGCTAGTGATAAAAACTGCCACATCAGCTGTGCCACAAACTTCTTGGCATCATGGGACCCATGTCATGCACTGTAATGCATTGATATCTGGAGATACCAATGATTACAGTGACTCAGTGTGGCTGTGTCAGGCCTCACTCTGCTTCAGCACATGCTGGTGGGTGTTAGGATTGACCTTCCCATTGCATCCTGCCCAGGATGCTGCAGTCCAGCAAGATGCAGCTGTTACTGCACCACATCTCCAGAACTTGAGGGCTCTGTCTGGGAGGGACTGTCTAATAAGATGTCTTGGAAGTCTCCCCACATGAACCCAGTGCAGCTGAGAGGCTATCAGCTGTGAGATGACTTGGAGAAAGCTGGAGTTAATAAGAAGAGAGGGGAGAGAGGGTTTCAGATGTTGGTGGAAGAGGATTTTTGAGGATGCCTGTGTCACTTCTCCTCTGTTCCTGTTCCCTTTTTTCAAGGCTAAAAATTAATTGAATTCCAAGCAAACTTTTCATTTTGATTGAGAAGAGATGCTTGATTTGAATTCCTTTGCTGCTGTTGTAGATGTTACTTCCTGTGTTTTGGCCCTGATCTACTTTGGCTAGTGTTGGTGTTTTTCAGCTGTCGTGATCTTGCAGACTTCAGGGAGATGTGACACAAGGCAGTAGTTTCCTCCTTGGTGATCTTCTGGGTCCTTAAATACTGTACTAGGGCTGAGGGGAAAGCCTCCCTCCCCTTCCCTACTTTTGGGTACGGGGGGGGAACATTTTTTTTTCCCCTCAGACCCTTTCTGTAATATTGGAGAACGACTAGGGCCAGATTCTGCTTTAATTTCACTGTCATTTCAGTGATTTTTTTTCCCTTGACCTCATGCAGGTACTCTGACTTGTATATGTTTTTAAAAAAAAAAGTCTGACTCTTAAAGCTGCAGAAGGGATTTAAAAATAAAAATGAAGTCTTAAAGTTTCTTGTGCTATCTAGGGTAGTATTGGAAATGTCTGAGACTGTTATAACTCGCTGTCCTAGTGCCCTTTGCCCCAGGTGGGATGGAGGTTTTTTAATAAAAAGCATATGCCCTGGCTCAATTAAGCCAACATGAAAAGGATGGCTCCTGGGCAAGCAGAGAGACAGAGGTAGGTAAACACCTGAAGCCACGAAAATGCCTTGACTCAGCAGGGCATGTTATCCCTGCATGTTCATGAGCCAATGGCTAAAACAGCCAGAAGAGAGGGAACAATGAGTATAAATATGACACTAAAAATAAGTGTATCTGTTTGTGCTTTAGGGTGGTTTTCCTACAAGTCAGCATGAACAACGGGCTAACATTCATCTCCAGCTCTGTCAGCATCACCAGCACACAGTGTGTAAGTAATTGCAATGGGGCTTGACAGAGAAACCATGAGACCTTGGAAAGAGGCTGTAGCTCTTCAGGCAAAGCCTCCTTGACTAAGCATGAGCTCCCTGCAGCTGCTGCATCACAGTTGTTGAGTGGATCGTAGCAATTCTTCAAAAAATAACCAGGCTAGTTAAAATCATTATATAATCACTAAATCATTATTGATGATGGCTAGATCATGGTAGATTAATGGAGTAAACAACTACAGCAAAAGGCTGCCTTCCTGTTCCTATCCCAGGAAAGAGAGATCATTATAGCTAGGATCTGGCTAGAAGGGAATCCAGGAAAACGGGAGAAAGAGCATCAGGAAGCAATACACTGAGCATTGGGATCACCTGTGAAATCTGGGGTGAAATGTGCAACTGTCAAGACTTTGATCTAGAAGGGCTGCAGCATGGAAAATCCTGTAAACTTTCATGGTTATTTCCTGGTTGAAGCTTACTGCATGTGTTCTTAGACCTCCACAATTTACCTCTAGTTCAGGATTTGCTAAGGCATTTTTACACTTTTAACAACAGGCGGTTGCTTTTCTCTTGGTGTCGTGGGGGATGACCAGAAAGAGATAACAGCTTCACATCCTGGGGTGAGCTTCTTGTTACAAGGCTGCTGCCCAGCCAAGGGAGTATGTGCTGCTGTGGGACAACAATGGCTTTGCTACGAACCTCCTGGTTGATGTCAGGAAGGCCATTTGTCCCAAAGGGGAGGGTAAGGGACCAACACCTAGAAGTGATCTTCTAGTAAAATCTGATTTTAGAATTTAAAAAAAAAAAAAGCTGATTACTAATAGACAAATGGTCTTCCTTGCTGTGGAGTAAAAATAGGCAACAACAGTAGCTGGTGCAAGCTAACAATGATTTACTTTAGCTAAAGATTTCACCTTGTGCTTGTGGACTAAAAGTTTGCCAAAGTACCTGATGCTAAGCATTTGGTATTGAAGTTGAGCTTTATTATTAGTGTCAAAAGGACTCTTATCGCCTACACCAAATGCTGTCATATTGGCTTGTAATCATCATTGGCCTTTCTGACAGCTGCAGAACAGTAGGGCAGGAATGGAGACCGTGTCCGGAGCTTGCAGATTTGATTTTCTGATGTTTTCAGCAATGCAACTGGGAAATTTTGCACCAGATTGCTGGAAACAGCCCAGGGTGTTGGGATGCAGAGTTCAGCAGAGTTGACTTTGCTGCATCACTTTTTTTTATTTTTCTATTTTTATTTTTTTTTTCAAACCTTTCCTCCAAATCTGCTACACCAAAGATTTATACTTCCACATTTTACTCCCCTCTTCCACCCCAGGTACCATGAAATCTTTTGAGTCCACAGTAAAACACAAGCATTAACTGGTGCATTTACTTCCCATATGTAATTTATTTCTAATGGAGGCTGAAGTCTTAGCCCTAGCTGGGGTCCCCACAGGCCAGAGCATGGATGGAGGAAGCTTTCCTCTCCGTAGCCGTAGGATAAAGAGAGGACTCCAATCTCCAGTCCTGTCAATCTGACATTTTTTTGCCCAACTTCTGCAGATTGAATGTGAAGGAGGCAAGGGGCCTGATTCTCATCTGGTACAAGAAAGACTGTATCACTCCAGTTGCATCCCATAAGTAGGGAGGCTCGTAGTTCACTTTCCAACTTTGTCCTAATCTCACGCATTTCGCTCTTGTCGTTTTAGAGACTCCCTCCATTTCCTTTCCTCTCCTGCTCCCTTTTGTGTTAGCAGCAGTCAGCTGGCCTGCTCAGCTCTCCTCCCCAGCTGGCGCTTCTGTCCTTTCTGTGCAGTAAGTATCTTCTCTTGACTTTACTCCTAAAGCCTCTGTGTTATCCCTGTGCTCGTTTCTGTTCAGCTGCATGAAGTCTGCTATTTCGTTTTCGAAGTCCAGCTTCACTGCAATGCTTTGTATATCTGAACACTAAAAGAGGACTCTCTAGCTTCTTGCTGCCAGCAGCTCCTGAGCCACTGCTGGCAAATGTCTCGGTGATTTATATGAGTACTTAGCATGGGAAAAGCAATGCCTGGGAACAGGACAAGGAGGCAATGTGTATTTGGAGTAACAGTAGCAGTGGTATGTGCGTATCTATGGCTCATCCACTGCATTGGTGCTGTGCTTGGATTTGGTTTTAAAGAGTGCAGAAACATCTCGTAAAAGTTTTATGCTTGATTTTTAATCAAGCCAGCAAACTGGCTTCACTGGGAGTTTATGCCTCCCAGGGGTCAGCTTCCCAGATGCGTTAGTGCTACATGAGGCTGTGGGTGGGCTGGAGGGGGATGGCAGCACTGAACTGCAGCTGGATAGTGTCTTCCAGCAGGACTTCTTCGAGCAGGGCACCTGGCACTCCACCTTGCCTTTCTCCTGCTCCCTGACCTAATGAATGAGGTGAGCTATGTAGTGTATCCCAGAACAGGTTGGTTTGTTGCATCTGTGACAAGTCACAGAGCAGAGGAGGGATGGTGATACAGTTCTACAGAGTCACGGGATACTGGGGACATGCCTACATGTGATGTAGGAGCTGCGGATGGGTTAGTCATGTCTTGAACATGCCAGTCCTGACAGATCAAGGATTTGGCCTGAGGAAGAGCTAGGTACCACCTAAGTCAGCCACTCAGGATCTCACCCAAACTTTGCAAAACTATTACCAGCTGGTACTTTCTTTTCCACCCTCAGTCTCTTTGCTATCTAGGGGGGAAACAAACCCACTGGGAACAATGAAGGGAACTCCTGTTAAAAGAAGGGGCTAAGCACGAGTTTGTGTTGTCTTGTCATGGGAATTCAGCAGTTTTCAGTTGAATCTTGTGGACTTTATCCTCAGTACATCTTCCTTGGACCTTGCTTTCTTTCCATTTATCCTCCCACCTATCCTTGTTTGAAAACGTCTTACAGCTTTCTCTCTAGCCAGCTCCCATTCCCGCAACCTGATTCAGAGACCTTTCTTCAAGCTCTTTTTACCTCTTCCCAGTCCCAGCTTGTCCTCCAGTTTGCTACCAAGTTTTTCCTATTCTCTGGTACCCCTGTTGCTGGTGAATTGAACCTCTTAAACTCAGAGTTTACCATTGAAGAGGCTTCTTTTCACAGCCATGAAGCACCAGAGCTAATATTAACCTCATCCCAGAGCCCATTGCAGTCCAAGGAAACTGCACATCCCACCTCGCCACTGCCCATCTGCATCAAATGTTTAATTTCCAAAAAGCCATGTGTTCTGTATGTTCTGCGGGGGCCAAGCAGCACATAGAAGACCTGCTTTCATGTAGTCATCAGAGCAATACTCAGTACATGTTCTGAACACATTGTCATGAAATGCTCTGAATGCAAAAAGTCCATCAAGATTTACACAGGAAAATCAGAGCTCTGATTCTCTTTGGTTGCTTGGCTGCTCTGAAAAGCTAATTTCAACTGTTAACACTTTTTTTTTAATTCATCCCTTTAAAGAAAGCTTGACCTCTGTTTTGAACGTAGATCCTTAACTACCTGGCCCAGACTCCCACCTGCAGAGTGGTGGATGGAATATAAGAATCAAGAATCGTTAAGCTTACAGCATGTTATTAAAAGCAGTCAAACCAGACCTGAGAAGTTTGCCAAGAACCAGCAGCATTAAGGACTAGTTTGCCTAAGCACTCAGGCCGGGGTTATGTGCAGCTTGAGTCAAGAGGCAGTAGAGGCAGGCGTGGGAGCTGATGAGGCTGAGCTAATAATGAGTTTTGCTCTGTTGTATGATGTTGACGTGCTAAGTTACATGTAAGCTCTTAGCTCCAATGTTTCCATTCCTTGAGTACCAACACTTGTATATTCTGCATCTCTAGTGACAGAAGATTGCTGTGCACCACTGAGTCTGGTCATGTGGTTTGAAATGCACTTCTGAGAGTATTAAGGGACCTGTCAGCACAGATTTGGGAATGGTTTGTGTACAATTTTAGCACCCTTGAATCTAGTGAGCTATAAGCATACCATAAGTTTATACATAAATTACACATATACATGCCACAAACAGGAGGTGTGTCCCTGAATCATGACTTCAAATACAGATTTGTCACAGTAAATACTGATGAGACCCTAATGATAAAAGTGATGGACTGCACTGCCTAAGTGAGACCTTGTAGTGAGGGAAACCTGGCTCATTTTGTCCAGTCTGATTGTGTAACTTCAGGGCTCCTGCCTCGTCTGTGGCATATGGAGATAACTCAGAAGTAATCATCTTTTTTCCAGCTGACTGGAACCATCCTTTTCATTGCTCTCCTAATTCTCTTTCTACTGCTGGCTCTGGCTCTTCTTTGGTGGTTCTGGCCCCTTTGCTGCACAGTGGTAAGTACAGATTTTTATTTATTTTTTTTGACTTGGTCTCCAGTTTTGTTTTTTGGCTTGCTTCTTGCTAAAATGATCGTGATGGTTTGGACTTCTAGTTTCTTCATGTAGTACTGACCAAGTAGCTTGACTCTACAGTGTTATGGATCCTGTAATGCATTCCATTGTGCAGCACAGACGAGATCTAAATCTTACTGAAATTCAGAGTAACGTAGGGTGCAAATACCCACACTGCTATTCAGAAATGAAACCAGCCCTCTAGACCTTGTGCCCTTGGTGAAATGATGCCTAGATACCTAAAGTTATATGATGCAATTTCTCTGCAGAGTTTTTTAAAGCACCTGTAAAATAGGATTGCTTTCACGTTATTTGTTAAACATGCAAGTCATAGTTTAATGTGTGTGGAGCTGAAAGTTCTGGGCATTTCACAAGGGCTGGTAAGCACCAGACAGGGCTGGAGGCCTGGTCTCCTTATTACATATGGTGGTCCTGGTGCTGCAGCATGAATGTTGCTATCAGTGTGAGTAATGGTAGTCTGCTGTTTATGGTTCTGTGTTGTGAATAATCACAGTCATTCCTGTGAGGCTTTTCACAGGAGTGGCACTTGCAGGGTCAAGTGCAGTGTTTGCAGAAAAGGGTAGTAAATGAAATGTAGGGATGATGGTGTAGCCAAATAAGCAGCACATGAAAGAGCTTCAAGAGGCCTCACTTCTTTTTCCTGCTGCTACCTGAGCTTGGCTTGGGGGTCAAGACCTCTGTAGAACAAGCTTTGACACCTGATGCAGAAGAGTGTAATGGAATTGATCTACTAATATGTACATAAGCTGTTACTGTGCTATTAAACACCAGAATTAGGCTTTTTTCATTCGTAGGAGCTGCAGATTCAGAATGAATATATTGCACTAGCTTGGTAATCGCATGACATTTCAAGGCAGAATTACCAGGATATGGAGCTGTATTATGAGTTACTTAGTAGGGCACTTGACTAGTTGGCTAGTTCCATGTGATGGATTTAGCTTCTCATCTGCATTACGTTTATGCCTGCTGAAAAGCAGAGAGGCTAATAAGAGGATTGAATGTGGGGGAATGGAGCAGGGCAACCCATCTATGATAACAGTGAGAAAGCAGAGAGGGCATAGCTCTGGTATGGACAAACCCTGCCATTAACTCAGACTTCTCCCATTGCTTATATATTCCAGGTGATCAAGGAGCCACCGCCACCACCACCCCCGGAGCCTGTAAGTATGGTATTTCTGAGCTGTCACACTGTCTGCAGCCACTGTAGTGCATTGTGCTGCCCAGGAATGTCAGCCCTGTAGGTGTCTTAATGACACCCTGAAGGCTGAGAGAGGAAGTCTCTTGGGTCAGGACAGTTATTTCTGCCTTCTGGCCTCTTTATATACATACAGCAAGATTATTTCCATCCACAGAGAAAATAGTTGTATAACTCAGAAGCCCACAGACCCACAGTTCCTATGGTATTTTGTTCCTTCTGCTGTGCATCACACAGGTGTGTAGGAAAATCTTTGCTTTTCCAGCAGCAAAACCATTGTGCTGAAAGCTGTCCCTCCTCTAGTAGAGCTGCTGCTCTAGAGTTTAGTCCATATTGGGAGTAAAGAACAAAGTCTGGCAGCTGAAAGAAACGACAGTGATTCTTGTGGCTTCAGTACAGGAGAGGGAGCAGGAGCCGGCCTCTGGCTGTGGTTCTGCTGCTGCCTGACCCTTGGCAGGACACTTGGCCCTTCTCTATTTAGGTTGTGAGCCACTGGAGGCAGAGTTGTACTTAGCTCTTTTTGGTGCAGTAATGCACAGACGCCCTGACCTCAGCTTAGGTTTCACTCTACTATTTTGATGGAAATAATAGCAATAAATAAAAGTATCTCCAGAGTAAACTCATTCCTGCCTTTATTCCTTTTCTAGGCACAGACCATTAAAGGGTGGAAAAATACTTGCATAACCCACATGAGAAGCTTACAGTTTGCTGCTAACTTGCTGTAACTTGGCATGAATGTCAGGAGGCAACCACAGCTGCTGTTTTGAGGTTGCCAGAGGCCACCATTGCTGTCTCTGTGATCCTGTAGCTTGTCCCGGGCAGCAGCACTGTGACAATTTAACCTGAGAATACGCACCAAAAATCAGGCTGGTTTTAGGGTGATTAGCGTTACCATGAAGCATGCAATTGCAGCCATGCTGTGTTTGAGAGAGGTTTTGGAGACTATCACACCCTGGCAGCAGAGTTCCCAGATGCTCTGGGATTATTCTGATCAGCAGAGATTTTAAGTCTGTTCAGTCTTTTTGATTGCATTTAAGCTTCCAGGAATAACACAAAATACAGATGTTATCCATCCCTTTACTTGGCCTTGCCTTTATCTAGCATAGATTGTTTCGTTATACATAGCACTAGCCTCACTTAGTATGGCATCCTTTAGCTGATAGAGTCTGGCGTTGCTGCTATTAAACTGAATATCATTATCTAAATCTTGTTCTAAACCACAAGCATTAGATTTCCATCACTTCTCAAAATGTAGATGGTGGTTGTTGATGTTGCTTTGCTGTATGTGTTCGGTGTAGGGGATATTTAGTATAAATTTTTTATCAAATGGAAGAGCATAAGCCACAAGTATTAACTGTGTCCTGTAACTGTCAGGCTTGCCAGCAATAAGGGTTGTTAGACACAAAGAATTAATAAAAAAAAAAAACTCTTACCAGTAATGGAAATGTCATCTCTAGTCTTGCCTGGCCATACTAAAGAATTCCTTGGAGTAACTGACCCGTGAACCATAGCTGAGAGTTCAGATGTCACTGAATAGCTGATGGAAATAGCTTTCTCGAAGACACAACCTAAGAGTTAAATATGAATAAAGAAAAATGAAGACACGCTTTTTAAAAGAAATTATTGGCTTTTGGACTCTCAACTCCTTTCACATTCCAATAGAAATAGGGCCATTTCAAGAAAATGTTACCTAGTAATCTGGCAATAAATTGTGTGCTTCTCTAGTATTTGGATTTCACTTGATTTCTTTTTATTTTTTATTTTTTAAAACTTTAAATAAAATAATTCCACAGTGTTTCTAGAACCATACCTGTACTGATGAAAATTGAGTGCTGTGTATGGCCAGTCCAACAGCAGCATGCATGTTCTGTATATCAGCATTAGGTGGGGTTATTTGTTATTTTATTTTTTTTAAGAGTGTGAGGAATGAAAATGGTGTTAAGAGGCTTGCTGGGCCACTNTGACAGGGAAAGTGTTATGGTGTGACTTTTCTGCCACCTTGACTCACTGTAATGACAGGGAGTCTGAGCAGTCCCAGTGACTTCTACCAGCTCAAGATGACAGAGCTGGGATGTGTTCCCAGGGCTGTTGAACCAGAAATATTTGCCAGCTTTCAGTTAAGCAAGAACAGAACAGTGAACCTGAAGTAAAACCCTAATTCAGACTCTCCCATGTTCCAGAAGAAAAAATCTGCAGTCTTTATAATTGCAGTTCAAAAACTCTGGATCTGAGCTTCCTGAAAATTTGGAGATGCTCCAGTCTCAGTCCCAGCTCCAAACAGTACAGCTTGAGCCAGACTCTACAAAGAACTGAGCAGCGTAGAACAACTGGTTACAGCTGCCATGAGAAAAGGGCCTGGCGCACATGTTAGAAATCTCACAGTGGTAGCTTTTTCCCTGTTAGGTGACATTAAATCTAAAAGCACAATTAATAAATAATTTCTTTGGGTTTGCTGATTGTGGCATTTTCTGCACAGCCTAGTGGCAAGCCAGTATAATGTACAATTCATCTGCACTTTGCCATCCCTTAAAAGTCAGTTGTGATTTTGAAGCTCAATGCATATTTGACTAAATAAAAGCTGTCTGAAGAGGAGAGAGGAATAGGCAGTCCTCTTTGGCTTCCCCAGTTAAAATTGCAGCTGCAGAGACAAGAGACTTTTGTTTTTTGTCAGCAAATAAGTGTAATGCACATAGCCAGATATCAAAGGATTGGACCATAGGATGTTCATTTGTTTCTCATTTATGTGAGAGCAACAGTAACATCTCCCCATCTTTCCCACAGGAATCAGATGATGAAGATGGATTGCCAAAGAAAAAGTGGCCAACCGTGGATGCATCTTACTATGGAGGCCGAGGTGTTGGTGGAATTAAGAGGATGGAGGTATTTGGCTTTTCCTTTGCTGTTGTAAAAATTAATGCAGATGTGCTTACCTATAAACTTTAGTAATGCTTCTGTGTTTTTTTAAAAAAACAAAAACACAAACAAGGGAAAAAAACCCCACCACCTACTTTGATGGAATAGAGGCTGAGATTTAATTAAGGCTTGTCCACCTGATTGTACCTGACATCCAAGTATCAGACGTCAAGCTAACACATTTCCGTGAGTGATTAATTGAATCTAGTACTATGAGCAGGAGAAAATTTACAGGTTAAGAAATGGGGTAAGCACAAAAGAAGTTCTGATTTACTGATCAAACTCTTCAGTCAGTGCAGTTGGCTCCAGTTCTCATCTACTGCAGAGTTATGCTGATTTTGAGTCACAGAATCACAGAATGGTTGAGGTTGGAAGGGACCTCTGGAGATCACCTGGTACAAGCCTCCTGGCTCAAGCAGGGTCACCTAGAGTACTTTGCACAGGATCACATCCAGGAGGGTTTGAATGTCTCCAGAGAAGGAGACTCCACAAATCCTCTGGGCAACCTGTTCCCAGTGCTCTGTCACCCTCACAGTAAAGAAGTTTTTGCTCATATTTGAGGAAAAAAGTAGTATTTAAGGGTGTCATCTATACTGTGTGAGTCGCCATCCCTGGAGGTCTTTAAAAGACGTTTAGATGTAGCCGTTAGTGATATGGTTTAGTGGAGGTCTTGTTAGTGTTAGGACAGAGGTTGGACTAGATGATCTTGGAGGTCTCTTCCAACCTAGACGATTCTGTGATTCTGTGGCTAGCTGACTGGAAGCCGTTGGTTTTAGGAGTTAAAAAGTCTTTTTTTTTTTTTTTTTTTCAGTTGAGCATTAACAAAATGAGCACGCACAAAAACTTGTCACGGGAAAGTTTCACTCTTGATCCTCTGTGTTGAAATTGGCCTTTAAATCAAATCTTTCCCTAGGATTCATGCATAAGCCAGTCTTGATGCGTGAAGTGAGGTGTTACTGTGAAAGAAATTTGTCTTGTGCTATCCTATGACATATATGTTCTGGGGAGCCAGCTGATAATGCTGTGATCAGCTGCTAACTCCTGTAAATCACCATCATGTTAGTGAAATCAGTTTAATATTCCTAACCAAGAGAAATACAACTATAAGGTAGGGAGTTATCACTCGCTCGTATCTGCTGAGGCCTTAATGTTGACTTTTAGCGATGTCACACCAGAAATTCCTACCAGATTGAGTTAGTAGCTTTGGTAGGTGGGCTCATGTAAGCCAGCTGAGATTCTGGACCAACCTACGGCTGATAGAATGAAAGCAACGACTTCTCAGCAAGTCCCTGAAAGTCTGCAGTCAAAGTACTGCATCTCAATATCCTTAACCATTTTCCTCAGGAGAATTTTTATCCTTGATGCTGAGTAGCCCCATGGATCACATGCTGCCTTTGAATGCAGGATCACATTTCTGTTTGAGTCGGACTACAAAAGCAGAATTTCAGCTTGAAATAAGTAGTGTACGGTATGTGAGGATGAAGTTACTGTCACCTTTTGTGGCTGTGCAAGGTCGCCTTTGGAAGAGCTGTTTTTAGTAGGAGCTGCACACAAGTCTGAGGGCTGCTGCTCTTAAGAAGCCATTCCAGTCCTTGTCGTCTGACCCTTTTTTCATTTTGAACTAATCAACAGGAACAGCATAGGGCTGTTTATAAAGACTGCCTTTCTTTAGCTAGTGCTGCTGCCTGCTTTTTGAATGAGGCAATGGGAAGCACATTACACCTGTGTCCTAGCAGAGCAGGGCAGAATGCTTTGGATTTCACTTAGAAATGGGTTAATCTGCCCTGGATGCTGTGACTTCCCACAATGCCTTTTGTTACCGGAAGGTGCAAATGCTGGTAGTTCAGGCTACTTTTCGAGAGAGAATATTTGACTCTTAAATGTGCATCTCTGATTACAGTGACAGTTTTGGATGCCTACATAAATTTGGCTTCGTGTCTGGTGGCATTTGGATCACCTGATGGAACTAGATTAATATCTGCAAAAAGCACCTGCTTGGGGGGGACCACTGAAATGTCTGTACTTACAATGTGCTCTCCTGGCTTTAGGTGCGGTGGGGAGACAAAGGATCAACAGAAGAAGGAGCAAAACTGGAGAAACCCAAAAATGCTATTATTAAGCTGCCAGAGCAGGAGTATGAGCCATGGGAACCCAAGCCGAAAAAGCCCCATGTGAGAAAACCGCCTTCCCAGCGGAAGTGGTACACTCCAATCAAGGTAATGAGTCTGCCTCTTAGTTTTACGGTCTCTTGTGTCCTGCATGCTACTCCATCCCGCCTCCTTAGCACAGCCTTTCTTATGGTGGAGCTGGGAGAGCATATTTAGAAAAATGGCCAGTATCCCTCAACTTTGCCCATTTCTTGGAATGTGTGTTGCCCCAGGCCCTGTGTTGCCACAGTTTTGGGGGGAAGAGTGGAAGGTGTTGGAGGGCAGGAGCAGAAATTTTCCTTCCCTCAGCTCACCCCTTTTTCAGTACTTTCGTACAGACTGGGTTGCAACAGCAGGTATCCTAGCTCTTCTGGGAGAGGGCCCCAGTGGCATGCCATTTCAAGGCAGCATACAAACAGGATCAGATAAAGTGCCCTTTGCAGTGGTTGCAGTGTGGCTGAGGCCTGGGTTTGGGATTCAGCTCTGTTCCCTTCTAGTTCAGCCACAAGATGTAGTGTTTGATTTTGGGCAAGTCACTCAGTCTCCATATTTCTTCATCCTCATTTCTCCTGTGTCATTATAGTATCTGATGTCTCCCTGTCTTTAACATACGTATCCTCACACAACCCCAGAGCTGTTATCTCGGCTTACAGCCAAGGAAGCTGGAGGGCTCGTGCTGGTGAAGGCAGCAACATACCACGCTCATCCCAGAAACCCATGGCCGAGTCCCAAACCAGTGTTTTGTGGGTGCAGGGATGAGGTCCCCTGTCCCCACCATGCTGTGGCTGGTTCACAGATGGGTTTAACAGTGCTTGAATTTATTGGCTGGAAAGTACCTGTGAATTTTAATGTCTGCCTAGGTCTTGTGGTTGTTTATCCAGTACAGTAGGATTTCATTGTTCTGCCTTTTGTTAACATAGTACCTAATTGTACCTCTTTGTGGAGTTGTTCACGTTAAGCTACAGTCATCCTCAGTGAGTTTTGAGCAGGGTGAATTTGGCCCACTGCATGTAAGGTATGCATTGCCACATCTAGGTCTCTGTTTTAGCTCTCCAGGTAAGCAACACGCACAGGACAAGGGTGCAGGAGCAATTTTCATGCAGTCTGATACAGAAAGGCTGCATCAACTCAGCTGTAGTTTAATTTCATGATGTTATCCCAAGTTTTCTTGGTCATGTTGTTTGTTTTTTATTCCAGGGCAAACTTGATGCACTGTGGGCTTTGGTTCGACGAGGCTATGATCAAGTCTCTCTTATGAGACCACAGCCAGGGGACAAGGTAAGGTGTCACAAACACACTGTCATGTCTTTTCTCTGTTAGCAGCAGCAGGGTTCTGTCCCTTACCCTGCTGCTTTTTTTTTTTGAGCTTCTCTCTTTTTTACATTGCCCTGAGGCTAAAAATTTGTCATGAGAACCAGAGACTTCAAATTGAGCTCAAATGTTTGCAGTGGCATCTATTTAAAAGTATTGCCCCAAAAGGTCAACAACAGTGTCTCCACTGTGATGACTTGAGCAGACTGAGGTAGAAGCTGGCCAGCTGCGGTAGCATTTCTCTCTTTCAGCAGTTTAAGTTCTTAGCCTTGCTTTCCTGGATGCGCCTTTTGGCTTCAAAGGAAAGGTTATTTGCATGTTCTGGTGGACTGCTAGTTTTGAGTTAAATATGCAGTAGTAGTTTTACAACATTATTTTTCTGAAGTTGGGTAGGAAGGATAATTGCTTTTCAGATTTAATAATAGAATTAAGTGATTGCTAATGAGAGAAACTATGAACTATGCAGATGATGAAGAAACAAACTCTAGCAAAGTTAACAGAGAATAAAGTTTCCTTAGAACTCTGTGCAGAGACACATCTCTTCCTCTTATCCTATATGGAGGCACAGGATATCTCCTGCCTTGATAAAATCAAATGCAGGTCAGGAATAGATTCCTCCTGGGGGGAAGCAGGTAGTTTGTGCCTCTGAGCCACATAGATGTCTGCCTGCTGCTCCAGGGTTGCTTGTGATACCAGAAGCTCTCTGTTTCCCCATGAGAGCCTGGCATGTTATGGTTGTCTATTCTGTTCTTCTGGAGGAACAGCTCCATAAGAGTGGAGTGCTGCTGTTTCGCTCTGTTCCACCTTCAGATTTGGCTTTCTGCAGTGGAGCTTTAAAACACGAAGATCAAGCAGAGATGATAGTATCTTTCTCACCCACCCCATGGCCCTTCTCTACACAGGAGACATGTTTCATCACCTTTGCTCTCAGGTGTGAAAGGCTTATAGAGCTACAGCAGTAGGGGCCATCAGGTGCTTTCCTGGGGTAGTTGCGGTGCAGAGGCCCTTGTACTGGGCTTGTATGCCTGGATGATTTTCATGCCTAATAACAGACTTAAAAATTAGCCCTACTTTCTGTCAGCTAGGGCAAATAAGTTGCATCCCTGTGGCTTTTGGCAAAACATCATTGTGGCATTTTTCTAGTTATTAACCAAACACGCAGATTCAATATTTAAATTTTACTTCCACTTTCTTTTGGTGTGTAAGGACACTAAGAGAACAAACTCAGCATCCCATGCTACTTTTAGATGGCCTTTTAACTTGTTTTACCAAGCTGCATTTTCAAGGCAGCTGTGCTCGAGACACCTTATTTACTTTTTAAGCACGATGTAGAGCTTCTGAAAAGGCTCTTTAGGCCCAGCTGTATTTTGATAGCGCTAACATTGTATACTACGAATCTATCCTCTGCCTTTTACTCGCTTGGCTGGTACATTTCTATGGGTGCGGGGCACAAGAGAGCCTCTGTTAGCCTGCGCGGCCGAGAAACATGCAGGGGCTGGCTCAGAACAGGGATGCTCAGTTACTGGCCTTCCAGCTCTGCTGCAGGGAGGACAAGGGACTCAAAAGAGGCTGTGTAAAACAGCAAGCTGAAGGATTATTGTATCAGGGCAAACATTAGAAAATCAAACGTACATCTGGGAAATAGAGTGGAAAGAATCCTATTGAGCCAGATTTGGTAGAAGAATAGGATAATCTCTGTTCCCTGGTCTGTGAAATCAACTAAAGCTGAAGAACATTGAAAGAGAAACAAGAAGATAACTGGACATCATTCTGGTGTATAAGTAATGGACATCACAGGCTTGTGTTTTGTGGAGAAATCTAGCACAGAGAAGAGCAAGGTTATTATGGATTGTTCAGTGGACTTTTCCAGTAGCAATCCGTCAGCAGAAAATTGGCTCTTTTTGAGTTTGGCTCTTGGTGAGGACAGAGTGCATAAATACACATGTATACTCATGTATACTTACACGGATACACACATGCACGCATACGTCCTGGCTAAAGGATGGGGGAAATCCTGTCAGTGTGATGAGTGACCTGGCAGTGTGGGGAGCCTGGAGCTCCAACTGCACAGAGCTGGAGGAGCTGGGCAGCCCCAAGAGCCCAGGTGGGGATGGGGTCACTCCTGCCCAGATGTGCTGACAGCAGCCAGCAGGCTGTGGTTGACTGCTGGTAGTGCAGAAGCACAGTCTGGCGTGCCCTGGGGCACGGTGTTCTTCCAAATGGCACCATCCAGAGGCTAGAGGGATTGCTCGATTGCTTTGTTTGTGGGGTTTTGAGGTTTTGTTTTCTGTTTTTGTTTTATTTTTATTTTGTTTTGTTTTCTTTTTTGGTGGGAGAGCTTTTTTTTTCATTTGTATTTTTTTTGTTTTTAAGATAATTTTATAGTTCTCTGGGTTGGTCAAGAAAACTTAAAGCTCAGAAGGCAAAAGGAACACAATCTTTTGGGGAGTGGCCTTTGGATTCATAACTCAGAATATATATTCATAACTCTGAATTTTCCAGAATCAATGAAATTATCTTTACATTTTCAGGGATTACTAGTTACTAGAGATACAAGTTGTTTCCCGCTGGAACAAGATAACTCACCAAAGTTAACATCTTCCAGACTTTTTTCACAGCTTACCTCTAATTAAAAACAAACGTTATTTTCCATTTTTGTTACATCAGTTGGACATGTTAGCTTTTTGTACTGGGGGGGAAAGTAGGGAAAAAATTTTTTTTCCATAATGAAAATATTAACTATAATGAAAACATCCACAGTGGAGGGAGAAAAATATTTTTCATAGGGATTTTGGGACAGCGTAGAGGGGACAAAGAATATTTTGACTTTAAACCATCCTTTAAAAACTTCTGAAAAGTAATTTTTAATCATTTGAAAATGAACAGCAGGGTTTCAGAGTTTTTCTTCCTGAAAAATCTGAAAAATACTTGTAGAAAAACTTTCCTTTTCTTTTTTTTGGACAAGAAAAAAATTATGTTAATGTCTTTGGTTGGTTCACTGATGTCTCTTTTGTCACAGAGAAGCAAGTGTTAGTCATTTTTCCAGCCTGTGCAGTATCTTCTCCTAGCATCCATCCCTCTTGGGCACTGCAGAACACAAGAGAAGGCAGTATTGCTGGTGACCAGCTCTTTCCTCTGTTCCTCTCCCACTGCAGGAACGGGACTGCTGGTGGCTGCGTGCCCCGACTCCAGAGAGCTCCCCTGCCCTGGCTGCACTTTCCAGGGCATGGCAGGGTCTTCCCAGGAGAAGGCTTTCAGGACAGACAATCCTGTCTAATATTGCAGGGTCGTATAAATAGGACTGGCTGTTAAAATC
This sequence comes from Chauna torquata, assembly GCA_013399475.1. Taxonomy (NCBI): domain Eukaryota; kingdom Metazoa; phylum Chordata; class Aves; order Anseriformes; family Anhimidae; genus Chauna; species Chauna torquata. Next base: position 389,513 of record VXAL01011833.1, read on the forward strand.
ACAGGCGCTTTTCAGAACTGACTCTTTAAAAGAATCCAGCCAAGCACAAGCTTGGATGCCCCTTCTCCTGAGAGCTGTACCTGCAGTACTTGGATTGGCTCTGCAGACAGCTTCTCTTGGTTTACCTTCAAGGTCATATCGTGGCCCCACCATTGAAACTGGTTGTTAGTTTGACAGGCACTTCATACAGGGTCACTGCTGCCACCTCTTCCACACCCACTGTGGGAAGCCTATCCTATCACCAGGTTCCTGGGATCAGAGGTGGGATGGGGGAGTCCTGGAGTCAGCACAGTGGCACCAGTGGTGCTGCTTGGAGAGGTGAATGCAGTCCCCTCTCCTTGTGCCAGCAGTGCCTGGACTGGGTGTGGGTACCCACTCTGCTGTGACTGGTGCAAGCAGACCCTTGGTGTCCTGTGGGCAGCTGCTGTAGTGAAATAGTTTGGCAGTTCTCAACAGGCATTTGTGCTACTGCTGCCGTGAGGCATCCCTTAGGGCTTTTTCATCCCAAGGCTGCTACCCTTCTCTTCCTCTACCAGTAATTTGGGGCTTGGAGCACCAGCAGTCACTGCCTTGCTCTACTGTTTCAGTCCAGCAGAGGGGTTGACAGCTCTGAGGTGGGGAGGCTCATCTGAGAGGGCATCTCATGGCCATGTGGTCTAGTGAGCTACCTGTTGCCCAGGATACTCAGGCCCTTGCCGCCTTGAGGGCGGCTTCCCCCATCACTCTGTGGTGATGTCCTCCTCTACCAAGGGATATGTTTGCCACACCCACTGGTGGTGGCCATCCAACTGAAAAGTGCAGCATCAGGTCTGAGTCAACACAGAGCATGGGTAGATACAAAAGCTCTTCAGTCTTCTGGGAATGCATTTAGGAACCTCCTGCTACTGAATGAGGGCATGGTTGGTTCCTTATATGTGGTCTTTAAAGCAGTACCAGCTTGGGATGCCCCAGGCAATGGTGGGTGGTGGTTTCTCATTTTTTTAAATTCCTTTTTGCACAACTACATTATTTCTTTTCCTTGACAAAGAAGATTCTAGTTGCCAGTGAGGAATTTACTCACAGAGCTTAGCCCTGTAGATGGTACAGCTGCTGGAATGTAGCCCTGGAGTAGCCTTCGTGCCAACACTGCTGGTGGGACCAGCAGGGCCAACTGTGTCAACTGCTTCTGTCCTGCTTTCCCTGCAGAGTGCAGGGGTTTCTGAGCTTGCCAGCAGGCTTCTATGAAGACTAGAGTTTGGGAAATAGTCATGTATGCCTATCTTGAAGTATCTCATAGAAGCTACAGCAGCTGGTGGGTCGGGGGCAGAGGCAGAGTTAGGCAGGGTCTCAGTACTCTCTGCAGAAGGGAGCTTTCAAGCTGTTCCCCTTGGCCTTGTGGATCAAAAGTGGGGCTGTTACCAAAGCCAGCAAGTAAACATTAAAAGCCCCAGTATGTGCAGAGAGGAGGTGAGATTCTTCTTTCAAATGGTCTACTTAGTTGCTGCTTTCAGCAAATCCCTTCCATTTTGCATTTCAGCACATACTGTCACAGGAAATTCTCAGCAGCTCGGTTTACCAAAAACCTCAGCTAAAAAAAGATGTCATCTCCCNTTGTTTACTTAAAGCTTTAGAAAGTGACCTCACTTTTGTCACTGAAAATTACCTGCAGCAGAGAGTGAGAGTGTAGACTGGATTTTGCTGTCACCGTCACCCTAGTGTACCCATGGGACTTTACTTAGAAGAAGAGCCATGCTTTACCAGTCTAACTTTTGGATAGCATGTGCAAAGCCTTTTTTGGGGGAAAGGGACTAGAAGCAGACTGTGGTACAAAAATCTGAACTTTTTTTTCCTTTATTCCCCAAAACTGAAGGTAAAAAGGCTGTGCTGGAGCCAAAAATTTCGCAAACTATGAGCTGCTGGTCATGCTGGAAGCCAGGACTTCTGGGTCCTTTCAAGTTCTTCACATTGATTTACTGTGTGACTTTGAATAAGTCATGGCAGCTGGAATTTTAAACACAAGCCTTTGAAATACAGAGAACAGGAGTATTTGGGCTCCTATTCTGTGGGTCCCTTTCAAAGCAATCACTCTTAAGCTGGTGTGTTTGTTAATGCTCAGAACGTCTGAGTGCTGTCAAATTTTGAGTGCCTCTTTGTAATGCTCATGATGACATCTAAGTGCCTTAGTTTTCCTAACTGCAAAATAATTATGAGAATGCAATATTTACCTTCCTTACAGCTGTGAGGTTTAATTAAGTCCTGACAGGCGCTTGGGACTTCTCAGAAGAAAGGTGAGACACCAAGCCTATGGATTATTAATGGCTAGTCATTATTTTCTGGCCTCTACCCACAGGTGGTCAATGGTTTGAAAGCAGCCCATGGGGATGGCAGCACCCAACTGTCACTCCACACTAGCTGCCCATGTACCAGTGCTAGTTGGAGCTCACAATAATTACTTCTTTTCAAGACCAAGTAATGGCCTTTAACAGGCTTCTCTGCAGCTTGGAGCTGCATTGTAATTGCTCAAGTAGTAATTGGCAGAGCTACAGGGAGTGCTGGAAAAGCAGCACTGCTCTCCTTCAGACTGTATGTATCGGAGGCTGCTGCCCAGTTGTGGGGGTGTTCTCCCTTTGCTTAACCTTTCTGGAGCCAGTTACCTTCATAAGCTGCTGAAAAATTAAACAGATGGGGACATCGCCTGCGACAGTAGGTGATCTCACTTTGTTGCTTTCGATGAAAATAATACACGTGTAGCCCCTGCATGACTTTTCTTTTTCTTCTGGCAAAGGAGACCTGTATCTGTAAGACTTGTTCCTGCTATAACAGGTATGGCATGGGGCGGAGGGGGAAAGCTCCCTGGTGCAGGGCCAGTGTCCTAATGCACAGTTCCCAGGATGTGCTGAGCAATGCAGCTGGAAACATAATCAGTGACTAAAGAGTTTTCTGTCCTGTAAGAAGCCCACAGACTGGCATTACCTCTCACTTGTGCCAGGATCGTGTTATTTCTGATGTGGAAGAAGAGTTTGCAAATGGGCTTTATGGGTAGGTGCTGCCTGTCTGCCCCTGTGTGGAATAGTGGTGTGTCCAGGGCTTTGGGAGCCAGAGGCACGCTTAGCAACAACCACCACGAGAGGCTCTTCTGAAGGATGGGTACAGATGCTAGGGCTGGTGCTACTTAGCATGGGCTGCACAACAGAATGAAGAAGGATTGGCCTTGTGGTTTAGACGTTCAGCTCTGACTTCAGAGACCCCGGCTGCAGCTGATGTAAGCTATTTCATGTCTGTTGTACTGTGGTTCCCTCCAATAAGTGAGATTAAGTTCGAGGGGAGTGAGACTGTGCTCCTATCAGCGTTTTGAACATTCCAGAGATGGGCTCTGTTGGGTAGACAGGGTGCTATTCCATTACTCTTAAAGCATATATTACCAGTTTGATGCTGCTTTGGTTGTTAAGGCAAAGGAACAGCTTCATCAGATCTGATTCTCAGTGTTTATAGGGAGTATGACTTTGGGATAAGAACTGGTGACTTAGTTCCTTGCTAACTGTGACCTTGATGCGTGTGCCTTTGGCAGATGTCGTTGCCGTGATTTTTCAGGGAGCACTGCATTGCTGCTCTAATAATACTTAGAGTACAGTGCGTCTAAGCTATGCAGGCCTGGCTTGGATTCAGTTGGCTGTTCTTGGTTTTAGGAGGAAGCCCACAACTGAAGGTACATCTTTTTTGAAAAGACAAACACAAATGGACAGGCAGTTGTGCACTAGGACTACATGTACAGATCCAGCGTTTGCATGTGCATGTGAACAGATATGCCGTGGGCGATGCATTTACTTGTTTCTTGGCAGCACCCTTGGATCAATGCTGAGCCCTGTGTTAGCTCCTTTCTTTTGGACTGCTAGGAGCTGTGCATCCCTCATTGTCTTCTGAGTTGGGTAATAGTCCAGAACTTAACCTAACCAGCCTTCCTTAGCTCTTTGCTTACGTGCTTCTGGTAGTTGTGCAGGAAACCGTTTCCCTGTGTGGAGAATGAGTAATGCTGTGGCCATCCTCTAAAGGTGTTTGAGTTCTAGAAATAAAAAGCTCTGTGTAATAATACTATTATTCATACTGAGTTTATTGTACAGAATGTTAACTACAGATGAAAAGGTATTGCATCGTTGCTGTCCACAGAGGAGCTGTAATTCTGGATACCTCTATTATTGTATAATCTATTGTGGTTCCTGTTGTGGTACCAGAAGAAAACCCAAAGTCACTGCGTCTGCTATTGTACATGGGTAGCACAAAGATATTACCCAATGTAAGAGCTTATGAGCTATGTCTGTTAAGTCACTTAATCTTCCTTTGAACATAAACATCAGGTAAATATTAAAATCCTCCAGATTTCTATGGCAGTTTTAGTCTCAGATAGGAACCCCTCCTGGAACAAGAAGAGTGCATTTGCAGCAAAAACTTCGGTAGTTTCTGCAGCATTTTAAGATCTTTCTGCGCTGCCCCCTGCCCCCTTTTTCTTTTTTTTTTCTTTACACATGTAATATCTCTTCTCTGCTTTTTTTTTTTCTAGGGAATATAATCACACAAGTAGAACCTCAGTCTTCACTGGCTGATAACTTTCAGGAGTGGGATTATAAAAATTCTGAAATGAAGCCTACAAGAAGCAGTGTCTCTTCTTGCAATGCTGAAGGCTANTTCTTTTTTTTTCTTTACACATGTAATATCTCTTCTCTGCTTTTTTTTTTTCTAGGGAATATAATCACACAAGTAGAACCTCAGTCTTCACTGGCTGATAACTTTCAGGAGTGGGATTATAAAAATTCTGAAATGAAGCCTACAAGAAGCAGTGTCTCTTCTTGCAATGCTGAAGGCTAGGCTAGGCACTCTGAGTGCTGAGTTTCCTTAGAGCTTTGAGGAAAAATGAAAGGCAGTGTACCTGTGGTTTTTGTTGTTGTTGTTGTGTTGTTTTGTTTGTTTTTTCCCTGCTTCTGTGGGGGACAGGTGACTGACTACCTCTGGTAAGCTGGGACCAGAGTGTATAGCAGGATTTGTTTGAGAGATTGCAATGATGTGCTCATGGAAAAGAGTCACTTCAAAGTGCAGAAATGGTACCTGACAGACTGCATAGCAGCTGAATAGGGGAAGCATAGCAGGGACAATTTTGCATAGGGTGTTAGGTCTCTATAGCATACTGGAAATGGGAAGGAAAGTTCTGTGTCAGGACTCCAGAACCTGAACTGCTTCCCTGGCATGTTCATTCCTAGAAATAAGGTGGTTTTGTCCCAGGGAGCTCTTCTGTCCAACTTAACATAGGAGCTTTGAGGGGAGTAGGGGTTTTCTATGCTTTTAAAGTATGTTAGCACTGATAATGAATTGTAAGAGTCTTATCCCAGGAGAGGAACGTCCTTGTGAGAAGAGCACAGAAGTAACATGGGAACTCTGGGTTTACCATCTACTTGTCCTTGGTAGCAGCAGAGCCTCTTATGGGCCAGTTACCCGGAGAGGGCTTGTGCATACTTGTATCTGTTTCCACACTCTAAGCAAAGTGGTAGTTTTTCTGTGCAGTGGGCCAAGATTTTATATTTTTGGCTAAGTCAAGGAAAATTAATAGCCATTTTTGCCAGAAGGCTCTCTGAGAGTCTCTCCACCATTATCCTATATGCTAGATGCATAAGAGCCTTGTGCTCTTCCTCTGTGCACACCACAATCCCATCTTGCTCCTGCAGAGATGATCAAACAATTCACCCTGGAAAGTGCAATGGCACTTAATTACAGTTTGAGCAAGACCAGTTATGGTCCTTCGTGGCTTCCTTTGCTCCTCCCAGCAACCCGCTAATACCTCAAGGTTAGGCCTGTTGCACCCAGCAAATGTTTATTGCTCTTGTTGCCATGCTCCAAAGCCCTCTCTGCTCTAGGTGATGTACAAATGCAACCTCCTTTTCCCTGAAAATGCTAAGGAAAAGAGAAAAATGTTTTGCAAATCAACCACTGTTTTTTTCCCTTGAACCACATTCTAGTCTGGTCAGCATTCAAGTGTGGAAATGTGTGGTGCTGTGGTTGAAACAAGGGATGTGAGTCACGAGTCCTGAACTTGTATATACCAGTTCCTTTCCCAAGTTGCTGCCTGACCTTGGGTAGATGATATGACCTAGCAGTGTCTCTCCTCACCTCTTCCACTCTAGGAGCTTCATCCATAAAAGTTGGCAGCAAAGAGGAAGGCAGTAAATTGTGCATCGTGAGTGCAGGTTCACTTGACTTAAGCAAGATATTTCTGTCAGGTTTGGACGGGGTTTGGTCTGGCATGGCTATACTTTGAGATTTGTAGTGAACATAAAATATGACTGATGGACCATTACTTTGTTTATGCTTATTGTCATCCACTTCTATCCCCTTCACCATTTCAGCTTTTTAGGGCTCAGAATCCACAGGCTTTGTTACGGTCTGCACTGTGAGTTACTTCAGCCACAGCTTCAGCAAGGTCCAAGACATGTGATGTTTTGTGCATTCCTGCAAGATATCTTGTGACTCTGGCCCTCCTTTCAGGAGGTGTCTGTAGTCCATTGCTGCATTCTCTTGCTAAGGCAGGGCTGGAAAAAACATGCAGCTCCCTGCTGAATGGAGCATGATGCAAATTATTTGGATATCCCTGACTTCGTTAATGGGATGGGTTGTCCATGTCACCTGCTGTGTTGTCCTTTTCTTGTGTGCCTAAGCTGGAAAAGTGGTAGCAGGCATGTGAGAGATGGATTGTGGGGATGTGCTCAGCATATTTTGCTGAAGGGCCCTGATCCTAGCTTAAGAGCCAATTTCCCTGGCTGAGCTATTCTTCCATCTGATTCCTGGAATTGTCTGATTTCTCCTGGCATAGGTTGGAAGTAGCCCACTTCTCTTCCATGTACTCCTGCACTGGACTTTAAACTGAGTAGATTTCTCCCAGAGGACCCATGCCTGGTTTTAAGCAGTGCCATGCACAGACGGGACTGAGCTGGGGAGCAGCGTCTGCAGGTTTGCATGTCATGCTGGGCTGTAAGCAGTTTTCTGCTGCCTCTTGGATCATCCTTGTGCCTTTGCATTCATCTTGTTGCAACTTTAAATTTATAAGATGTACCTACAGCCATTATAGGGCACTCACTGTTACAATCCAAGTGATTTATAACCCACAAAGCAGTGATTTCCTCCCCCTCCAATAGTTCCATCATAAAAGGAGGGACCAGAAGTGATATCAGTTGGCATGTAAAGATGCCAGATGATACAGGACAAAGAAAGGGATGGACTGAGTTTCTTTTTTAAAAGTAGTGCTGAAGAAAATAATTATATTCTCATGGTTGGATACCACTTCTTTATCGGATCTTACTTTTAAAATCCTCTTCCATTCAGTCAACCACATTTTCTCTTGCGTGTTCATAGTTTTGCATTGCTATCACTTTAGCTATCAATTCTGAGCTGCCAAGTATATCCCCGGAAAATAGTCACTGACAGGAGAAGACCCATCAAACTGGAGGATGGCTAAAGAGCCAGACTCCCATGCAAACAAATATTTTATGGTAATTATATTGTTTTGATTGAGACCTAATAACTGAAAATGGCTACATACAAAAAATAATTACACATTAATTATTGATGTTTAATGTATTAACTTAATAATCACAATGTTATTTAACAATTAAATTTTAATCACTATCCATTATAATTAGAAATTAATTAAAAATTACATATTTATTGACCTGAAAGCATGACCAGCCACCAGACTGCTGATATGGGAATCTCTGATAATTCCAGTACTTTATTTTTCAACACAAAAGCAGTATCTCAGTCCCAAATATAAGAGTAGGAGTTAGTTAAAGTTATTGGACTGTGCCTGAAAACCAGGCAGGCTTGGGTTTTATGTGACAAATTGTTTCAGTGGCTCACTAATCTCTAGCCTGTGTGCTGCAGGGTAATCAGTGCAATTCCCAGGAAATCCGTGAAGGTTTTAATGAACCATGACATGTTCAGCACACAGTCAGCATGAAGCAGTGCAGTGCGAGGAAGCTTTTGGCCAAGGCTGCTTCACATACAACCTGGCTACTGAGGAGCCAGCTGCTAATCCTGATACTTGCCCAGTGGAGTTGAGTAGTGGGGGTTCTGTATCTCCTTGGTTTGGCTATTTCTCTGTAACATGACTATAATCTGCCTCATTTATAAATGTAGTAAAAAAGCTTTCTGTACTGTTGCTGTTTTAGGATATTCAGTGTAGGTGCTTTTGCTAAAATGTTTTTGTTCCTTTAATCGCTGTCCTCTAATTTTTCCAAGATTCAACTTTTTTTTTTGCATAAGTCGTTGACCTTAAAGGTGTATACCCCATTGTTTTCTGGGTGTTTGGGTCAAAACCTTTACTTAGCTAAAGTGATTGTGAGTCTGTAGATGCAAGCTCTTCACATCTTCTTTTGCCTTGTAGTTTGAAGTTTTAGCATTCCTTTTATTTTTACTGTGCTTTCCTCTCTTGAATTTTTAGCTAGCATAAAAACTTGTATCTATTCTGCTGAGTTTTAGAACCCCACTTCTGCATTGAACTATTGATAGATATTTAGGAAGCGAAGCTAAATGCTAACAAACCAGATTCTCTCTCTCTCTCTCTCTCTCTCTCTCTCTCTCCCTCTCACTCTTTCATTTCATGGTCCTTTGTTTTGGACCGCTATGTGAGGATCCCTAAACTTTCCTGCATTTTAGAGTGATCAAACTTTGAAGGAATGATTTTTTTAATTCATTCTAAAATGTAAGGGCAAGTATCATTTTCTTCCAAAATCAAAAACCAAGAAAGTTCAGTAAATGTTTAATTAAAGCCAATTCTTCTTCAGTCATATACCCCCTCTGCTAGTCAAAATTGTGGTATTGAGACGCCATAACCAAAAGTGAGGGTGAATGGAAACTCAGGTGAGATTTATAATGGGAAGAATATCTTTTATTAGGTCAACTAATACAGCTAGAAAGAAGAAACAGGCTGACTTTAGTGTGCACAAACACTCCAGCAAGCACAGAGATGAAACTGGATTTATGTTGTTAAACAAATATCAATATGTTTATTGAAATGAACAGAGAAAAGTGACAGCTACTGGCAGATGGGGTGGATTTTTGAAATACTTTTTTCTGAAGTGCTCTTAGTATCATAGATGATGAGATTTGCCCATGATGCTCTGAATTGCCCAGATCCTTTTAAGAGTTGTTCCTTTCTGTTGAAAACTTGCTGAATATTAGCTAAGGATTCTGGGGGGAAAAAGTGTTGGGGAGTGATGTACTGAGCACTATGATGAAACTAACCCAGAAACAAGATGCGGTGGCTTTCAAGAGGCTCCTCCCTTCCTTCCCCCTGCTAAACCACACACAAAAACACATCCTAGGTGGTCGAGGAGGCATTGCCTAGAAGTACAAAGTGCCTGAATTGCACATGTGATTGTTACACTGGGATAAAAGCTGGAGTCGGGACAAGGGCAGATCCTGCTGCTTCAGTATTTGTACTTTTTGAAAAGCCCATTTGGCAAGCAACATAACAAGAGCCTAACAAGTGGATGGACATATGGGGAGACAAAATAATAGTGCATTAGGAAGACTGTGCAGGTGTGAGCTGAAGCAAGGGCGTAACTCCATATGGCACGTTGCTGACCTTCAGTTGGTGCCTGAATGACAGTACGCGGTGCGGGTCGAACCATCTGAGGGTTGCTGTACTGGGAGTGGGGCTGAAACCAGACAGAACTGGATTTATGCAGCTCATCTGCTTCCTAGAAAACAATAAAGCAGCTACCGACAGCTGTTGTGTCTGAGATCACTGTGGTGTTACTGCACCTTGCAACTCCAACCCCTTCTCTAAAGCACTTGGTGTGTACGATGCTTCTGGAAAAAAAAAATACTGTCACCGTTACTAATGCAGTTGGTGGCACATGATCCCTGTTAATCCCCTGTGCAAGGAGAGCAGAGGTGAGTGTGCAGGATACCTTTGGAATAATGTCTTAGTATTTCTGTCCATGATTTCTGTGGTTTAAGAATCTTCAAATGCATTTGAAGAAGAAATTACTTAATCCTTTCAGACACAGAGTATTAAAAATCTTGTGGTTACTTTAAGAAACAGCTTGCTTATTTGAGAAACTGTCACAAATTTTTTTGAAGCTAATCCCAGGGGGATGTGCCTGTTAGGCAGAACTGCTGTGGCATTTTGTTGTTAGGAAAGTGTGATGAGTGCAGGGCTTAATTCTTCAACCTGGAAATCCTTTTATGAAATATAGTAAAGAAGTTCAAACTGACTTATGATTTATTGTCATTTGCTCCTCCCTTTCCCTTTTGGCTGTTAATCCTAACCCTGGCTAAGAGTTTGGCCTCTATTTATCAATGGCTGCTTGAAGTGCTCAGGAAGATTTGCTCCAGTATTCATCAGAAGCCTCTGATGTATGAGACTGTAGGGTAACACCGGTAATCTTTTGTGAGAAAGTGTCACAATACATACATCGATCATCCAAGCCTCTGTCTGTCAGACTCTCCCAACCCAACCGTATTTTTCATGACACAATGCGGCGCATGGCCTTTAAATTACCCATCTGTCTGACAAATCAGTGAGTGTGGCAGAAACTGGCAGCAGTTTGACGTCGCCTATCACTTTAACTGAAGTGAAAGTAATGCAAACAGATTTATGGGATCCCCTTTGATTATAGACTATGAATATATTTGGAATTGATGTTTGGGGGAAAGACAACAGGCAGGAAAGGCTTGTAGGCAAAAGCACTAGTGCTGGGTTTGCATCTTTGCATTTGTTCTGGGGGAGTGTTCTATTTTTTCTTTTTTTTCCCCTCCCCATATGTTGCATCTCATCTGAATACCTCTGACTTTTTTTTTTCTTAGGTGATTATTTAGCTGTTCTAAATTCATAAACTCATAAGTATCAAGGCTGAATTTTCTTAAATGTGCTTGCAGTACAGCTATTAACTTTATCTGTAGCATTCATTGCCTAGCAGTAAATACCACTGAATTTCAGAGTGTGCTTTGAATACAGCGGAGCACAGCAGAAGACAAATGACAGTTATAGGCTGACAAGGATGGCCTCTCCTTGCCAGGAAGGACTTGAGTTCTGTGACAGTAGAGCAAAGCACTGACCTGTGGGGCTTTTTGATCTGATGGTTTATCTTCGCAGAAGTCACCAAGACCTGGCCTTTTGCCCGTTAATGCCCCCATGCATCTGGCCCCAGTACAGTGTTGCCTTGATCCGGGTTCATAGGCGAAGTCTGCTGTAACAAGCCTGCTTTTTTTATGAAGAGGACTTTATCCTACTTTTTGAGGCTATTGTTTAAGTGTAGTGGTGAATTTGTGATGGTGAAAACTGGGGCTGAGAACTACTGAGTACATCTCATGTACAGGCAACAACATGTCCATTCAAATAACTCTTGGCTGCAGCTGAGCTCTTGAAGCCCTGAGCCATCCAATCCAAGTAAGTGGTAGGGTGGTACCATTTGGGCGTTAATACATTTGTTGAATCATTTTCTGAGCTCTCTGGAGCTTGCACAAGCTTCTCTTGATACATAGCAGAAATAGCTCTGTTTGCCTTTCTTCAGAGAAGTCATAAACTAAAGCAATTCCCTTCTTATTAAAGCAATAGCTTTATGAACCAAGCTACAGGCATTGCAAGTCGCTTAACAAAACAGATAGTTGTGGTTAAGCTGTGACGGCTTCCGCCTGGATTCCAGTGGAAACTGTGATTTGTGGAGTTGCCACCGAAACTCAGCCAGTTCCCTAAACACCTTCAGTGTTTACTCGTGTCAGGCAGCATTGAACCAGCAGCGATCTGTACCCGGTGTGGTGTTCTTGTATCCTTGTTATCACAGCCATCTGTAGCTGCAGGATCACAGTCTACAGCTGCCTAGCTCTGAAGGAAGCTTTTATAAATCTGGAATACTTCTCCTGAATTTTGCTTGAGGGATGTAGGTATAACCTTGAGTTGAATTTGGTTTGTTGATTCCAGCATGCAACCTAAACCTCTGGCCAGCATCATGACTTTGCAGGTCTTTCAAAATGATGGAGGGAAAGGTGCCTTCTGGGACAGATGCTTTCTAAACACACCAAACAGCTTTTTTGCTTTTTCCCACCCAGTGTTTGTGCTGGAAAGAGAAAAACAGGTAACATTCCTCCCCATGCTATACTGCAGAGATGCATTTGCATTAGGATTATTACTGCATGGAACAAAACAGGGCCTGCTGCACAAAGGAAAAACTGCTGGCAAATGGAGTTCATCAATGATGGGATGGGTACTTTCCAGCCCACAGTTATTTTTATGGAAACCAAGTCCCACATGAGATGAGCAAGAACACAGTCTCAGTGTGTGCTTTTTGATAAGTGCATAGGAGCTGTGAACGACTCCAGTTCTGTATCTGAAGGGTTGTTCATGAAATGCTGCTGTATTAAAATTAGAAGGCTGTGACTGGTGGGATTAGTCAGTTCATCAGCTGTTTTTTTTTTTCAAACCTCATCTATTCCTGTTCTAAAATCTCCATCCACAATTCTCCACCAGGTCCTTCCTGCCTGTATCCCACATCCATGCTGAAAACACACCCCTTGGAGCTCCCTTTGCACAAGTCCCACACCTTGTAGGTATTTTTGAGGACAACAGGGAAGCCACATCTACACTTGGAGTACGGAAGACAGACTACTATCCCAGCGTAGTGTTGGAAGCATAGACACCAGCTAAGCTAGCATCACTACGAAAAGGAAAGCTACAGATGGTGCCTTTGCTACTTTGCTGATGTTGTTCCTCTGGTATAATCCTATTTCTCCTATGAGTTGGTTTTGTTGTTTTTTTTTTCCCAGCACAGCTGTGTCAGTAAGGGATCTCTCCAAGGCAGGTGAGCTGTGGCTTCAGCCGTGTTCTGCATGGCTCTAGCAGCAAAGAAGAGGCCGCATGTGAGCAAAGTCACGCTGGGCTTCCTTTTTCGTTTAAACCAGTCCTAGGCTATTCTCTATAGGCAAGAGCTCTGAAACCCAAGGAAAGCATTGGTTTCTAGCACTGACCTTTAGTACGGCATAGTCTCAACGTTGTGTCTAGGATCCAGTGAATGACATTGGATGAAGATCTCTAAGTGCAGCCTGGCCCCTCTGCTTACAGCCCCTTTGGCTAGCTGTTCCTGAGTCAAAACATATGCTTTTTACGAATAATGAATTTTTCTTTACCTTCAGGGAAGATGCATAAACTTCACTCGGGTGAAATCGGATGGGACCTCGGCCCCTTACAGCCCACCACCGAAGCTGCCACGACGTGATGATGTTCCTCTCAGCTATGCTCCAAGGAGTCCTCCTCCTCCTGAGTCTCTGCAGCCCCCTTCCAGGCAGCCCCCTCCTGGACCACCCCCATCCC
>VXAL01011833.1:402880-435288 GCA_013399475.1 Chauna torquata
CTTCGCGGCCACCCCCACAGCCCATGGTTTAGTACGGCAAAATCCTGATTGACAAAATACGTCTCTTTGCTGAACACGGCATATTTATTGAGTATTGGTTTACAGTTAAAGATATCAGAATTTGTTGCTGGTCAGCAAAAAAAAAAAAAAAGGGAAAAAAAGAAATTGCCAAGTGTCAATTTTAGTGTATGAATATATTTATACCACACGTGCTGAGTAAACATTCAGTGGATAGATTCAGAGCTATGGGCTACAGAAACAAACCAAAGTGATCATCTAGATACCGTAGCAGCTTTTGTATGTATACGTTTGAAGATCTATTTACATATGACATTTGTCTGACTTGGTTTGTCAGATCGTAGGTTAATAACTTTAGCTGGATACACGTGCATCTGTTTTGATAGCTGCCACCTGCAAGTTGGTTAAACATAGTTCATTGAAGAATTTGCTTTCTTTTCCCAAACAGCACTGCATCCAGATGTTAACATGGAACAACAATTACAAAGATAATTTCTGCCTTTAGTTCTGCAGGTGGAACTTCCATGAAACTTTATAGGGAGGCTATAACAATAATAAGGTGAGACTATGTGCCAGTAATCTAACACAGAAGAGGGGTGTCTTTCTCCTGAAAAAAAATCAGTTTTGAGCCTGCTATCTCTGGATATGTTTAGATTTCCTTGCATAGGATAGTCACTGAAGGCCAGATTTTGGTTCCAGAAATCTAAACCCTGAACAAGACCTGGGTTCAGCTTTGTCTAAAGTTCAGAGGAATCTTGAGAAATGTTTTGGCTAGGTGTTTGTCTTTTTTTTTTAATTTACAGCAAGCATACTCCAAAATGTAACAAAAATGTGTAATTTGAGCATGAGTGCTACCATATACAAACAGTACATTATATAAATCAGGAGCATAGAAGGACTGATTCCATTGCTGTTTAATCATTGGGAAATTTCCTTTCAGTCTTACTGCCAAGCAGAACTGGATCCTCTTGTGATTCAGCCATGAATCCCTCTATAAGTAGCTTTCTTTAGGTGGCTCAGATCCCAATAATATGTAACCTTGCAGTCTACCTGTGGTTGAGAGAGGCATGGTGTGATGTCAGTGTTAGCTTTTTCTCTCTCTTCTGTGGTTGGCTGGAGGATTTCCCAAGTGTTGACTGCTTGCCCATGACCTCAATTCTGTGTGTCATCAGAAAAGTGATGTGGGCACCTACACAGAGGTGGGAGTTTGACGCGGGACTATGGGACAGCCCATGAATAGTGTTCGCTAAGTGACATCTGCGTGGGTTGTGTCCACATCATTCCCTAGTGAATCAAAGTAACGCATGAGCTTGCTTTTCTCCACTAGTACTTATCCCATGGTATTGGAGAGGGTGGCTGCAAATCCCTGTGCTGGTTAACTTAGTCACTGGCAATGTTGTTAGGATACTTGTAGAAATAATCTTTTTTGCATTATGAGTCAGCATATACCTATCTCCTCATCTGTGTGTCGGTGCGTAGCACATCACATTAGTTATTGGCATATAAATCCAAGATAAAACACTAACTGTATCATGCAGCTACTCCAGATTTAAGGCCTCTTCATGCAGTTTTTACAGGCATATGAAGTTGCACTGGTGCAAATAGGAATCGGGCTTACTATTTCCGCTGGAAGTCCTACTTGCAGAACACAATACCAAGCTCTCATCCGTCTGTGCTGATCACTGTGACATGCCGTGTGTATGCAGCTGAGGCTGTCGAAGTTAAACTCAGAAGAACCACAGAGCCTCTTTCTTCTCTTGCACTGCTCTGCTCTCTTGAGTTATGCTCTTACCTCATGTATATTGGTGCAGGTAGTGGTATCACACTCATGGGTGCCAGCTGGCTTTGGAACTGTTCCTAATTTAGGCTTGAGCCAGCAAAGGACTTCTGCATGCATTAAAATGTCCTGCAGGTCAAGAGGAACATCTTTATGCCCAGGTACCTTGCTGACCTGTGACTTCATCATGATCAGAAAGGAGAATTGGGATGCACTCAACCCTCTCCTCATTCTTTTTAGTCATTTGAATAGGGTCTGTGTGATTTGGTCCATAAGAATGGATTTCTGTTTGGAGGAGAAGTGTGTGTATGTGTGTATGTGTCTGTGTGTGTGGGAACTGTGTAGGTTTTTATGTTTGGTTTCTCTTCCTTTACAAAAAAAAAATTGCTCAGAGTAGAGCTCCCATGAATGAAAAGGCCTTTTGTAGCCAGTGCAGCAAAGTCATCACTTATCTGCATTTCTTTCAGATGAAAAGAGAAACTGTGTCCGAGTTTCCACTGCAGTTCTGGTGAAGCTCCACTTTTGACTCCAGTGGAAGGAACTGGATGTGGGGGAAGGTGCTTTACAAGCAGAGACCATTGGTTGATGTTATTTTTGTCCTATGGAAGTCTATGTGAAGTAAACTTGCTGGATCTAAGACCTGTTGTAACTTGTACATACAGTTGAACCTAACAGAGTCTCATGTTGTCCATATAGGAATAATTAGCCACAAATGCTAATCAGGAATTGAAATAGCAGAGGGTAATTTAAAACAAAAACAAACAAACAAACAAAAAAAAACCCTTGCCAGGGCAAAACATGGCCTTTGAGGCTTATCTGCTTGTGGGACTGGGGCAGACCTCTGCTCTGTAGATGCCAAATCTTTTATCAACAGGTAGTGATGGGATCGTAACAATGGTGGATCTCACAAATGATGTAATACTAAAAAGGAAAATTTGCTTACAAACTTAGTATCTGTTAATAAAGTTGAACTAATGGGTCAGGAGTAATGTTTAGCTAATGAAAAAAACTGGGCTACAGATTCCTTATTCTTTTACTCCCATATGGATCTTGAAGAGGGGTCAGTAGAGTAGTTGCAGATTTGCATTGACGTTTATGTAGAATTTGACTTGCCTTCAGTGAGAAGGGGGGTGTTGGCTTAGGGAGGAGATTTCACAATCAAACTTCCAACACGCCTGTCACTTGTAGTTGAAGAAAATACCCTCCTTTGCTACAATAGCCAGTCTTGCAGAGATAAGATACTTACAATTTCTGCATTATGTGCAAGTGCGGCAAGAATAGGAGTGATTTGGGATTCCAGGTGATCTGATCTGTATATGATAAGGCAGAAAGCAACATGAATTTGAAAATTAGGTTCAGCATAAATGGAGTTCCCTGCATCTTCGTGATACAAAATTTAAGCATGCGGTGAATAACTCAAGGTTTTTGGTATCGTGTCCCCCTGCCCCATGGCCCAGCTTCTGTGATGGCAGCACTGCAGGGTTAGGTGACAGTTTGCTGGTGTTGTGGGAAGAACAGAAAGTGAATCTGACTGAATTACCTTTGCAATGATGGGGCAGTAAATATACTGCACTGGCTACATAAAGGCCTTTTGGCTTTCTAGAAATGTACCCATTTGCAGTGATGTCAGGCACTATAACAATGCAGTAGGAGAAAGCGGTTGCTATTTTAGAGTCTATTGAGCTTGATCCTTACCTGGTGTAAATTAACATACGCCAACTGAAGTCAAGGCAGTAATACTGGTGTCTATCAGCTGAGAGCTGGCTCAAAACAAGAAAAGGGACAAAATCCTTCTAACTGGCTTGACATTTAACTGTGTTTGTTTTGGTATGCATGTATATCAGTTGTGATCACAGTACTCACACTGCTAAGAAATGTTCTCATGTTGGATGATTCCCATATATTTTCCAACTCATAGCATCATTTGAAATTTACAAAAAGTGAGTATCTAATGCTTCCCCTCATCCAAGAGAAAAATGTGGATTTGGGGGACCTTTGGCTCACACTTAGCACAGATGTGAAGTGACACAAGGTGCAAAGCAGCGGGGAGGGAAACCCCATGTGTTTAAAGCTGATACAGAACCACACTGATCAAAGCATATTTATGGCAATCTTTCAGCCTCAGAGCATGTATTGCCATCTGTGGGAGTAGCCTGCAGAGCAGACGGTCCTAAACGTGAAAAAGAAAAAGAAAGGAAAAGAATCTGCTCCTCATCTGAATGAGTGAGCATAACGATGAATGACATTATTTCATGAACTGTAGCAGTTCAAATGCATGTGCACCTGGTGCTCCTAATGCTTTTTACTCCTGTTGGTCTTTAGACAACGTGATCAGTAATATGCTTTCTCTCTTTAATCGTTTGCTGTTTTTATTGTTGTTGTTTTGTTTTTTTTTTTTAAAAAAACAACATTTCACTGAGAAAACAGCCCTACTTCTGTAAATATAGAATTTAATTTGGAGGAGACAGCACACTTCTGGATGTTACTGCTGGACAGTTATTTATTAAAAGGGGCTTAAGGTGAATAAATACAGGTGGCTCAGGATACATGCATGCAAGTGTGATAATGCAGTATACCATTTTCAGTTCTCGGTAGTTTTGGGGAACGGGAAATTTTAGGGTCATCCTAGTATGTTTAGAAGTTTGTTACTGATCTGATACTTTTGATAATGCAATAGATTCCTAACATTTAACAGTGCTTGAAGAGATGTGTAGGTTATGATAGATTTTTCNACAAAAAAAAAAAGTGTGTTTTCAGGAACAGTGGGGATGGGGGCTGACAGACAGCCAGGGCACAGAGATGAGGGACAGAGGAACCAGTTGGATTTTTGACGGACAAAAGTTTTAAATGGGAGTGTGGGTTTGTTATTGATACATGTGGTACAAATTTCTGTAACTGACATGCTGCTTCCATGTTATAATCGTATAACCTTTATGCATTTTATGCGCCTGCTCCATTTTTCTGAGAAAACCTTGCAAATGTAATGCCTGCATGCAAATGTGGGAGATGTAGCCAAAGTCTTGTAATCCAACATAATGTAGTCTTAATGGATTCAAAATCAACAATAAAAGTGCTTACTGGTTAAACACTACAGAGAATTTCATTGTAAGGGTCATTTTAAGACAGGATAAGCTTGTCTGTACTTGGTTTCTAATCAGCTCAACCAACTAACAGTCAGGAGGAGAATGTGGGGTTAGGCTGTCAGAATTCCCATCCCAAGTGGCTGTTGATTCATTATGTGACTAGAGACAAGGGTATGTTCTGACCTTCAGTTGCCTGAGAATTGCAATTCTTGCCTAATTCAAGGGCATGGCATTATTTGTTTTAAGCTTTTTTGTTGTTGTTCTCAGGTAGCAGGGTAGAAATGCTGAGTAAATTCCACTGAAGTTGGTGCTCAAACATTTACTGATGCGTGGGGCAGGATGTGAGCTTATTCCTGCTATCTTGTGGAGAAGTCTAGTGTATAGAAACAAGAAAATAAAACCAAGCAAGATAAGATGCTAGAGCTCAAGTCTTCGGCAAACAGCAAATTCTATGGCAAATCCTACACCTATGAAAACACTGGAAACACCAGCCTCCAGCCAGGGTTGGATATCATCTGTACTTGAGCACAGCTACCGATTTCTAGGAGCCTTGCCTGAAGGACACAGGACTTGATCCTAAATTCCCTTCTCCGTCACTGTCTCTGAAGCTATTTTTTTCTTTGCTGGTAAGTCTTCCTCCAAGCCCCATTGAGGATTTTGGGGGTGGGGGACTGGTGGAAACATGAGGCAGGCAAGGAGGTCAGCAGGGGTAAGCCACAAAAATCTCCAACCAGAGTAAGTTGCAATTATGGGCAATCAAGGATGCTGCAAAGCTGCTGAGCTGTGCTGTGCACATAGTCTGCACAGCATGGCAGCCACAGCCTTGTGTGCAATGGGAAAGGAAGTTGGTCCTTACACGCAGCCCCTTGCTGTCTGGGGTACACAAGACAGGGTGATGCCAAGGACATCTGTTACTTCCTTCTCAGCTGGAGTGGGGCAAAGGCTTCTCTAGGTCCACTGTTAGCAGAGGTTGTGCATGGGGTAATTGTGCTCTGTCTGTGCCATGCTCCTGTGAAAGCAGCACATAGCTGGCAGCCAGCTGGGTACAAGATGCTCTCTGGGCCAGGCTGGGCTCTTATCCCTATCCTTACCAAGGAGCTGTAATAGGAATGGTCAGTCAAGCCCAGGTTCATATCACAGTGGAGCTTCATCTGAAAAAACTGTGGGGACAGATTTTTGGGGGCCTGGTTGCTGCATGAAGTCATTGTGACAAAGCCAGGTGGGAGCTGCACGGTGGCTGAGCCAGGTGCCCCCCTCCCTCTGCAGCTCTAATGGGAGCTAAAGTCCTCTGCCTGCAGCTGTGCTCCTCCTCATGGTGTGAGGAGTTCTGACAAAGCCCAGCTTGCTCTCACTGTGCTCCCCAAGCTGACAGAAAAATACCCAGAATGGTTTTGTGGCCTTTGCTCTTTTTTGTTCATCCATCTGGTTCTTACGGGGAAAGTCAGGCTCGGGCTCTTGAAAGAGATCAGATAAACAAAAGCTGTCCTGGAGCTGAGGCTCTGGGCATTTTTGTTCTACATTAACAAAAACCCAACACTGGCTGCAGCTGTGGCTGGTTAGGTTTATGCATGCCTAAGACGACAGAATTCAGATTTGACCTGAACTTCCCCGGAGACTGGGAATGTGCAGATCCAGGGGTTTGGTTACAGGCTTGTCTATAAATAGCCTTTAATGCTGATCTAGCACCTTTCATCAAACATACTTCACGGTCTCAGGATTGGCATTTACATGTGAACACATACCAACATCCTCTACTTGGCTGCATGGAAGTCAGCAGCAAGAATATTACTGGCTTCGGTATCTGAGCCAGTAACTGAAAAATGCCCCTTTCCCTTTGCTCCCAAAGAAACCACATGCGGAGTACGTTGCCCATGCTGAAAGCTGTCTGATCTTTACTGCATGAATGTGCTTTGGCCTTCATCTTCCCAAGCTTCATCAATTTCTGCAGCTAAGTTGCCCCCTCCCTGCACACCAAAGAACCCCCATATCATTGCAAGGGAGGGTATGCTGGAAGTCTCCTAGCCAACTATTACTCAGATTTCTGTCTGCAGCCCAGGAGAACTGGTGAGACCTCAAAGACAGAATGAAAGAGCTACAAGCCCTGAAAGAAAGGGAACAACCTGACATCCTGCTGAAAGTTTTTGCCTGTGCCGTTGAGAAATGTTTCCTGTTAAGCGTTCTGAGATGCAGCATTGGCATGCATATATAAATACTTCATTAAAGGTCTTTAGATAAACTCATCTGTGTCTCTGCCACCAAGTTCATCAAAGCGAGCTGTCCTTATGCCAGCCTGTCACTGCCGTGTACCAGCTGAATTGCCCTTTGTCTATGCTGGTATCCCGCTGAAACTCAGGGGCATGATTCTTGGGTGCAGACCCACAGAAACATCCTAGGTCTCGTGACCCAGAACAACCAGCATTGGAGGTGTACGCTTTTCCCTCTGATGGCAAAGGGGTTTGGATTTACCGCCTGAGTCTTTGCAGAGGGTACAGAAGAACACAGCATTCAAGACATCCACGTGTAATAAACACACATGCAATTGACAGGCTATTAAATAAAGCTACCCTTTCCTTAGAGATCATGGCTCGTGCACTGTTCAGGTAAAATACTAAGTGCACTCAAGTGTTTTTTAGTCTCCATTATTTCAGTATAGAGGAAGATGTTCTGAGCTGAAAACATGAGTCCTAAGATTCCCCTATGTCATCACAGGCATATTTGGCTGACCAAAACCAATGGGAAAATATGGTGAGCATCTGCGGCAGCTCAAACTCTTCAAAAACACAACTGTGGCTGCTTTGTTCCTCTATTTCCTTGTATATCAGGAACAGCTTAGGTAAAAGTGAACCTGCCTAGAGGTAGGGGTTAGTGCTGGTCAGCTTTAGAGGTCTGTTCTATTCTTTACTGAATTTCTGCCCAACTTTTATAAGGTGTGTTGGTATCTTTGGCACTAAGAGGATGCTAATACAGTGGTGATGCTTTTGGGCCTGCTGCCACTTGACAAATGCTGCAGTGTCCTCATCAGAAAGATGTCTTCAGAAGACAGTTAATGAACCTTACAAGCCATTGTCATCATAATGGTAGATTTGGGTCAACTGTGGGTCATCGGGTGCCACCCCCTCCAGGAATGCACACAGTCCATGTCTGAGACACTATGAACTACAGCCCATCCAGGTGCTAGCAGGTACCTTGCAGCAATCGTCCTCTTCCAGGGAACAAATGGGTGGGGAGAAACAGCAGTTCCCTGCAGGCTCTGGAGTTTCCCAGCCTTCTGTCTATTTTTGCCAACTCTAATGGCTTCTGCATTGCTGAAGTGACTCACAGGTTAAAATAGCAAATAGCTCATTTTCCTCCCTAGCACGCACTGGAGCAAAGGAGCTAGTCTGCCTCTAACCCATCTGGACCCAGCATTGCCACAGGAAGAACAGGCGGGATGTTTCCTGAGTGGCCTCGGACAGTGACTCTGCCATGGTCTCCTGGAAGGTGAGCTTCCTGCATCCCCCATGAATCCTGTCATTTTCTTTTTCCTGAGCCGCGTACATGTGGGGGTTGTCTGCTCCCCAAGGGCCTGATCTGCAGCCTGCTGGTGCCAAGGGTGGCTCTGAGGAGTTGACTGAGCACCCCTGGGTTCACCAGCTCTGCAGTGCCACTCTTGTGGAGTGGCACAGCCAGCTTTAAGCCTTTCCTGCCCTCCTGTAATGCTACTGCACAAGAAGCAGGCTTTGGCTGTTTCCCTGCCCTCCATTTTGTGCCTCAGTTTCCCTTGCTGGCAGGACAGAGCCTAGCTATGGCTGGTTGAACTGTGCATCTCAGCAGTCCTGGTCAGGCAGTTTCTGCAGCTGTAGCCGTGGTGGCTCCTCCCAAACTCAGCAGCTGCCTGCTCTCCTCTCTGGGTATCTTTGCAGCTCCCCCCGCAGCAGGGGGATGAGCAGAGACAGGCTCCCCGCACTGGCTGTGCACATGACTCATGTCTGGCATCCCAGTGTTTTTGGTAGTTTATGAGCAGCCCCAATTCCATTGCAGGAAACAAGTGTAAAAATAGCCTGTTGGTGTGCTTGCAGCCAAGCAAAGCGCGTGATGTCTCTCTGCCAGGATCTAGTCCCAGCAGCCCCCTTCCCAACCATCTCTTGGAGAGCCGCACTTGGGGGACAAGCTGTGGAGATGCAAGTCTGCTGCTGCCCAGCCAGCAGGCTGAGGGCAAATGTCAGCCCCAGGAGTCTGTTGGCTTGTTGTTGTAGGGCAGCCTGTGGGCCCCAAGATGCTCTGTTCCTGCCCGTCTTTCAGGACAGCAAAGAGGGAGGTGGTTGAAGCTGCCCTGGAGGCCACGCTCTGAGCAGATCCCATCCAAGCCCCAGGGTGGAGAAAGGGCTGTAAACAATCCCAGCTTTGCTCTACTCATGCCACCACAGCTTCGCGTCCCCACGAGCCCCACCGAGGCCCCGGGCTGCCCCCACATCTGCCCTGTCCCTCCGCTGAGGGGTGAGCCCCCCAGCGCCTCCTCCTGCCCCACGGAGGGGCCGGTCCCTCTCCTCGCCCGCCGCAGGTGGCACCGCGCCAGGCCGGGGGAGGTAGGCCCCGGCCGGGCTGCCGCTGGAGGGCAGGGCTGGACAGCCGATGTCCCGCGGTGGAGCAGCCTTGTCTGGGCGTCCTCAGAGCAGAGCGGGAAGTCAGCATGGCTTTTACAGGAAAAAAAAAAAGTTTTAAGCTGGTTTTGCTGTAGAACCCCTGGTTAAACCACCAGTTCCAGCTCCAGCAACAGCCTGCCATACTGGCCACAAAGTGAAGGTGCTTTCTTTGCGCGTGACCTGCCAAGGAGCAACTCCCTGGCTGTGAAACCCGTGGCCACGCCACTGCCAGTCTCTGGCCCTCCTCACCCTCACCACCGACCAGCATCGGCCTTGAGCTGTCCCGGCCACCACGAGCGTGAGGCCCACGCACTTGGCTGGGGCTTGTGCGGGCACCAAGCAGGGAGCAGCCTGCGGCTGGAAATATGTGCTCGCCCCAGGAGGTCAGGTCACACACACAGCATGAGAGCGAGCTGGCTTTTGACAGAAACATAAACTGGAAATGAGAGTTGTAAAAGTCCCCTGGGATAAGAGTTTTCATTTGTTTCCTGGTTACCATCAACTTGTGATGCAATGCAGGACTTTTGTTGCTTGTATAGGAATTGCCTAAGTCTCTGCTGAAATTCTCAAAAGCTATGACCGGAACTGGACATGGCTGACCTAACAAAAGCAATGCTCCAGACATCACACAGCTTCGGCAGCAATGTAGTGCTTTCCCTAGTACCCAGCGGTGAAGAAGATGACTATCAGCCAACAGCATCTACTGCTACATGTCTTGCACCAAACTTGATCTCTGCAATAAAAATGGTCTGATGGCTAAGAGCTCCACTGAGGTTCAGTTGTTGGACCTGGAATGGTTCAGCATTTCTGGGGCGTTCAATAGCAGGACTGCAGCTAGGTAATTGCAGCCTGGTAATGTCACTCCTCAGTGCTGTTTCCACTGCAGGCTGAGACATGAAGAAAACTTGGTGCTGCCACCTTTCCCCCTCCAGCACTCACAGACCTCTGCCACAGCCTGTCCCTCCTTAAGTCCTTCCCGAGCCCTTGCCATGGTCAGATTCTCTTTCTTGGCTCTTTCCTTTGCCTTCCTCAGCACTGCTCCTTTCTCAGCCATGCTCCTGCCTTTTGCAGCTTCCACGCAGAGCCAAGCTGGTAATACAGCAGCACGTGAGACTGCACTGTTTTCTGCAATGCTCTTTTCACACAGGCACATTCGTGGGTGAGCTGTGACCTGGGTGCTCTAGGACTGTCAAAGAGACACAGATCAACCCTGAAACGTGTGCTGAGTAAAATCCTCCAGGCAGAAAAGCCCTACTATCAGTCTACTTTTGTTCTTGCATTTAACTGAGCTAGTCTATGAGCTGATGACAATTCCATGTCTGAAACATTCAGCCCTTATTTATCACCTTTGTGACAAAAATTAATGCTGAAAATAACTCAGTTTGGGGCACAAGGTAGTCTGTTGAGGCATGGATGAATACTTCCCACCATTCCACAATTGAGATGCTCTGGTGCTGTGAGTCTACCTCTTGGGAGAACTTGTTTTGATTTCTTGCTCTCTCCATGATCCTGAACACATCCCCTCTGGTTTGACCTCACAGCCTCTAATCACCTCAGTATTATGGAGGGGCTGGTGATAATCTCCCCACTGCACACTAATGATGACCCACCCATATCTGGCAGAGCTCTCCAAGGAAACAATAGAACAGTTGGAAGATTTTCAACTAGCACAGCTAGACCACAGCCCTCAGCTGAAGGACAGCTGGCTGTTTTAGAAGCACTGTTGGTATTTTTAGTGCCTTTGATACAAAAGTCTTTTCCATTATAAACTTATGTGCCCTGTTTTCAGTTCTTGTTACTCCAAAAAAAAAAAAAAAAAAAAAGTTGATTTTCCCTTAGAAAGCAACAGCCTTTGTGTAAGCACACAATAAAATGCAAAACCAAACAATCCCCACCTCACACACATTTCCAGTTGTTGTGCATTTTTCAAGGGGTCCCAGAAACTGGCATCTGGGTGAAGGAGTGCTTGTGTGTGTCCACGTTGTAAGATTTGGCTCAGCGACCTCTCTATACTTTCAATGACAAATTGGCAGAGGCAGACCTATTTATCAAAGCCTTGTTCCTGCCCATGAGCACAAGCAAGTGCTCATCTAAAGGGTCCCCAATAGTCTGCTTAGGTGACAAAGATCATAGGTACTCGAGTAGAGACTGAACACCATGTCTCCGGGAGATAAAAGCAATACTATATGTCTCTTTGCTTCTGTTTTATTTTGTCAAGATTTTGAGACACAAATCCTTTGCTATCTCCACCAAGATACCTGAATGTACACAGACAGAGGTCTGGATAACAATAGTGTCACCAGTTGTAACTGGCATGGACATGCTCATGCATGACATCAGCAGTGTGACCACAATTCTGCCACAGTGAGAGGGTGACCAAAGTTAACCACGATGCCATAGGTCTGGCTTGGCGCTCACACCAAGCACTGGGAGAGCCCCCGCTGGTTTTACAGATGACAGACGAACATAGAGAACATCTGCACCTGGTGGAGAAGTTCCTGCTAGTGTATCAATCTATGCCTGTTTCTTTTGAAGACAATATGTCATGATAATATAGTGCCCTAACAGTCTGTGAGCTCTTTAAACCAGGGATTGCTCTTTGGCTCTCTGCTTTTATAAATCTGACAGGGCCATGGTCTGAAGTGGACTGGCTTTGGGCCCTTCATGGGTACAGTACTACAATGCAGTGTTCCCAGACAGTGCCACTGAGCAACTACAAGCCATCATTCCTAGCCTAGCTGAACCACTAGCATCTCACAGAGTCTGCTCCAGGATGCTGTCTTTAGCATCACCAACTCTAGGCTGGAATATGGCAACTTCAAAGCTGAAGGCAAATCTAGCTGTAAAGGAGGACAGGAAAAAAGAACACTAAATGCAATCAAAATGAGATATATAAGCAGATGAGCAGTCAATGCCAAAGCTAGATGTTCTCTGAAGCACTAGTATTACCTCTAATTTTAACAGGAAATCAGAAATTACACTATGTTTTCTTGTTTTTAACCTTAATCGCCTTTAGCATAGATCACTCCACAGTGCTTGAACTCTGTGGATCTTGAGCCATCCAGATGCAGCTGCTACTGCTGGGACAGTACCGCATGATCAGCATCAGGGTGAGCCTGATGTGGGGCTACTGGCTCAATCCCTGCTGTAGAGTGAAGCAAGTCAGCAGGGACTACAAAGGGTGGCATCAGGTGGTTGCCCTTAGGCTGCCCTGTGTACATCCTTCTCCATTGCAGGGTCAATTCAAACAGCAAGACTATCTTTAATTGTGTACAGGTACCTGTACTTGTTCTGTCAAGGACTAAACAAAAAATAATCCCTATAGAGGTGGCTGGGGACATGCACAAAATCATTCACACACAAGCATCCAAAGGCTTCCCAAATGCAGCCTCACACCTGCTGCTGGCGTTTGAACTCCTGGCATCTGTCTTGTCCCCATCAGACCCAAATGAGCTGCCTTTGCCCGTTTTGATTCAGAGGGAGCTTTCTCTGTTGGCCTTTGGGGTTAAACAAGAGCAGCAGTTGCCTGCTTTGTGTGGGGAATGGTTGTTAGGGAGACTGGGAAGAATTCCTTGGCGCCAGCACTAGAAAGGAATGAATAGAAGAATGCTCAGCCGGAGTCAGAGAAGAGCCAGAGCAAGCCAAGGGGACATGCTCTGCTCTGTTTGTGCCTCACCCTGGCTGTCCCACCAGCAGCCGAAGCCGACACACCCTGTGCTAACCTCTGCACAGCTCTGTGCAGAGTCCGCTGTGGCACTGGCTGTCCCTGGCGACCTCAGGGCTCATCTTCCTAAACTACAAAAGTGCTGATGGGAATCAGGCCCCAAGTTTTTATACTGTTGCTGTTTGAACATCCCCCAAAACATATAGGCACGAATTTTCTCTTATGATACTTGGCACAAAGCTGCTTGCAGTAATAAAGGAAACTTGGAAAATGAAGTTGAGCTAGTGATTTTGAAATGGAAATAATCCTATTTTGGGATCATTTTCACTTTGAAAGATGTTTCAAAGGCACAAGAGGAAAGGGCAGGGTGAGCAGTGAGCTGGCAGGTATATGGGTACAATTTTTTTAGGCTTTAGTGATTTTATTTTTGCATTGCAGATACTCTCCTTGTGAAAACTACTACCTTTCCCATCTGCTCCTTTTCCCCAGCTCGCACGTCTTCCATAAACAAACAATAACTTTTTGTTTGGATTGGCCTGCTAGCAAATTTACACAGCCTTCCCATGTAATGATCTGATTTCAGGTGATTGTGAGCTGATTAGTAGATGTAAGGGCATTTGCTCTTAAGAACACTGATGGTAGTCAGCTGCCGGTATCTATTTAAGTAGCAACACACAGAGAAGAAAAAAGAAATAATTAAAAAAAATAAAACAACAGCACTCAAGGAGCAGTAAAAGCAGAGCGTCGTGCTTGGTTTGTGGAGTTGTTTGCGTGCTGACTTAAAATCTGCAGGATGAGTCTGGTGCAGTTTGCACAGTGAGGGAGTGTAAGCCAGTCTGCAAACACAGCAGCTGCTGGGGCAAGAGACTGATGTAAGTCACTGCAAGGTAGGGCAAAGTGTTGTCAGTAATGGGTCTGGAGCTAAAAGACTAGTAAGCAAGGAGGTAATGCCCAGTTCTGGAAAGTACAGAACTGGATGAGATATTAAGAGTTTGGTACTGCATAAAAGAAAAACCTGCAGTTTACTGAAATGAGTCCTCATCAGAGCTGTGATTCTATGCAGTATTACTTACAGCCTGCACTGGAGAATGTTGTTTATCTTCTTTCTTTGCAGCAGAACACTTCTCTCTGGTTTGGTCTAAGGAGTGTGCTCTAATTTCCTCAAATTTAAATAGTCATATTTTATGATTGATCAGATTATTGGTTTGCATCAAGTATCTCTGTGTATTTGGTCTTTTGTTTTCACAATGATTAAGCTCCTGGCTTTAAAAACAAAACAAAAAAACAAACAAACAAAAAAACCTCACAACTTTGGGGTGAAATTCCCAATGGGCTGTTCTGTTCTTGTCTTGCTGGAGAAAGTTCTAATAGCAGCGAAAAGCCATGGAGTAAGTAAAACTGCTGAACAGTTGAGAACCTGTTTTGCATAAGCTCTCTGTTTCAAAGCAGTCAGCTCCTGGCCTGAAACTTTCCAGGCATGGGGCCAAGCTTTACTAACCTATAAATGGGAAAAGGGAGAAGGAGGCTGCCTCTATACTCCAGAAGTCTTTTGCTACCCTCCACCTAAATTGAGCATCCTTTAAACTGCTCTTGTCCAACCTAAAACAGAGCAGTCAGAGCTTAATGGGGGTGGTAAAAGCTTCTTGAAGCAAAGCAATACCAGTAATGCACCTTTTTCTTTTTTCCTGTGTTAAATCTTTTTTTGTTTTGAACGATGTTGAGCAAAATCCTGTTCATGTTTTCTTTTTATAAATTTCTTTACACTGGTTGGGTATGCACCTGGGGTAGCTCCAATGTCCCTGATTCAAGCTTGGAAAGCCCCAAGTGTACAGTCAAGAAAAACTAAGTACACAGCAGCTTCTTTGTTACGTCTAGCTGAAAATTGATTTGGACCAAATGGCCTAAAAATACCCAAACCAAACTTGATTACGGTGCACGTGCTGCTTCCACTGGAGGTTTCTGACCACTTTTGCTGGCTGGTGGCTGTACCAACGGCTGACTCAGCCAGGCACACTGGCAGGAGCAGACTCTCTGAAAGCTTGGACGCGTTTGGGGCTGAGGCTTGAGAAAGCTTCGCTGTGGAGACACCGTGGATGCCTGTACCTACAACATGATTGACCCACTGCTCAGCTGACACTCTTCTAGGTAGCTGAGAGATGGCTGTTTTGTGAGGGTACCACAGTACTCCACAGTGCAAGCAAACAGGATTACTGAGTCAAATTTTAACCACCTTAATGTGTTGTTGGGCAGAGTTCCTATTGACAGAGTTTTTAGTGGATTTGGAGCTCACTTTACCTGGGATTCAGAAATAACTTCCTGTGATGTGTGTGAGACAGTGAGGCTCGGGAGAACCTGTGCATCATCTTCTACCCCTTTCTGAAGTTTTGCATGGTCCTAAGGATAATCACTGTATGATATGAGGCTATACTGTTGCTGTAAAAGGGTGTGTGTGTGTGTGTCTGGTACAAAACAGCAAAGTGCAATAGCCACAGACAAGCTCACTCACCTTCACAGCATGTGCATTAAGGGAGGGCCAAGATATGTAATGAAGATGGGTCTGTTAACCTGAGCTGCTTAAAACAAAACATCTGCCCAAGCAAAAGGGACATTGGACTGCAGTATCTGCCTCCTGCTGTGCTGGCCTGAGGGTGCTGACTGCTCTCATCTGTATTAAGACTGTGCAGCACTGCTCTGAGCCTTGTTGCGTTTAAGCTGCATCCATCAGGAGCTGAGACAGTGCTGCAATAAAGTTCAACACTCAGCTGAGAAAGTGATCAGTTCTTACTAACAAGGTAAAACACAATGAATATGGAAGAGCAGGAATCAGTTCAGAACAGTACCACCATCCTTGAAGAGGGATTGCTCAGGCTTTAGTTTCTCCAGACCTTACCTAGCACATTCATACTGATTTCTTAAAATCTGGCCCCTGTTTCTCTGCATTAAAATGCATTTTAATTCCCCTCTTAAAGTCCCCTCTAGTGTCTCTTTGCAGCCTTTTAAAATTCATGTTGGCAAAAATGACTGCTTGGACTTTCTCCCATTTTCTGTCTGGTCTGGTCTCTGCTCCCCTCCATGACATACAGCTGTTTGCTCTAGCTCTGTGATTTTCTGTCTAGAAGGGTTTCTTTGTCCTTGGAGTCCTCAAGAAAGTTGACCTCCATGGCAAGCTGACCTAATTAAGTCCCAGCACAGGGAAAAGGCATATGTAAGCAGCCAGGCACAGCCCTGGGATCCAGCAAAAGCAAATCCATTCTGCTCTGACCACCCTTTCCCCAGAAGAAGGGAGGAATGAAGGACCACTTGTAAGCTTTCCCTGCATGTGCTGTTGATGACCCTGCCTCTTAAACATGACCAGAAACCAAGCTGATGCAGACCCTAGTTGCATACTTCCTATGCCAAGGGCAATGCCTCCTCCCCCACAACTTGCCCCCTCCATGTGATGGATGGGTCTGAGGCAGTAGTAGCTGGCAGAGCTCATTCCAGTGGGAATAACCAGGACAGCTTCCCAGGCCAGAGGAGACCCAGCTGGGTTAAGTGAAATAACAGTGTGTGGGAAGGAAGTAAGAGAGGCCCATAGTTTGGTGCTTACCCAGGGTCCCATGTGGGCTTGTAAATGTGAGAGGGGACAAAGTTCCTCTATAGCAAGGGTTAAGATATAGCTGGTGGGAATGCTTCCATCAGGGCAGCTTTACATTTAAAAACAAATAAATACTGGCATGGTGGGTTCTGACAAAAGTCTAGACAGGAAAATATTGCTACAGCCATAAGATATTTCAGCTGATTTTACAGAAATACTTCTCCATATTAAAGTATTAACTGTTTGGCTCTTCTTACAACAACAAAAAAAGAAAAAATATTCACATTCTACTAAGCCTTAACATGTAATAGCAGCTAGTGCAAGCCTTATGATAACCTTGCTGCAGCTGACATTGTGAAAGCAGTTAGCCTTAAATGTGCTGGTTCTATGTTAGCCTAGAGATGCTTTTTGACTCATGCTGCGTGAGTCCAGGTATGTGATAGGGAAGGAACTCCCACGTCAGTGTACAGTCTGCTGCTGTATTGAGCTTTACTGCAAGATGTAGGACACGTTTGGGTTGGGTGTTTGCTTTTTTTTTCTATTTTTGATTTTTATTAATAGGCTTTTTTGAAGGAAGGGATATAAGAGAGGGTTTGTTAAGTTTTGAGAGTCCTGTTTTGCTGCGGTCCAGATGGGTAGAAATAGAAAGAGTCCTTAATAATGCGAGAGTGGCTTATTTCGTTGCAGCAGAACTCACTGGGTCTCAGTGGAGTTTAATGCCGAGAAATTACCTGGCTGTAATTTGCATGTTGTGCCAGTGCCAGAGGCTAAAATGTTAGCAGGGTGTGAGGGGGAAGCAGTGGAAAATTTGCAAAGAGTGTTAGTCAACTGAAGTTGAATATAGGGCTCCTCACCAGGGAAGCCTGGTCTGTTACGCAACTTGATCTCTCCCTGTGAGATCATGCGTGCAAAACAGGTTGAGCCGTGTCTGTGGGTGTTGCCCCCATGGAATTTGTAGATAAGGATGGGTTATACCTGCCAGTTCCCAGCACAGAGTCCAGTTACATTCTACAGCTTCCAGAGAGAATAAGCCTCCTGAGGAGCACAGTTATTCTAATTTTCTTGCGGTAAGTCTACTGAAAAAAACTTTTCTTCCTCTTTTCCCCCCACTCCCCTCAAATCTCAGATTCCCTAAATGTGAGATGTGATGCATGTGGTTTTCTTCATCAACAGGCCCACGTATCACTACTGAGACTGCAATGGCATGGTGGAAGGCCTGGGTAAGTAGAGAAAATAGCAAAGTGAAACACCTTGGTTTCTTTGGCACCATAATAAGTTAATTTATAAGCTGGATCAGGCACTATGTGGGAATGAAATGTTTACCTTTAAAAATCAGCCAAACCTGTTTACTGATTTTCTGACTATAAAATAGTTTTCAGCACTTCCAAACCTTGATTAAGGAAGCTGTTACCACGCACGCTGGCTTTAAGAAGACCAGACTCTCCCTGGCCCTGCAGCTGAGTGGTGCAGGGGGATGGTTGGTTGCCCGTGTACTTGGGAATATGATACCAGAGATCAGCAAAGTTGCACAGCTGAGGTCTGCATTAGGTATGAAAGCTGCAGGCTCCTTGTCCTCTCCTTCACCTCTGGCAGTCAGTTCAGGGCACTGTCCTGTCCCATCCCCAGTTGTGCTGGCAGGCTGTGGTCATGGAGGGGGATGTGGTTTGTCAAGCCACAGTGGCTTTCTATGGTGGGTTTTAAGTATTGCTACAACAATGTGGACTTGGACACCCTGTCTGCCTGCTAGGAGCCAGAAATGCTGTTTGTTCTCTTTTAAACTCTTGTGGCTTTGGGAAGTATGTGGTTGGGTGGGGGATGCCGGTGGGATGCGCTGAGGCAGCCTCCATGTTTGGCTCAGGCCGGGAGGGAGCCTGTGCTGGGGTGAGGTGCCAGCTCCATCAATGGTAGCTCTCACATTAGCTTCTGTGGAAGGCTAGGTTTCCCCAGGGACTTTATCTCTGGATATCTGTAACCCAAGGCCTAGAAGAGAGCTGTTGGAGAATGACAAGTGATGGAGTACTGGTGGAGAAATCATCTTTCCGAGCCCTGCCACCTGCCCAGCACCACTGCCAGTAGCACACAGGCTTTGTCTGTACTGCTTCTGTGTCATTTGTGGAAAGATTTGTCCCAGAATCTCCCTTCTCATTGTGAAGATGGCTTCTTATTTCGGCAGCCTGCACAAGGGGCTCTGGCACTGCAGTCCTGGTGCTGGTGGCCAAGCAAGGGGCCTCCAAGGGGCTGTTGCTGGTGAGACTGGCACAGGAGCTCTGGCCAGGAAGTGTAGGAGAGCTGTCTTGCAGTGTATTATATTACACCCAGGTGCAATACTCACTCATGGAGGAGAAACCACTTCACATGGATGTGACCATTTTTCAGACTGTTATGATTTTGCAGTTGACAGGTGTGGGAACTGGAGGGGGGAAAAAAAAACACCTTGAGGGGGTGGAACACCAAGCTAATTCCAAGCTACTTCCCAGGGCTTTAGATAGGAAACTCTCCTGACCGCAGCACGTGTCATTATTTTTTTTTTTCAGAGACATTAAAACTGTAGTCTTCCTTTCTGCTGATCTCCCTCTGCCTCCCTATTTCCTTTTGGAAGTTAGTATAGTAAAATGGATTTTTTTCCACAATTTGGAGGGACTCTCACTTTGTTTTTTTCCTTTCTGCTGATGTTTCCCCCATCCCCCCAAGCTGGAAATTATTTGAAAACTTAGTGAGAAAAGGAGGAAAGCCATTGATAGCTCTAGAGGTCTCTTACCTGTTGGTGTTGTAGGGGTGGAGGTTATGAAGATAACATAAGATGGCAATGGAAGGGTGGTTAAAAAAAAAAAAAAAAAAAATTTGGTTTTCAAAATCCTTCATAAAAATACAATTCAAAGCAAACAATGAAAAATGTGAGACTTTTTCAGAAGCTTTCCACTGAAATACAGTAACCCCACCTTGTCACCCACATTTCAAGTTTTTCATAAACTACTCCTTAGATTAGAAAATATTTTGATAGGAAAACTTTTAATCCCCCTACCCCTCATTTATAGGTAAAATGCTTTTCAGATCATCAGCTGTAGGTTACGCAGATTACATTGCTTTTGTGCTAGTTATTCATCTTCACATGAGCCTTGCACAGATGCTTTAAGTAGTTTGTTAGGTAATTACAGCATCAATTCATCTGGAAAACAAGACCAAACTGAACAGGGTTTCTCTGGAAACCGGCTGTGATTATACCTGTGCTGGAACACAGAGAGAGTGAGTCATGAGTAAGCTACTTGAACCAGGTTGGGCTGTGTTTCTTGGAATTAATGCCAAAAAAGGACCATTGTTTGATTTGTTACCACTGCCTCCAAATGAAAGCTGAGCCTTGCACTGCCTCTTACCCTGAGTCACCAGGCACAGATCCAGAGCATTTCTTTGACATGGGCCTTTGAGTGCAGCTAGAGAGGACTGTCTATCTTTTTCAGAGCAAAATCAGACAGATGAGTGTAACCTGTTTTCCAGGGTGGTTTTGCTGGTACTGGCTGACTTCACATGGGAGCAGAAAAAAGAGTGCTTGCACTGGTCCTGCCAACAGCTCAACCAAGCCTCCTGTTCCAGGCTGATGACAAGCCTTTGGCAGTGGCTCTTTCTGCAGTGACAGCTTCACCACAGCCTTAAACTTGCTGCTCAGTAATCACTGGGACTCAGAGCTGCATCTCATGAGAAGTTTCCTGTTAATGTTGTCCCTTCCTCAGCTGCTCTCTCTGCCAGGAGCCGGGTGGGGTGGCACAGGAGTCTGTCTCTGTGCTGGCTGAAAAGCAAACTTCAGCAAACAAGTTCTTCCACATCTTGCAGTTTGTTGAACATACTGATTCCCTTGAAGCTCATCATTTTTTGGCTGCTTGACACTGTTCCCAGAGCTTAGCTGGCAAAGGGGCCGGCATGAAAACACCTGTCAGCTATGTCTACCAGTAGAGCACTGGACAAGGACACCTGAACTGGCTTGCCCGGAGCCAGCCTGAGCATCTATGAACACAGTGTGGCTATGCCTCAGCTGTGGCACTAAGCTAGACCTGGCATTTGTTGGCTGCGTGCTCAGAAGCACGTCGTTAATCTTCCAGTTCCAATCTAATTTAAAAATAAAAAACAGAAAATGTCAGGAACGCAGGTCCTGGAGGGAATTTCCACAAAATTTTCTACCTGGCAAAATTGCTTGAAGGTTAGATCTGGGGAGGATTTTTCTCTGGGGAGGACTTGAATGACCTGAAAGGACTCAAGGAGAAGAGAGGAAGGAAATAGGAGCAAAAGGAATTTGCAGAAGAGTAGGAGGCTGCTGGGTGACACTTGGAGGTCTATGTTATGCAAGTCATATGAGACAGACTTAGTGATTACTTCTGGTCAGTAAGCTCTGGTTTGAAGGTGCTTGTTACCTGTGAGGCCACCCCCTTAGAAAAATCCATCAAGTCATGCTGATATCATTAGTTCATTATTAATCATATCCCTACAAGTCCATTTATGAGAATACAGCAGTTTCCTGGGGCAGCTTAAATCTCTCTGCTGCTAAGGAAGAGAAAACTGTGCCATCGTTGGAATAAAGCCGTTATGACTCTTTATGACTAACGATACACATACTTCCCTGTTGATAGGACATTATTGTTAGAGATGTCAGTATATTCAAGCCAATTCCCTTGACTAACAGCTTTGGTTAAACAGAAGCTCTTAAGCCTGGGTTCTGGCTGATGGCCCCACCACCTTGTGGTGACTGGAATAAGTGTCAGTGTGTCTTTCTGCCCTGTTACTCTGGTGCTGGCAGTGCCTTAGGGGTCTGTCTGGAGGATTCCTATGTAGTTGGCTATCAGTTCAGGGGAGGAGAACATTATAACTGCACTTCTGCAGATGGATCTGTTCCTTCAGAGTAGCCTCCTGGCCCAAATCCTTCCAGCGAAGGTGCTTCCTTATGTGAAACCAGCTCTACTCGAGTGAAGCAGCAGTAGAGTAAAACTGCTACCTAGAAAAATGGTTTGCGAGAGCTTAGTTATTCCATGAAACCAAAAAGGCTATGTGTAAAACCATCCTGTACCAAAGCACTGGAAAATGCAGCTCCTAATAGCAGTATGATATGATAGCATACATGCTCTTAAGCATTGTAAAAAGGCTTGAATAGGAAAGTCCAGGCTATTCAGTTTTTTTGCCAGACTACCTGCACCTAATGACTTTTGCAACAGTGCTTGACCTCATCTTTCTGCCAGGAGGTGGAGGCTGGTACAGGCAAGTGGAGACAAGAAATTTGTATTCTCTTCTGAGCTTTGCTCTGCAGAATGACCTTGAATCAACCCCTCTGCTTTTCTGTCTTCTACATGTGTAGGCAATGGATGATATTCTTTCCAACATACCTTTTCTTCAGCTGATGGAAAGCAGCAATGAAAAGTGTCATATTTTTCTTATTTTTCAGAGCGAAGCAGAGGGGCAATCTGTGACAGGTGCTTTAAACTTTGACCCCACACCTGATGCTCAGACTCTGTACAAGGCCATGAAGGGGCTTGGTGAGTTGACTCCAGCCATTTGTGTAAATTCTATGTTGCATTTATAATTGCTCAGTTGAAAGCCATTCCTTAAGAAAATTGCAGCCAGAGATGATGCTTTTTTATGTGGATAACTCAAAATTAACATTTCTGCATACTTGAATTTCTACATCATGAAAGCAATAAACTAAGGCTGACTGATTACTTGAATTGGGATTATTATTATTCCGTGCACTGTGTTTATGGCTTATTGTTGCTTTCCATAGGGACTGATGAACAAGCTATAATTGATGTCCTAACTAAGAGGAGCAACATGCAGCGTCAACAGATTGCCAAATCCTTCAAAGGACAGTTTGGAAAGGTTCTTCCAAAACAAAGCCATATTCTGTCACCGTTTCACTGCATGTGGGATGTAGTAAATGGGTATACAGCTCGTACTGGAAGCATGGTGTAAACAATATGCAGGTCTTTTGCAAATAAATAGCCTAATATTTGTTTATAAGGCCTGGGGTGAATATATGAAATCAATTTGTGGTGAGATAAACTAGTTCTCCCCTCAAAATTGTAATTTTCTTGTAAAAGGCATTTTGATTAGAAATATTTTTTAAAAATCTATTTTGACTTAAAGTGTAACTTACTGTTTTTGAAGCTATAACAAAAATTTATACTTTTCTAAGTAGCCTTTTGAGTAAAATATTGGGTTGTTTTGGGGCTCTTTTAAATGATAATGAATGTTCAATTTAAATACTTATTTCATTACATTTGTTTGGAAATTCTAAAAATGAAAACAAACTGCAATTGTTGACAACCATGTTTTTATGTAGCTGTCTTTCTGTCTTTGATAAAATCTTACTTTTATTGGGAAAACTTCTTGTGCTGCAAACTCTTCCACCAGCTCTACTATGGAGCCGGATATACGAGAGTAACATCTAAAAGGGTGGGGGAAGGACACTTATTGGCAAAGAGCAATATAGGCTCTTGGGTCAGCATAGAAACAGGAGGAAAAGGAACTCTCTTGTGAGGGCCTACGAAAGGGAAGCAAATGTGTATGGGACAATGAACAGAGGGGTTTCATGCCATGTACCCACTAAACAGGGTGAGTCATACTCTTAAAAAACTGTATTATAATAAAAGGAAGGTTTGAAGCCTGTCTTTAAACAGATTGCATGCCTGATTCTGCAGAAGTCTTGTGCGTGTGTGTGTGCTTGTGTGTGCAGGCTTTGGGTATTGGCTATATCCCTTGCTCAGTTCAAGGCCTTCAGCTGTCTGGTTCTGCTGCCTGTCTAAAACAGGTCGGAGGAAGATATTTATCTTTCCTGTTCTACTGCAGAATTAATTATTACCTGGGAGAAGCTTGATATTGGGGCAACAAGGAAAGTGGAAGGATCTAGACAAAATCCATTTTGGAGTTAGGTGCCTTTTCCAGCCCCCAGGACCTTTTCTAATAACCTATCAGCATAATGATGTCATTCAGCTTCATGGCTGTAGGCCACGGGGACGGAAACAGCACTGGGAGGTAAAGAGATCCTTTGAGGCTTTTTATGTAAGTGTGGTGATGTTCAACAGGATCTGATTGAAAGCCTGAAGTCTGAACTGAGCGGCAACTTCGAGAGGCTCATTGTAGCTCTAATGTACCCTCCGTTCAAGTACGACGCAAAGGAGCTCTATGATGCCATGAAGGTATGCAAACTGCAAGCTGCTATTTCAGTAGCATAGATCTAATGTTAATTTCCTCTAACTGTGCTGCAAGCGATACTAACTGGGCTGGTGGGTGATTAAGTTTGTTATTAACAGTACCCTTTGAGAAACATTTAGTTGTGCTATCAATGTATATTTGGGGGTGGGGTGGGGGCGGGAGGGGGCAGGAATGCTGCTGTAATATTTAGGGCTGTATGTGAGTTTCTGTGCATACATATGTCCGCCTGGGGAAGGTCACGGCAGAACTGACCTTGGCTTTGGCAACAGATGAACATTCACAGATGAATTTCCAGCTAAACATCTCTTCACTGCTTTCTGTAGTGCCTCTTGTAAGTGGAACTCAATGGCCTTGGGCCAAAGCTACTGCCCTGTCACCTCACCTAAGCAGTGAAACCTTTAAGAAATCAGAAAAATCAATGAACGTTGGTGCAAGGGCCAAGATGAGGTTGGCTAGGATCCTACCTATTAATATAGTATCCTGAAATGGTACAAAGAAGGACTGATTAGACCAGCATTGGTGTCCCAACATTCCTCTAGTATTGTCCATCATCAAAGATCCAGATCCAAAAATGCATTACAGAAGTGCAGGGTTACATAAAATTGTCCTTTACAAACTGGGCACCTCAGTAAATGAATCCACATTCAAACCAAATGTGCTTTGTGTCTCCAGCTATCATCCTGACAGTTTCTCACAGTTCAGCACCTAGCCTGACACTTTGCTGCCATTGGACTCCTCACTTGACCATACCTCTAGCAATAAATTTTACTGCATAATTAGATATCTTTCTCTTCATTTTTCTTCACTATGTTTTCCATTAAAGGGTCTGGGAACAAGTGAAGGTGTTATCATAGAGATCCTGGCATCACGAACAAAGGCGCAGATCAAAGAGATAATCAAGGCGTACAAAGAAGGTAAAGTGCCCGGGGCACTGATTTGTGTGGTCAGAGCAATGTGCTGCTGCCTGATTGCACAGCGGGAATGGTGTTACCAACTAGCACTGTCAGCAGGAAAATGGGATTTTAAAAGCAAGAAGGTGCAGCCTATCTCTGCCTTCAGCCTGGCAAACACAACATGGCTATGCTGAGTGAATTTTCTAGCTTTCTTCCAGTCAGAGGAAAAGGTCAGCTAATCACAAATTTAGTCCGTGGTGCCATGCTCAACCATTGTCAGAATGCAAATAAAACTACAGCTGTGCACTCGGCTTTTTCTCTCCCTTAAACGTGCTCTAAATGGGAATCTATCAAATATGTGTTCGTAACTATTTCAGAGCTCTTTGGTCCCTTAAACCACATCTCTAACATTAGCTATGGGTATATGCCTTCGTCATTGGAGCTAGCGGTGTACTCAGTACGATGGGAATGTCTGTCTGGGTATCGCTGAGAGTGTATGTTGATCTCAGCCCTGGGTTTTTCACTAGTGACCTTCTTGACCAGTGTCAGGCTATTGTATGTCCTTGGGTGACTGGTGATATCCTGATCATAACACCCAAATAAATACTTCCATTTTCCTTTTCTTTCTCTTGTGTAGAATATGGTTCTGATCTGGAAGAAGACATAAAATCGGAAACAAGTGGCTACTTTGAACAGATTCTAGTTTGCCTTCTTCAGGTAAAGTTAGAGAAGAGAAAAGAGGATCCAAAGATCTTCACATTTTTTTCTTCCTTCTTGGAGAAGACATGCAATAGAAGGGACAATGCAGTCATGATCACCACAAACTGCAGGGACAAACACATCACTTGGACTGGATCTCTGTTTTCAGCTTCAATGTGACTAATCCAGGGAACCTTCCCTTAGCAGCAGTAAGAGGCCTGGGAACAGTCAGCTTTGCTGCAGGGAAACACCTCACTTTTACATACACACAGTCACTATACTGTACAGGGGTCTTAAAACAAACAAACAAACAAAAACCAACAAGCAATGCTCCTTAAGAATGATTCAACACTGTTCCAGAGTCTGCACCTTAATGCTGAGAGCACATTTGGATGCTTTTATCCTGTTTAATTTTCTGCTTTTTCCTGCTGAGCAGCAGAATAACTTCTTGCCTCCACTTCGTATTACTGATTTCAGTCAGGGAGTTAGCTTTCATGTTGTCTGAAACATTATTGAGTACTCTGCAGAAATAGCTGAGGAGAGTTGATCTTTGTCTAGAATGGACTCTGATCCATGTATGGAAGAGAATTTGTGAGAGTGAATAATTATCTGTCTTTTTCTACTCATAGGGTGAGAGGGACAATGCCACTCTCTACGTGGATACAGCATTGGCTCTCCAGGATGCAGAGGTACTCTCAAATGCCTGTGATCAGTGACATGCTTGCATCCCACCTATCTTGAATTTCGGAGTGCTTGTGCAACAGAGTCCTGGCCAGCATGGAGTTGGAGCTGTAACAGTTTGGGGAGGGGCCCAAGCAGAAGCAACTTGGTGTTCTTCAGTTTTGCCTGCACTGCTGAGCCTTGCTGTGCCAAAGAGGAATGACGAGAAGTGGGCTCAGGCTCAACTGCTTTTGACATGTGGAATTATATGGGCATTGTGGAGTGGGACAGTTTAGGGAAGAAACCTCAGTAGCATTGTTGGCTGCTCCAGCTGCTGCAGGAGGGATGGAAAGGGTGGAGATAGTTGCTGTCCCAATTTCACTAGAAGACACAGTCGAGGGTCTACACAGTCAACTATTCTAGCAGAGTCTAGTTTATACAGTACTTCAGGTTACTTCAAGCCCTGTTACCTAAGCAGTACTTTAAGCCAAACTCCATTCCTTTACCGGCAGCATGCACAGAAAATCTAAAAATAGTGTGTTAAATTACAGACTCTCTATGCTGCTGGGGAGAAGATACGGGGCACTGATGAGATACAGTTCATCACCATCCTGTGCACAAGGAGTGCCACACACTTGCTGAAAGGTATGAAGCAGTCCACACTCCCAAGCATCTGAAATGAGAAATTATCCTAGGTGAAAAAAAGAGGCAGGGATACAGATGTCAAAGCTTGGGTAGTCAGAACTAAACACCTAAGTCAGTCTACTAATCCTTGGCCAATCAGTGCTCAAAAGCTGCCAGCAGCTTTGAAGCTTATGAAGACTTAGCGCCACTGAAAATCAGATTGCTTGTGTAGGAGTCCTGATACCATAGTGATGGCTAGATGGTATAGCTCTTTTTATAAGCTTAAGGGGAGAGAGTCCCTTCCTAACTAGGCAGGAGCCTGCAGTGGACAGACTCATGACTGCTTGGACATGGGTTTCTCTGGGAAAAAAAATCACTGACAAAGCTATTTATTGTACAGTGCTGGAGAACCACAGGGTGCC
Organism: Chauna torquata; assembly: GCA_013399475.1. Taxonomy (NCBI): domain Eukaryota; kingdom Metazoa; phylum Chordata; class Aves; order Anseriformes; family Anhimidae; genus Chauna; species Chauna torquata. Next base: position 430,108 of record VXAL01011833.1, read on the forward strand.
ACAGGTTGCAGTTTTGCCCCCAGGTTCTTCTGAGAGCATCAGAGGCTGTTTGGGAGGGAAGACACTAACCCAGCTCCAGCTAAGGGAGCCCTCATCTCCCCCAGTGCCCCAAGCAGCAGAGACTTGGCCTTGTTGTCTCAAGACTTCTAAGGCAGTCCAAGGCTCTAACAGATTTTGTTATGTAGGCTGGATCTAAGCACGTCAAGTTGTGTGTAAATTTACTGGAGCTTGGCTGATAAACTTAGCTGTTGGTGAGTTAGGTATGCCTGAGCTTTTTCAAGCTGAAGTCTTCTGAGACAATTTTCTAGGCCCTCTGAGACAATTTTCTAGGCCCTGGAGGCCAGCTCCCCCTTGTGTTTTTAAACTTAATCTCCCAACAGCATTTAGAAACAAAAAAGTGGTCTCTAGTCTTTGGCTGTGTCTGCCTTTAAGAACTGAATTGCAACAGTTGGTCTGGATGTAACCAATCTTTGGGACCTACTCAAACATCAAGGAAATGAATCTGATTTCCTCTGTACTAAGGCAGCCTGTAATAATTTATTTTTAAACACTTGCGTGTATTTGTTGCAACTAATATTTTAAATTGTGGTTGAAATAAGTTTTCCGAAACTGTTGTCATCATTTAAAAGTGCAAGGGCCATGAGGAGCATTGTTCTAGACTTAATTTCATTCTGTTTTGGCTCCTGAAGCTAGTAACATCAACAAGCACAAGACCAAATGATAGTTGTGTTTGTCCTTCTGTAGCCTGCTTCATTTGAGTGGTTAAATGCAGTGATCAAGAAACAGATTTCCAAACAAATCTGAGGTGACTGAACTTGCATTTTCAAATGAAGGCAGGGAATTAAGCCCCTCTGTTCAATTAGTTACTCTGTGTACACACAGATACATCTTTCTTGGGGATGGGTTTTGTGAACCCATTTTTGGTAGCTGATTTCTGGGTTTGACTAAAGCTTACTGAAATTGGTTCAAATGCACCCATTGCTTTAGTGGGATTTTTGTTTTCATATCACCACACAAGCAATACCTGTGAATATTGGGCACAAAATGCCTGAGCAGTTGCTTGGTGAAAATTCAAAGTGCTTTGTGTTTCAAACAGTGTTTGAAGAATACCAGAAACTTGCTGGTAAAAGCATAGAAGACAGTATCAAGAGTGAAACCAGTGGCTCACTAGAGGATGCTATGCTGGCTATTGGTAAGTGTACAATTTCCCTTTCTTTTGTCTAAGTTTGTTGTATTTCCTCCTGCAGCAGTTGACTATTATGGGATGGATCTACTTTATAAACCTCTCTGGTAGGAACTAAAGGATACTTAGTTCATGTCCTAGGGGCAGACGGAATGAATGGAAATATTGAATCTGTTGAACCTGCTGCCCTGGACTGCAATTACCATTGATTTTTACTGAGTCTTTTTATATGCCTAGTGAAATGCACAAGGAACATCCATTGCTACTTTGCAGAGAGGCTGTACCATGCTTTAAAGGTAAGACTTTTTATTGCAACATACTTTTTTTTTCCATACTGGACTTGACTGCAACCTGGCTCCTGCAAATGCAAATTAGAAGAGCCAAGGTTTTGGTGAAATCCAGTGAGTTTAGTGATTTTTTGTTGCAAGTAACAGCAGAATCCCTTCAAACACCTAGGGTAGAAAACTACACTTCAAGCTTGAGATATCAAGGGAATCTGGCTTTTCTGACGTAGAAGTCTGCAAGGAGCCCAGTCTCACTTTCTGTAACGTGGAAAACACCTTCTAGAAGAGTTTTTTTGAGGAGGTTCATCATGGTGGGGTTTTGCCCGTAACATTAACTTCATGGGCTGAGCCATGATATTTTCTTTTTAGGAAGCAATTATCTCAATAAAACAGTAAAAACATGAAGGAGTTCCAAATGGGGATACATGAGACAACTGCAGTCTGTGGCCCTGTAATTTTTAACTGATATGTAAAATATATCAGCTCTCCCAATTTTGTGGAAATCTGAGATGACTGTTTATTTTCTTATTCCCCCAAAGATTTTTGTTACTGAAGTGAGCTTAATTTTCCTGTGAGTGATTAAACAATATTGGTTGAAGGCAGGCGTGGGTGTCCTCTTTCAATCCTATAACATGTTTGTTTTTGCATTTGACATGTGCAAAGGCTCACAGAACACTTCCACAGAGGGCTTGTTGTATTGTCAGTGGTCCCTGGAGGTGGGGATGTTGGACCTCGAGAAGGAAAAGCAGATCTGCTGCAGAACGTGTGCCAAATGATGTTTGAAAGCTAACTCCTCTAATCCCAGACCAGTTTGCAACAGCTCATCCCTTAAGAGCCCACTAACACTGCAGACTGATGTATCTGTTATTCTAGGGTGCTGGCACCCATGATGGGACTCTTATAAGGGTGATTGTTTCTCGAAGTGAAGTTGACTTAAATCTTATCAAGGCTGAATTCAAGCGGATTGCAGGACAGTCTCTCTCCAGCATGATTCTGGTAAGCAGCATCTTGATGTGCTGGTTCTTAGTCATTGTGTTCATTCCTATCCTGCCCAGTACAAATATTTCTAAGTTCACAGCTCTTCTTCATTAGGCCTATTAGAAATCATCTCCTTGAGAGATGTATATGCCTGAAAGGTGAGTCAGACTGTATGCTCTGTAAGTGACTTGGGCAAAGCCAAACCTGATGACAGACTGCTGTAGGCTTTTCATGTGTCCTTCATGATCTCCTAAACGAATCTAGATTCATTTAATCCTCCCTGTTATATCTTTCCCACACTGCCATGCCATTTTCTCCTTTCTGCTGTCTTTAACTACCTTAAACTAGTGCCATGTAAGTCAAAGCAATTGTGATTTTATTTATTTACTTTAAACTGACTTACCCCAGATAAAGGCCTCGTCCATGCTGTGGTGAGAGAAGTTTATAAACTGAACCTTGTCAAAGCTTACTGTATCTCTTGGGGTTTGAGTCTCAGCACTGAATGAATGACCCCCTCCCCCCAGCAAAAAGCCATGTTTTCTACTAGGGCTGAAAAGCTGGGTTTTATACTTCCTTGTATAAGGACTCTGGGGCATCCCTTTCCCCTAGTGCAAATGGCACAAAAGCCCTATCCTTATCAGTCCCCATGGGAAGTCTCATTCTGTAATAAAGGCCCTTTCTTCTAATTGACACTGTCAGTGTCTGTCATGTTGATTAATGATCAGTCTTCAAGGGTCTGTATGGAATATTCATTCCTTCCGAGAAGTGGAAGTGGCTTTACACCTGTCATCACAAAACATTCAAAGGGAGTAAAATTTCTATCTCAGGATGTTCTCTGTAGTACTTCTTTAGACAAAAATAACCATATTTGAGGCTTTCTTAAAAATGTCATTTTTCAGGGCTAACTGCCCTTTCCCTACCTATAAGGGAGGGAACACTACACGAATACCCAGGGGTATAAAATCTGAACTCAACAGTCTTGGTTTCTCTTGTTTGTGCTGACTATCTGTGCCACTGTGTGGAATGGAGCCCTGATCAATTGCTTACCAGAGTTCCAAAGAAAAGAATTGGACTTGATAAATGTTGCTTCAGGTGGCAGCTACAGGCCTCATTTCTCCAGTCACTTTTGATGGTTTCAGCTGGCAGTAACCCTGCTGAAGTCTGGCTTGATCTTTCCAAAGTGTTTTTCTTGTGGGTGTATATCCCATCCACTGACAAAGGCAGCAGTCAGCTTGTGCAGAGGGACTTCCATACTCACCTTTTTTTTTTTTTTTTTTCCCCTCCCCATCAGGATGACACCAGTGGTGATTACAAGACAGCATTGCTGAATCTCTGTGGCAGTGACTGACAAAATCTAGGAGGAAGATGTTGAAATGGATACAGAAAGAAAATTAAGTGAATAAGTGCCTGAAAATGCATATGTAGAAAATTCTTCCATTGATCCAAGTGGGGGAGAAAAAGATCAAATTAGTAAAGATTTCCAAAGCTCCATGGAGAACATGAATGCTCAGTACACATTAAAAGCTGTTTAGTTCCCTAACGGTTTTAGAAACACTTCCATTTGTTGTTTGTTTGTTTTGCTTCCATTTCATTCTGTGCAATTTCCCTTCTCTTTTAATGCATTGTGAAGGGCAGAAATCTCTGATCCTTTAAGTGCTTATTTCCAGTAATATTCCAATTTCTTACCTGGACAAATATGTGTATTTCTAGACTGAGCATCAAGGAGGGGTTCTTCACTAGTCTTTGGGAGATGTGGGCGAGCTGCACAGCAAGATGCCCCCAGCCAGGGGAATGCCTTGCTGTGGCAGCATGCCATCGGCAGGTCCTCTGGGCTTCCTCCAGGTCCTGAGCCCTGGGCTCCTTCACCTGTCAAGAACTGGTGAACACACTCTTAACATACAAACTGAGGTTTAAGCAACCTTTAGCTGAGATACCAACCATAAACTCCTGGGCGTGTTCCTCAAGTACCACCCAAACATCCTGAGGCACAGCAGAATCAAGGCTTTGTAGTAGCATGTATCTGACTTGCTGCACTTGGTCTTGTGTCTCTTTTATCTAGTTTTGACATTTGCCTGAACAAGCAATTCTGGCACAGGGACAGATTTTTTATGAACTCCTTGACAGTGCCTGGTATGATGATACACTGATATCTGACTAGGGCTGACCAATAAAGAAATTGAGCTGAGGAAATTTTTATTATGATTAATAAGATTTTTGGAGGGGTGAATGTTTTTCTTTTAAATGGAGATGGTGCATACTTTTCTAGTTTGGGGCAAAAACCCCCATATTTTCAGTAAATAGAAAGGATGGCTAAAACAAAAATGACTTCTAAAAAATAATTTCGAGCAAAGTACAGAAGTTGTCACTAAATTGTCTCTTCAGCTATATTTTTCAGTGGCCGGGGTTGCAGATTATGTGCCATTTCTGCTAAAAGTCTCTTCCTCCCCCCTAAAATCAGGAGCTTCTTATGCAAATACATGTTTTAAATGGAAAAAACGTGGGTTTGTTTTCTTCTTTTTCTTCCTGGGAAAATATTCACCCGAGTTGAGTCATAAATGTCCTGGTTGCTACTGGTGAATAACTAGATTTTTGGTTGTTTTTACAGACATTAGTGAAATAGAAAATTGCCTTCATTGGATATTTCTGAACTTCCTGATAATGTTGTGGTTGTTTTTTTGTTTGTTTTGTTTGTTTTTGCCTCAGTATATCTACACTATTTCTATTCATTCCTCCCCC
>VXAL01011833.1:435369-453173 GCA_013399475.1 Chauna torquata
TCTCCTTGAATACTTTTAATCCCCAGGGCTCTTTGGAGGGTAAGGGTGCTGTTAGTGCAGTATTACCACCAGAGTACAAACTCCATTACCTTCTAGGGCCTGACTGCTAGAGGAAAGTGACCTTGTATCTTTTGATCTCCAGTTAACACCCCCAAATACAGGCCCGGCCTTCCTCAGGAGGACAGCGGCTGTGCAGGGGGGGCTGGGGGAGTGCTGAAGGTACTGTTCCTTGGTTACACTGGCTTCTGGTGGTCCCTCTGCCCAGTGCATTCTGAGCTCCTCTCTCCCACAGGCTCACTGTGGGGGTGAAAAAGATGTCTAATTTTTTCTAATGGGACAAAGGTGTGGAACAGGACCACAGAAGACTGTGCCAGCAAGCAGCGTAGGTGCTCGCCACCTGCAGCCTTTAAATTTACCCCCCCGTTCTGCAAGGATTCGTGCAGCACCACACAGGGGCTCCGGGTGGTGCAAAGCTCTAGGCTCCTGCCTGTCCCAGTGCTTCTTGCACCACAACCTGAAGCTGGTTTCAGCACCGCTGCGACCTGCGCCGGACACCAGAGGACGGGGAGCCGCGTGCCTTCTGCTGGCCGGAGGTCCCCCTGGATCTTTAGGGGAGCAGCTTCTCCGTGACGCTGACTACCAGCCCTCCCCTAAGAGCAGGGCCAGCCGCTGCCGCGAGGAGAGGAGACTGGGGTGCCGGCTGCGGGGAAAGCCGTGCCTGCACCACCACCTCGCGGGGGCCGGCCGCGCTGCAGCCCGGCGGGCGGGGCGCGGGGCCTCCTCGCCTCAGCGCCGCGGTGCCGCCCCAGCGCCTCGGTCGCGGGCCGGGCCGGCAGCGGGAGGGCCGCAGGGCGAGCAGGACGTAGGATCTGCTCCCCGTCGAACAAAACGCGCTTGCCCTTTCTGCTCTTTTAAAGTCAGGGGTACGGGGTGCGTTCCCTGACAGGTGTCCCCTTCCTGACTCCGCACCTCCACTTCAGGGACCGACTCTCGCCCTGCGGCTGCTGAGCTCTGGCACCGCTCAGAGGCTATGCAGAAATGCTCTCTTCTGACTAGATTCGCGTGATGAGGCTTCACTGAGAATACGAGGCAGGCCCTCTGTGTTGCCGGAGCTTTTATAGGAGAGGCCTGAAGAGAATTTGTAACTGGCTAAGCAGGGAGCGTGAATGATTTAAACAGTTGTACCCAGATGTCTGCATTTCCTGAGGCCGGACAGGCGGCGAGTGAGAAGTGACCCCAGCTTTGAGGGATGTAAAATCTCAGCAGAAAAGCCTAACAAGAGCTCAGCTCTTCAAAGCTATTTTAGTTCAGAGTTGTCTGTGGATTTCAGTGAAACCTTTGTACTTAAATCACCTTGGAGCTCCTGTACCTGGTTATTCAGGCCAGAGGCTGGCTTTCCTTGCTGACTGGCGTGTACTTAGCACGGTGGGCTAGGGTGGGAGCTGCTTTGGCGTGATTGTGGTCCCTGTATATCAACAACGGGCTGGGGGGTGTAAGGTGAGGTGCCCATGGGCTCACGGGTGATCGGTAGTAAAGCTGGGAAAGGAGGAGCAACTGAGGGAAGCTGATTCTATCAACATAATTGCTGGGAAACAAAACAATTGTAAAACATCAATAAAGATTTAATTACATATTGATTGCTGCTAAAATGTTCCCTGGGTGAACAGGTGCTTTAATAAAGCGGAATCAATTCCTAAGCTGTTCTAACCAGTCTTTTCCAAATGCAAATATTGACTTAAGGCCTTTCTATTCATCCACAGTTTAATTAACACGATTTTATTGCACAAAAATCAAGATAAGCGCTTGGCAAAGCAAAAGGCAACACTGACTCTGACAGGGGCACTGCAAGAAATGCGCAGGACCGGTGCGTGCCTTCTGTCACCTGAGTGCCAGCCCTCTTCCAGCCTTGCCGGCTGCCTGGGCTGCGGGCAGAGCTGTGTGCGTGGAGCTGAGGGGCTGCCCTCTTGCACCTTACTGTGTCCCCCGGCTGGCTGCTCTGCCTCCGGGGGCCGAGCCCGTGCACGGCAGGAGCTGGGCTGATGGGAAGCGTGGGGGCTGCAGGTGCTGCATCTCTGCTCAACTCACACCTGGGTGTTACATAGTAATACTTGACTCTGGCTGCCAGCTCTGTTCCTGATCCAGAGGAGAACTCATAAAAATCTATTCAAGATATGATGTCAATGTGTGTAAATTAAAACATTTAACTCCTGAAGGCTCTAATTCCAGAAAAAGGTGACAATGTGGGTGTTGCTTGATTCTCCCAGCATCCCAGTGCAGCCATAGCCTAGAACCCCAAAGAGTGACAGACCACAGTATCCCCAGGCAGCAGCCAGCCATAGGCTAGAGAAGGCTCTGCAGAAGAGGTGTCTCATTGCTGGGACTTCTGGAGAGAAGAAGAAAAGATTGGGTGGGCCTGGCTTCATTTGCATTTCTATCTTGCAATAGTTTGGAGTCATTTGGGGTAAAATATATTGGTGTTCAAACTGAGGCTAGTAAAGCCATCGCTCCTGTCAGAAAGTGAAGGAAGAGAACGGCAAATATCTCAGGCAAAGTTGGAGCTCTCTTTCCCATCTCCCCACCCTTAAGAATTTTTTTGAGAGGGGGAAATGTGAAATGGATGTTCAACCTTCCTGGCTCCCTGTGGTTTCCCCAGCGGTGCATGGAGGCACCCCTGGGTGGTGTAGTGTACAGTTTTGAGCTGGAGCTGGGGGGGCCAGGGAAAGAGCCCCAGTTGAGGCACCAGAGCTGGCGCTGGGGGATCTGTGGGGCAGCCCAGACAGCACTTCTCCTCTTCAGAGCAGAGGGTGGGTTTGCTGAAATGCAGGACAGCACAGTGTGCAGGGAGCTCTGTGGGGAGATGGGTTGTGCTAGCGTGGACAGCCCTATTGGCACTGTGAGGTGGGCAGAAGGGAGGCCTGAGAGGAGAGCATCCTCCATGCTGGGCAGATGGGAGCCTTTCTGAATGGAAACTTATGCATTTTTATTGTTAAATTCATTAATTAATGGTAAATTAGTGTTGATTTGTTAACGTAATGTGCCATGGTGAGGAAGTACTGCCTGCCACAGGCATCCAGATGAGATGATAGTCTTCTAGTGTTGAGGGTTATTGCCTGACTTTCTTGAAGGAGCCCATTTTGCTGGCAAGGTCACCATCTGATGACAAAACTGCAGATCTTCCTTGTGGCCTATTGGATGGTATCTTCCTTGCCGGGAAGATAGTACCAACTTGTGAGATGCAAAGGTGGGACTGTGCCAAAGACATAGCATATTGTCCTTCAACTTCTGCTCTGAACCTGAATGCCTGAGCTGACTCCAAAGACTCTTCAGTCCTGTAGTGGTTGGGGTCGATAAGTGCAGCGCGTCCCTGTGCCTGAGATACTGCAGCAGCACAGAGATGATTTGTTCAATGGAGTGCAGTGACCTCTTCTCCTCAGACCACATGTAAACAAGAAGGTCACTCCAATTCTCCATCCTTCCCATCACTGCAAGCGATATTGGGCTTGTAAGTAGTTGTCATTCAGTCTTCTGGTGTCATATATTTGAACTCAAAGAACTCGTCCCTGATTTTCCAAGAAATAATTATCAGTAGAGAATTTGTTGTTTACTAAAAAACCTTATGTTAAGCTGCAGGGAAAAAAAAAATTATGGTTTGGCATTTATATCTGACTGTCCTCCCAGAAGATTATAGAAACAGCCAGCCTTGGGGACCTGGGCTCCTGTCGGTTTGGCGGAATGTATGATTTGTTCAAGCTGTGCTTCTGTTTTCCCAACATCCCTTCATGTTCCAAATCTCAATTAGTCACAGCGTGTCTGCATCATGCCTTGGACTGCTCGTGTCTGTTGGAGGCTTGGGACTGGCATTTCTGAGTGAAAGTCATGCACCTGAGACCTAAGGGTGGCGTTGGTACAGGAGTTCAAATCTCCTGGAGACCATCCCATAATACTTAGTATTTCTTTGAAACTAGAAGAATGCAAATGGTGATATTTTTCTATGGCATATAAGTCATATAGATACATCTGAGTGGTTTTATACATTTTCTGCAGTACTGGCTAGATAAAAATACTTACTACAAAAGAAATGCGATTTCTTTAGACTCCATACATGCAGGAATCTAACATTTGGAGAAATAAATAGCTCTGGATCACACAGAGGAACCAGTACTATTCTCTCCGTGGTAATGAAGAACAGGATATGTTGTAGGCACAATATTATTAATAAATAGGGAGCAATGCAATACAAATCTGTAATTCAATTTAGGATTTTAGCTGAAATTGGTCTTTGGAGTTATAGATGACAGTAAGCTTTGAAATTGAGTTACAGTCCAAACAGGAACTGAGTCATGTGTAGCAATGTTCTAGAGAAGCATAGGATCACAGTCAGGACTGGGCAAAATGTCATTGACAATAGTATATTCACTGAAAAATGGCATCTGGGGGACATAAATTAAATTTAACTGATCTTATAAATAAATGTCAGACAGCAAAATAGGGAAAAATGAAAGTCAACATTTCCATGTATTGATTTTTAAATGGCAACTTTGTTTTAAAGACTATTTCATGTTAAAAAACAATTGTTTAAAGGTTTTATTAATCTGAACCTGAGACATGACATTTTGGAGGGGAAAACATTGAATGTTTCAGTTTGCCTCAGAATATATATATTTTTACTTTCCTAAATATCTTTTAGACTTCTATTATAGTTTAAGCCAACCAACCTCAGTTTCTCCTTCAGTTCTCTGGTTCAGCCACTGAGCTGAAAGATCCCTTATTCTTTTAGCCATAGTAAAAGCTGATGTTCTTCGTAAGGGAGGAAAGAGTCATTGCTTTAAACTTCACTAGCAGCCTTCTGTAACAGAACAGACCAGTGTGGCGGGGGCTAGATTCTGTATGAGTTTAAACAAGAAAAACAGATCACAGCAGAGCTAGACAAGAAAAGAAGAGGAAGAGTACAGCTGATGTCAACCTCTGGCTTTACCAGAGCTCGCCGATCAAAGGTTATGAAGCATATCAGAATCACCAAACAGCTCTTCTACCTTCCAGTGTTAGTTGATTATTCTTTCCTTTCCACACTTTCCAGATTTTTCAGCTTAACCTTACTTCATTACTTTGCTAGGAAGCAACAGACAAGTTGACAAATATTTTAGTAAGAAATACTAAGTCACGGTCAGCTTTCTAGTTTGCAGCGGAAGAGTAGCAAAAGGAAGGTGCAGAAATGTATTCACTCTTTGTGCCAAACAACTACAAGCACAGCTTATTGTTCAGAAGTTATTAGATATTTAGTAACATTTTTTTCCTAACCTAAAATAATAGAATAATCATTCAATACCCTGTTATCCTAGACTCAAAAAAAAGATTCCTTCATAAGTAAATGGAGATACCACTTTTACTAAGATCATATCAATCGTTCATATTAATTCAAGGAATTATGGCTTAAATACAACAAGATCTCATGGTTGTTCTCATGCCATCGCCATCTCAGACTTAGCTCTCCCCTTGCAGGCAAGGCAGACAAGGGTTTCAGAGTGCCCACATCACACGTGGAGTATTCATGGCAGAGTCTAGGGATGAGATGAAGAATATCCTGCAGTATTTGGAAATCATTTTATAAATCCATTTATTCCTCACTGCTTCTCCTGCTTCTGGGACTGAAGGAAAATCCCCGCACAAGGCAGTTTTCTGTTCTGCAGATTTGATAGCTCTGTATTTCTAAGCCAGAACTATGTTGCCATGAGTAATGTGCTGATTGTAAAAGCCAGGTAGAGATAGATCTTTGCTTCCTGGGACTGCCTATAACGCGGCTAAATCAATTAATTTCAGGAAAGTGTTCAGATGCCATGATAGAAGCTGTTAAATAAATAGGATTTTCAAGCAGTAAAGACCAAGATCTGTTTCTTCTGAAGCACCAGATACTGCCTAGGGTAAGAAATTGGTAATCCAATATGATATAGTTTGTAAGCACCAAACTAAGTCTCCAGTTCTCTCCCTTTTTTCATCTAGATCATCCTGTAAAAAGTCCACAGCCACACTACTTACCTTTTTTCCTGCCAAGTAATCTGGAAAAGCTGATCAGACAGCCAAGGACCCTGAAATCCAGACTAAATTCAAAGAGCTTGACAAGATCATCTGTCTAACAACTGCTTCCCAAGGGAAATGAGACCTGGCAAAAACCTGGAAGAGCTGCTGGTTTGTTTTTTTTTGGTGGAGGATAGGGAGAGAAGTCTCTTCTTAAACAAGCCAAGGAGGCATTATTACTTTTTCCCAATTCCCTCTTCACATGTTCTAATGATAGGTCGTAGCCACTTTGTTAAATGTTTTAGTGACAGTAAACACAGCAAGAATAATTGTCATGAATGCATTATGCCTTAAAGCTCTCCCACTAGTTTAGGAAAATTGTGGTTAAAAACTGTGGCATTTGGATGACCTTCCTTTTGCTGTTCTTCCAGCTAATACTAATACTCAATTCTAGTATAAATAGAGGCAAACATTTGTGATAATAAACTTTCAACCTCAATCACTGACTTGTTTATAGTGAGGTTGGTACTTGAGGGATCCAGTGTAATTTAAAAGGCAATAAATTGAAACAAACTCACTCCATTTTGGAGGCTGCTTATGAACTCTTTTAATTTGGTGTCATATTTATTTGGGGAGAATTAGATTATCCTATTCATTAGATGCAGTGGCTGGTGATGAATGGAACAACATTCCACATCAATGGCATTAATTGAATCCTAGCAAGCACAGATAATACCCCTGCAGGAAACAGGAGAAGATGGAAAAGTTCTCCAAAGTAAGTCTGCAAATACTACAGCGAAGAGGGAGCACTACAGGACAGCCATGGTTGTTGGCAGCAGTTGAATGCTTTTCATTTTTTGAGAGACTACTTAAAGAGTACTTATGATCTCTAGGCATACAATGAAGATCAGATCCCCATGCTACTAGGCGTTGCACAAGTGCATGTAAGGGGAAGCTCCTGCTTCAAGGCTGAGTTTAAATAGAAAGATCACACAAGATATGGGACAGGTGGTGGAGCTAACCACACGAAAAATAAGTGGTTTAGAATGTGATTAAATGATCCAGTTTAGCTGCTGTGGTAGCTACCTGCTGCCTTAGCAGACCTCTGACACTTCCTTCACTCTAGCCCTTATCTGACTCAGTGATGAGCTGGTTCTGGGGACAAACCGGCAGAGAACCTCTCTCAATATCTGTAGCCTGAGGCTGCAGATTTGTTCCAAGGGGCTGCTTAAACCATCTGAAGGGCTCACTGGTGGTGAAAGCAAGCTGTTACACTGCCCCTGCCCTGCTCCCATCGCTGAGCTCTTGCCCATCACTGGTCCCAGGCCTCATCTTGGCCACATGCTGGCCATAGTCAACTTGCTAAACCAGCAGCAGAAAAATATCTTACACTTTTTTGCTAATTGCAGTTTTGGGAATTGCATCAGCTTGAGATCACAGCCAAGGCAAGGGAGGCGGCCCGTACAGCAGCTCAGTAGTAACGAACCTGCCCCCTTTCCTGCCTGCTCAGATCCCTGCCCTGGCAGTGGTGACACTGCTGGTACCACTACAGGGGAAACAGTGGGGCAGCTGGAGGGGAGGGCAGGGCTATTCCAGTCCCACCATGGGATTGCCTTTCTTGGGCTTTGACATGGCACTCACAGGTGTTTTTAAAAACAGGACGCCAGCTCTTAGGTTGCTCAGCAGGCACAGAAAACTTTTTAAAAATGTCTTGTCCAGCAACACCCATGGTGTCTGAGGCTGAACCAAGGAGAGAGCACAGCTAATCTGTGCTGCAAGTTAGTTCCATAGCCAAATCCTTTGCCTCAGGGGAAATGTACTTTATCTCAGAGGGAAGCCATAATAAAAAAAGACTGGCAGACCTTCAATAAAACCACTTCAAACCTCATGTTTGTAACCAGACCCAGATGATTTTCTCCTAGCTCATCAGGAATACATGCTTGGGTCTGTTGAAAATTTCTCGGAAGTGTGTCATTCTTCCAGGAAGTGTGTCCTATTGATGGAGTCATTAGCCAGTGACAATCAATCAGGGCATAATGCAGTGTTCAAAAATGAGCAGAAGCTATCTGATTCATGTCCTCATTCAGCTGAGAAGCTGTCTGTTATCAACAAATTACTTTATGGTCAATGAAAGGTGAAAACCAGCCTGAAACATTGATGGGCTTAGGTGCAAAAAGGGAATCCAAACTTTGCTAAACTCTGAGTTTCCTTGTTGCTTCCTGTGGAAAAGATTCTGCTTTCACACATCCCAGTGGCACAAAGCAGTGAACAGAGGCAAAGTGAAGTAACTTTGCCCTGGGAGTATGAGACTCCCAGAGATCCCTGATGTGCCCCATGAAACCTGCTGCTGTATTCCTGATAGATCCTTTCCATCACTGATGTGCTTCCAGTCCTGGGGTCTGCAGGCAAAGAGCAGTGTGTGCCGTCAGCTGTGCATGCACCAGGACAGTTCTCCTGGGGAATGCAGGGGCACTAGTTGGAGGTATTTTTCCTGAATGTTTTGAACACATGCCCAAAACCCTCCTGGAGAGTAAATGAGGGGGCAGGGAAGCACTTGTCAGGATAGATGACTACTCATGCAAATAGGAGATGCCAGAACTGGTCACTGGGAATGCTAATGACTCTGAGCTCTCCCATTGCATGTCCTCTGCCAGGGGCAGGAGGGCTGGAAGGCAGTCAGTAGCACCATCCCCATTTTGCTGAAGCAGAAACCGGCATGAGTGACTGGAAGCAGTGGATTAGACCACAGATTGCCAGAGCCCCAGGGAAATCATCCATCCAGAAACTCCCCTTTTTCTCTCCGCTTGTGCTGGGCTATGTTTCTTCCTGACCTGCTCTTTCAATAATGCAGTCCTGAGCCAATGCTCTCAGCCAAGGCCTCGAAGAGGTTAAAGCAGTAAACACCACAGAGGGAGCAACATAGGCATCTATAAAACTAACCATTTCAGAGCACTAATTTCATCAGCAAGCTAATTGCAAATATTGTATCTAAGAACATTTCCAGCCATCTGCAGGAAGGGAATGTCATAGTGCTTGGAAGGCATGATGTTTTTATGATTGTGTCTTGCTGATAAATAAATGTGGTGCAGTGAGTTTTGGATGTCACGATGGTAATCAGGTAGAGCAAACAACTCTTGCTGTTAGCTGGAGCCATTTACATAACACCTTTACTGTGGTATCTGAATACTTCCTGGTGTGTGTTTGTCCTCCCAATACTCCTGTTACATTTTGCCTCTGTTTTAGAGCATGGAACTGAGTGGATGTGGGGACTGTTCCTACTCCGTACAGTAGAGCTTGGCTGTACCTGTCACGTGGGAAACCTGTGATGCTGCAAGGAACAAAATCGCAGTTTCCCAGGTCCAAGGCTGGTACTTTGCGAGCTGTTTCTCACACTTTTACTGTGGGTCCAGCTAAATATTTGCAGTCTCTAAACAACTTCCATCATAATTAGTCCTAAGCTGACATGAGTGGTATGAATAAAAGGTAGGTCAAGGTAGGTCTATGTCCCTTCCCCAGAGTAGGAACCGCAGCAGTGTCAGGTCAGTGGAAGTTTGTGCTGTCCCTGTGCCTGTGATCCCTGCATTCTGGGTAAATTGAAATCCTCACTTGCTGGAACTGGAGGTTTTGACAGACAACAGGTCTGCTGGAAGGTAAGCGATGTTTATAAAGCATATAGGGCAGAATTCACCATGTGGTACAGTGTAGTTTAGTCTTTCAGGCAATGGAGTTTAATCTCTAAAGGAAACTTCTCACTGTTGGGTAGAGCTGTGGCAAGATTTCGCTTTCTGTCTACTTGGAATCAGCTGTTTAGGCTTGTTGCTCCCTGGGAACTGAGTTCTGATGTTTGGACTGAGCTTCACATACCTCTGAAATTATATCTGTCTGTAACCTCCCCATTTCAAGGACTCGTGTATAATGTATAAAGTTATTTATGTGTACTTTTTTCTCCAGTGCAAGGGTGATCTGTACTGCCCTGATGTGATGAGGCGGCAATGCAACAATAACCTGTATGGCTCTGCAGCCCTGCCTCCTGCCCACTCACCAGTGAAACGAAACAGCAGTGACAGCACAACCTCGCAACAAGAAATAGCTACGTCTGTATATAGCCTGTGGCTTTTGTGGGTTGCCAGCCAAGGAACTGAGAGTTTAACAACACTGCAGGCCCACTTTGTGAAAGCTGACAGCCTTTTAAAGAGAAGCTAAAATTATTTTTAAAAATACCTGTTTGTGAGTCAGTTTAATGAATGAGGTTGTCAGCCTTTTCAAGAGCTACCATAATGATCAATGGGGACACTTCCCTCACCTGAAGATTACTGGAGATATTATATTCTGAAGTCTCAAAAGTTTGTACTGAGATGGACATCCTGCCAAGTGCAACAACATTTCTGCCTTGAGGACAGGGTGCAGTTACTATATCTAGGGTTAAGGCTAAGTAATCCCAGGGGTCAAGACATTCAGGCTAGACTTGCAACATAGCTCTTAAAATATTTCCCATTTTCCTCTAGAGTAAACCAGTTGAAAAACAAAACAAAACAAAACAAAACTCGTGTTTCTTGTTAATTTTAGCATGCAATTATCAATTAGACCTTGATGTTGTGTGCAAAGGAAATTGAAGCCTTACCACAGAAATAAATCACTTTAAAGGGTTAATTAACATCCCAGCTTGTCTGGGCCGTAGTCCTGGCAGGTGAATTTCTCTGGACAGATTCAACACTAGGACTGAGGACCATGGATTTTGTTGAAGTTCTCTTGGGATGCTGGAGTCTAGTCAACATCTTTTCAAGCTCATGACGTATGGTCAGATGCAGAGAGGTGCACAAGACTTTCTTTTCCCCTTGACTTTAATAAGGGGTGTAGAGGCTAAGCATCTTTAGTAATAAACAAATGTATGTGTATCAAATGCTTATCATAGTAAATAAACAGAAGTAGATGCTGAATTACAGCAATGTGAAGGGACCCTCCAGAAGGGTCTGCCAGTGCAGCCTCTGGCAGATCACTAACTGGAAAGGCTTTTCCTATAGCTAGTGTTATATGACTGTGCTATAAACATATGCAATACAAGATTTTAACTTCTAACAGCCTGAATGATTTGTATGTGGATACCAGGACACACCCCTAAGAGTGGTTTCCCACTCTGCAATCTTGTCCATGCTCTGGGAGCTCAGCTTCTCTTGCTTGTAGTTCCTGTGTGTTACTGTATGGGGACAGAGCCTGCATGGTTTCTCATATGCAGTATGGAGTTCTTCAACTTCTGCTCTAACACAGCCCAGGCTTTGTGACCAACAGATCTTGGTTTGCCTGAGTACAGCACCAGACCTGCCAAAATCTGAACCCAGGTCAGTGGAAAACTCAAATTAAAAGCGTAGTTCATGCTGGCTGAGGTTTTGATTCAGAAAAAAACTTCTTCTAGTCTTTCATGTCTGGTCCCAAGACAACCGCTGTAGTAACAGTATTTTTGTCATGGCACATGGAGGAATGGGGCCGCATTTTGCCAAGGTGTGTAAGGCTGGCAGGAAACTTCACCTCAAATTTTGAAGCTCTTACAATGTAACAGAAGGTCTGTTGAAGAAAACAGGGCCTGCACAATGTCTTATATAATATAATAATGGAAACATTAACCTTTGTCCATCCTACAAGAGTGGTAGTATTAAGAGGAGACAACTTTGATCTTTAGACCATGAAACAAAAGGTCGCCTGGAGAAAAAAAATCAGCAGGTTCACATGAGTGGTGGAAGGTACTCTTAAGGCTACTCCCAAATTATGAGGTAGTTTGCTCCTTTGAAAATGAAATCCTAATTTAAGAAAAAAATTCTCAGGAGTTGTGGAATCATCTAGGAATACAAATTTGACCAGAATTCAACTTACAGTAGGTGGAAAATGGTCACTGTTTTGACAGAACAAAAATAGTTTGTAACACAGATGCACTTGATGATGTGTATGTAGAAAAAATAGCCTGTTTGTTCATGCCTGAGTTCCCAATTCAGGATGCTTCAGTGAAATGAAGAATGAAATAGTCTGCTAACTAAGTGTGCTTCGAGATGGTTCACAACTGGTTATGCCTGGACAGTCACCAGGCTTTGGCCCAGTTCCCCCGATGGTAATGACTTTGCAGAGTTGCAGATACCATTTCCACTCACAGCAATGAAATGTGTTTCACTGACCCTGGTGGTGCTCTGCTGCTTTACAGCAGCTGAAAATCTGGTTTTAATTCAGCCAGATGTTAATTCCCAAAGGCTGGGTAAGTTCTGAGTGCCTAGAAATAGGCTTTTGAAAATAAAATACTCTTCCAGCCTCCCCTACTGGGGTAGCTGCCACTTCATCTATCATAACCTTAGCCCCACTTTCAAGATTGTTTTGAGGCTTTCTTGATACTTCCAAAAATGCCTCATGCTTTGCAGAAAGTGGCTTTTTAAGTATGACGCGCTTTTACTACCTTTTGGTGTTGAGAATAGTCGTAGAATCAGGAAGCGCATTGATTGCAATTTATTGGGAGGGCCTGGATATAAAATCATCACCTGAGACATCAGGGCATGGAGAGGTGAGAATCAAACCTTGTGTAATTCTAATCTAAGATAATTAAGCCTGACTGGTAATTGCTGGGAAGGTCCCAGAAGATTTGCCCTTCATTTGTGCTATTTCAGGGGCTGGGCTTTAGATTCTTAGGTGAGTTGATGAGGAAGGTGAGTTTGAAAAGAATCAAGAAACTAGTATAGGCTTTACTACGGAAGCTTAGTGCATTTCCCCATAAAGTAATTATTGTTGGAGATCGAACTAAAAATTATTTAATGTTTTTGTTTCAAGATCCTGTTTTGAGACACTCGTTGCATATTCATCTGGTGGTCTGGAAACTTGGTATGGTTCTGTCTAAAAAGGAGTTTATTCTGAAAAAGAAAAATCTCCTGCCCTTACTGGGAAGGAAAATAGAGTGATTATTATGCTGCTGCTGAGAACTGCTAAAGACTTATACTAGTTCCTTAAAAAGGAGTATATCCCAAGCCAGTGCCATCCTGAGGAAGCTTGCCCACAGGTGGCCTCTGCAAAATTAGTGTCTTTATTGTCTGTGCATCACAGAAAGACATGAAGATACTGAGTGCTTAGTGACTTGGCAGGCTGGGTTGAAGGAAGAAGATTTTGGGCAGGGCTGGCAGTGAGACTGTGCTGGTCTGTCTGATACCCCAACCACCTGGCATCAGAGCACAGGACTGTAAGGACTGGTCTGCAAATATCATCTGCTATGGCACCAGGTACATTCTTTTACTAGCTAACCAGGCTTTATTCTTAACGATAATATGGCTAGGAGGTACCTCAATCAAAGCCTTCCAGTTTCCAGCCCTACATTAGCTTGTTTTCATGCTGACAGTGCCCCCTTACCTTCAGTACGTTTTCTTTCTCTCTGATTTAATCTGCCTGATGAAGGTGCAAACTGCAGGCTAAGTAAACAAGCTCTTTCAGGCCTTTTTTGTACATAGATTTGCTGTTTCTCTGATTTTTAGTGATAATACTTTGCAGCTTGTCCTAATTTCTGTAGCTCTTTCCTCAACGTGGATAACTGTATACTGCATCTTGCGTGAGGTCCTAGCAGAGTAACATTTTTGTCAAATATTGCAAACTTGTTGCTCTAAGCATCTTCAGATTGCATTTGCACTTCTCACAGCTGTGCCATGTTATGAGCCTGCAGTAATGCTGGGATGGCAGCGTTTTACCCCTATCCTTGGCAATGTCTTGCTACTGAGCCTTCTACCCTCCTTCGTGCAAATTATTTAAACAATTCTAGGCTCTTTGTTTACAGCTTTGCACTCTCTATTAAGTTTCATGCTGTATCAGTTATGCCCTTTCTCAGTATTGTCCTATTTTTTTCCCATGTTGCTGATGACTCTGAATTTAGGGTCATCAGCAGGACTTGCTTGCTCTTACCCAGATATAGGGTCACAGTCACAACAGAAAAGCTTAAATAAGATCCCTCCAAAACATTACTCCATTGGTGGAGTGTGTCAAGCCTGTAGTTTTATTTCTACATAATCCACTGGTATCTTTAACTGCCCTGATTATTTGTGCAGTATGGTCTTTTGTTCCTATATAATGCTTCATTTAACTGCAAAGGTACTAAATTTGCCACGCTACTCTGTCCAAATAAAGTCAGTGATATCAGTAAGAGATGCCAGCTAATCTGGCACATGCTCCCTGTGGTAAATTTGTGTTATGTTTTTTCCTCCTCACCTCCAAGACTCAAACTTTTATTTTCTTCAACACTTGCTTAGAAATACTATATAACACTGAAGCTCAATTCATAAATATTTGAATCACTGGTGTCCCTGGTTTGGAAAGTAACTGAATGTGTTTCATGTGCCGGCTCTCTTATTGCTGAGGAAAGTAGATGATCAGATTGCCCTCTTTCCTGAGCAGCGCTAGCTTAGTTTTGTATGAGTTTCCATACCACCCCTCTGGTGGTAATCTGTGGTTATTGTAATTAGCTATCTCATCTTTTGCCAATCTCTGTCACGCTGCTATTCATAATGAGAAATAAAGTAGAAGGCTAACTTTTGTTTTCAGATCAGGAAACGCATGAATTTCTTTAGTCTCTGCATTTTTCGTACTGGACAACAGTCCTTGCATCTTATTCTGGGGCTTCTATTTGCACTTATATATGGGAATAAAATGGTGCACAACACTTACATGCTTGTGGGACAAATACTGTTGTGTTATTTTCCCCCCAGGATGCTAAATAGATTCAAGGCATCGTTGTTTTTGTCTGATCTGTGTAAGTGCCGTTTGTACTGGGAAGTCTCCTGGGGATTTTTGACTTCCAAGCCTGTTTGGGGTAATGACAATCCAAATAGCTGGCGTTCCTGAGAATATTAAGAGGGGATGGATGGGTCAAGAGTTAGTGTAAACTACTGCAGGATCTTTGTTTTCCCATATTAAAAGAAAGTGCTCTGAGGAAAGCATGCTTCTGCAGTACTTGCCTAAATCTATCTATACTATGTATATAAAGATGCATGTTGCTGTGCATAGAGTAACTTTTTTTGTGGGAGAGCAGCAGCAAGCTTGGTACAGCACAAACAAGGAACTGGAGAATTGTTCTCTAGGTAGTGCATTGTAAAATTTTGTACTGATAGCTGAGAAGGTGGCTTCAGGTCTCTAGTTTTGTGTTGTGGCGTGCAGCACCTCAGGACACTTCACATACTGCCCAGTCCACAGAGGGGCCGGGCTCTGCTCCTCAGGGTTATGGTACCTAGCTTTAAGCCTCAAGGCTCACCCGATTAAAGCTTCAGCCCTAGCTGAAGCACCGGAACTGGTGTTGCATAAAGGGTTATTGCAGTATCTCTTGAGCACTGAGGTGCTCAGACATGATGATGGCAGGACAATTAAGAGAGATACTCCATGGACTAATGATTTGTTGCAGTCTTTTCTAATTTTCCTGTTCACTGATAATTTACCAGTTGATGGCTGTACACGTACGCATTAATTCAGTCTCTATCAGCTAACAATTCTGAGTCTTTGAGCTTCATGTTGACTCCTTGCTTCTGCTCTGTTGTGGTTTTGACTGGGACAGAGTTAATTTTCTTCGTAGAGGCTCACACAATGCTGTGTTTTGCATTTTTGATGAAAATAGTGGTGATGTTTTTGGTTGTTGCAGAGCAGTGTTTACATACAGCCAAGGACCTTTTTTGCTTCTCATGCTGCCCTGCCAGCGAGGAGGCTGGAGGTGCGCAAGGAGTTGGGAGGGGACACAGCCAGGGCAGGTGACCCAGACTGACCAAAGGGATGTCCCATACCATATGACATCATGCCCAGCAATAAAAGCTGGGGTAAAAAAGGAGGAAGAGGGGATGTTTGGAGTGATGGCATTTGTCTTCCCAAGACACCATTACGCGTGACGAGCCCTGCTGTCCTGGAAGTGGCTGAACACCTGCCTGCCCACAGGAAGTAATGAATGAATTCCTTGGTTTGCTCTTCTTGTGCACATGGCTTTTGCTTTACCTAGTGAACTGTCTGTATCTCAACCAATGAGTTCTGGCACTTTTACCTTTCTGATTCTCTCCCCCATCCCAACTGGGGAGAGTGAGCAAGCAGCTGTGTGGTGCTTAGCTGCCCGCTGGGGCTAAACCACAACATGCTCTCTTGACACTGAGCACAGAAAAGTAATTTTAATAACTATATATGTTTGTTCAGATTTGTTTGTCTGGCTCTCATTACTTGCTAAGGGTCACTTAACATCTCTGCAGTGTTGTGTAGGACAAACTAAAAAATGAGGCTGTCCATAGCAGAATGATGAGCCAGCAGAATACAACTATGCAAGCTGGAACATGAACAGCATCGAAAACACCCAGTAGGAATTCCCCTTGGCACAGCAGCATTCAAAAAACATGCCATACATTTACAATAACTATGGAGGGTCAGGATCTTGGAGACAGATCATTGGATAAAAAGGGACTTGCTATACCTGGCTTCTTGTGTTACTTTTCTCAGTACTGTAAGCTGAGAAAAGTCCATGGTGTTAACAGAGGAATGGGATATCTTTTTTTTTTTTTGGAGAATTTATAAGGTAAAAGTTCAACTTGAGGCATTTTTCCTCCATTTGGTACGGAACCTAAATTTTTGTTAGAGGCTTTTATAGTTGTCACTTCTGGGTGTGCTTGTGATCATATGCAGCGATTATAAATACTACAGCAGTTTTGCTGATAGCCAAAATACTCGGTCCCAATTGCAGGCTAAGTGCCTTCTACCTTATAATATTGCCTATGTTGTCCACATGGTGCAGTATTGCTCGTTTCCTGCCCTGAAAGACTGTTTAGTTCTACTGAACATTGTTAAACAGATGTAGCATTTCATCCAAAGCTGGTTGTGTTTCAATTCTGGATAAAGTGGTTCCTGTAAATAAGGCTTGCAAAATGCTTTCTGTCTGAACAAAACTACGGGCCAGTTTTCATTACATGCTATTATTATAATTATAGGATCTTCTGCTTAATCAGGATGTGCTTAATTAGGATAGCCATTTAATTGGGACGTCTCCCAAGGAACCAATTTTAGCTTAATGACATTAGTGCTATCTAATCAGGGCAGCTTAGGAAAAATTTTGCTCTTAAAAAATAAGACCCCAGCAGAGGAAAAGATAAGCTGACATTTTGCTGGTCTGATGCATCTAGTCCATTCCCTAAAGATTTGGGTTGCAGCATGGTGCAAGCAGCTGCAGGAACGATCTCTTTAAGGTTGCAGAAGACAAACAGGATTGTCCTGTTGTGAAAGTACCCAACACCACCTTCACTACTGCTGTTGGCTGCCATGCCTTTACAGCAACATACTCTGGCAAATGAGGCCCAGGAACTTCATGTTGTGCCCAAAAGGAAAAAAGTCTCTGACAAATATGAGTAGCAATGTGGAAAATGCCATGTTTTAATCATGATAGTCTTTGCAGGGATCTGGAATAAAGCCACAAGTAACAGGTCTTAAAAGGGGAGTTGTTCAAACAGA
Source organism: Chauna torquata (assembly GCA_013399475.1). Classification (NCBI taxonomy): domain Eukaryota; kingdom Metazoa; phylum Chordata; class Aves; order Anseriformes; family Anhimidae; genus Chauna; species Chauna torquata. The sequence continues at coordinate 452,854 of VXAL01011833.1, forward strand.
GATTCCCACTGAAATTGTTGGTCACTGAACTTTCACTAATATANAATCTTATTGTGGTTGTACGTTCAGTATTCCCAATGAGCTATGACTATAAAACAAAAGCTGCTGCTGTAAAGAAACACAAGATTATGCAAGTTAGACCTAAATTTCAGTAAGAAGTCTGAATGGACTATTTTCTGCCATCAAGCTGAAGACTGTCTCAGCCTGTGGGCTGATCACTGTGGTTCTGTGAGGTTCTGGCCATGCTCCTCTCAGGACAGGTGACGAACAAATCCCCAGACCAAGTGTTTCGTGAGGCACAAGGCTGACTTCGGTGGTGA